>JACEFZ010016875.1:12500-41394 GCA_014155875.1 Cepaea nemoralis | reverse complement strand
TATTAGGGCTTTAGGTTTTTACAAAAAGGTTGGGAGGGTATGAAGCCTTAGCCATGTTTCTGCACTCCCCCAAAACCTTATTACAGAGAAAAATAACGCTGATATTGATGGCTATGATCAGGCTATTGCCGATATATGTGTGGCGATGGTATGATAGCTCCTACAATAGTCATTGTTTTCCTGTCACTCACTACACATCTGTACGCAGACACAAACAAAACAACCAGAAACAGCTGCTCTTCAACTGGTGGTCTGGACTTGTTTGCGGTAGGTAATCTGGGTGATGAATGACCAGGAAGTGGATTACTTCAACTATTAATCATTTTAATGGTCTGAGACTTTCACTTTGGTTTTAGTGAATGATCTGCTGCAATGTGGATCTGACATTCCTTTAATCTGTCTGCAGATAATTTATATACATATGAAACACTTCTGCAACCTTCCAGTGAACAAATCAAATCAAGTAGTTTAAATATGTAATTTTAATATCTCCATCTAGGACCACATTTATAAAAAAAAAAACGTCGCTTTAAAGTCGAAAGGGTCGACTTCATTGCATCGGGTTTTTATCCCACATGGCTCAGTCTCTTTCCACGGCGCGGAAAGCGTCGCACGATGCACGAACTCCTTAGCTCCAGCGACGACCCACCAGGAGTCTCCGACAAAATATTCACTTGTGAACAGAAGGACGCGGCCCGGAATCAAACATACAACCTTCGGAGACCCAGTTAGACGGCTTGACCACTTCGCCACGGAGACATAGTTTGTATATACCGTCTTAATAACATCAAAGTCTGGTCAAGGTCAGAGGCATGCACCTGTCTATGAGTCTCTCCGATTACGCTTCTTTAATTTATTTATTTTTTCTACGAGCAATATGAAAATCTCCTATCGGCTTGATAGGTCAATCGCAGGATTAGGACAGCGAATCTGAAAGCAGAAGAAAATACCAGCCACACAAACGATGGACAAATTAAATAACAGAGTCCACGGGAATTTAGATATATGAAGCCCATAGACGGGCACTCTCCCGCTGTTTATGTCTCACCTCGACACCGCAAGGTACAAAAGGAGCAAAATGAGATGAAATGTGTCTGCTTCGGCCATTGATGCAACTGTTCCGCGACGAATCACTGCATTTGTCACCGAAGATCACACAAACTGCAAATGAGTCACTGTGCCGGGTGGCGTACGGTATATCTAGCAGTCCTTGATAGAATGACAACTATCCTGTCGAAGTTCACGATATGCGTAATTTACATGTTCAATTAAGATAGTTCTTGTGGATTTAGGAATTACAGTTCAGTTATGTTTGTTCGCTAGAATGGAAGAGGCTTTGTGTGTTGAATGTTTTATTTCGACATTTTAAACAAGTGCAGTTTGGTAATATTGGAGTCATCTTGTGTAACTCGTACCTTGATTTGTTTTTTCCTATTTCTTGATGCTAGCGAAGAACCACATCCTACATGTGTGGTTGTTGATATCTGTAGTGTGTATGGTGAACAGTGGATTAAAGATCGTACACTGTTGTGTGACACGAAATGAACTGTTGTGTGACACGAAATGAACTGTTGTGTGACACGACATGAACTGTTGTGTGACACGAAATTAACTGTTGTGTGACACGAAATGAACTGTTGTGTGACACGAAATGAACTGTTCTGTGACACGAAATGAACTGTTGTGTGACACGAAATCAACTGTTGTGTGACACGAAATGAACTGTTGTGTGACACGAAATGAACCGTTGTGTGACACGAAATGAACTGTTGTGTGACACGAAATGAACCGTTGTGTGACACGAAATGAACTGTTGTGTGACACGAAATGAACCGTTGTGTGACACGAAATGAACTGTTGTGTGACACGAAATGAACCGTTGTGTGACACGAAATGAACTGTTGTGTGACACGAAATGAACTGTTATGTGATACGAAATGAACTGTTGAGTGACAGGAGCTGAACTGTTGTGTGACAGGAGCTGAACTGTTGTGTGACACGAACTAAACTGTTGTGTGACACGAAATGAACCCGTTGTGTGGCAGGAACTGAACTATTGTGTGACACGAACTGAACTGTTGTGTCGCTTTGTTGGAATCATACACAAGGCTATCATACACGCTGCATCTCGTGAAGTGAATACCGCAGAGTTATATACCATATGAAGGGAATAATATTTCAGCTGAAACAGTTAAAACACAGTTACATGTATTGTTCCAATGTGGAACACCTGTTATCTCCACGATAATTTTAAATTGGGGATAACAGATTCCATGACTTGGTGACGTAAATTACAAGAACCTTAGATGTCGAAATGGGGTCGCCTGTTGGCGGGGGAAAACTATTAATAGGGAATGACAGTCCAAACGCAATGGATAAGCCTTAGGTTCATACCAAAATACGATCAGCGTTGCCAGTAGTGGGTTGTGATCAATATGTAAATTTCAAATCCCGAAACAACCAAATAAAGCAAAATAATAAGTCAACTCCACTACCTTGTAGTGGCAACTACTAGCACTAAGCATCACTGTGACTACGCTCGAGCTCTAAACGAGCAAGGGAAAACAATCTCAAACAACAAAAAGTGACCTGGTCAACTTGGCAAGAAGACAATAATATGTAACAAACTGGACGTTGCAGTTAGACAGGCTACTTCGTCGGACACACACAATAAGAGAACGTTATGGAAGATAGAAACATGATTACATAGTAACCTGATTACAGATAATGTGGATATTTATCTATATGGAGGAGAATGTTAGTGTCTCGATCCATATTTATTACGTCCCTTTAATGAATAGTACCATACGTGACTGTTAGGGTAGAGGGTCGATACGGGTTGTGCTTAGAACAACTGTGTGAGGATATCACGGTTTGGTTGAAGGGGATGAGTTAGTTCTAGCTCCAGCGATCGGACAAGTTCAGAAATTACAATATTCTAGTGTAGAAAACTGACATGGGATCAATACGGAACCAGCAGCTGAGGTATGAACCTAGGAATGTCGAAGTCCCATCTGTGGACACATGGTAACCTTACGGGTTAGTTAGTTACTAGTTAGTTAGTTAGTTAGTTAGTTAGTTAGTTAGTTAGTTAGTTAGTTGGTTGGTTGGTTGGTTGGTTGGTCGGTCGGTTGGTTGGTTAGTTAGATAGTTAGATACTTAGTTAGTTCGTCGAGGTTCCAACTTCACGGCAACGGGTCGTCCCCATTATGCTCCGTTCCTGTGCCTGTGAATATCACACAAAATGCTCCCCACTGTCCAATATGAAAAGTGGAACGGACAGGAGTCTCGGCAATCCAACAGCCCGCACAGTGCATAATGCCGCCAGAATGCCAACACAAAACTCCTCCACAGAAGCCACAGTTCATCGTCGATGGAATTGGCAGTCACCAGAAAGACCTCATTGACCCGGGTTTTCTCACATGGCTCTGTCTCTATCCGCAGGGCGACCCGCCGAAAGCGTCACATAAAGCACGAACTCCGCAGCTCCAGCGCCGACTCCCAGGAGTCTCCTGAAAAATGCACTCATGAACCGAAAAGGCAAATCAGTCAATACAGCAACAGCCGGTAGCCATTGTTCCGAACATGCAGGTTACTGTACAAATAAAATCGGACATGTAAAAGCATTCCACGTGAATATCACAGCTCACAGAGTCGCGCCACGCACTCACTCAGTAGCCGGGCGACGGAACCATACACTATCAGTCCAACATGAGGAAAATGCGAAATGCAAACCGCAGCCACAAGGATAAATACTCCAGATATCGTAGCGGTTCAATGCCTAACCGCCATGCTCACGGGTATTGACTTCAGTACATGTTTGTAACTTTAAATGTTTCTGCTTTAGTACTTGTCTGTATTGCATACGACTGGAGATTTTACAAGCCAGGAACCCTTGCAATTGTCTTAAAAGTCGAGAGGATCGACTTCATTGCACTGAGTTTTATCCCATATGGCTTGGTGTCTATCCGCAGGGTGGCCTGCCGAAAAGCGTCGCGCAAAGCATGAACTCCGTATCTCCAATGACGACCCCCAGGAGTTTCCTAGAAAAATGCACCCATGAACTAAAAGACGTAGCCCGGAATCAAACCCACAACATTCGGTTCGCGAGGCAGACGGTTTGACTACTTCGCCACGGAGACTCCCGAGGGACCCTCTGCATGACTTGCTTAAGAGAAAGTTTGTGTCCTGAACGAATATTTTTCCGCTGACCATACTCTTACATGCACTTTATAATAAAATTAATTTTGCTTAATGCCTTTCCCGTGTAGCTCTTTGTACGTCGTGTTTGTCTGTCTGCCTCCACCTTATTGCCTATGTGTCTCCCAATCCTGCTGTTATTCTGTCAAATGCTTCTTTAACAATATTTATGTGTTTGTCACCGTGCGTCTCTTTCTATCTTCCATTTTAAACATGTTTTCATGTCCCTCTTAATTCTTTCTTAAGTAGCTCATGCATCTATACTTGGCCCTCTATTATTTGCCACTTATATAAATGACCTTTCCTCATAGTTGCCGTCATCTTCCAATCTGTTTAAAGACGACTGCATAAAGTATACAAACGCTAGGGACTGTGATGTTCTGGAACCGTCCTTGCAACAGGAATTAAATAATGCAGTTAGCTGGAGACCGCAAACCGAAACTATACAAACTAACATTCTTAAAACAAAATCTATGTTAATAGCAACAGGGAAAAGACTTCACACCATTACCTCAAAGAGGACTCTTCAGATTCACATTGCTAACATTGCCTGTTGACAATGCAACCGAGCACAAAACACCATGTCTTATTACTGATAGAAATCTGATCTTCAATCCCCATGTTTAAGCGTTCGTTAAGCAAACATCAAAAGATGTCTAAAAACTTGCTAACATTACAAATATCATTGATACAAATGCAGGAAAGATATTCGATACATCTCACATACAAAAACATACTGACTATTGCTCTACACTTTGGGATTGTTCTTCCAATTCAATCGATCCACGCCTTTTGTCACTCCAGAAAAAGAATGTATTTTTAACATATAGTAATAACGTTACCGACATTTCTAGCCTATATAATCGTGTTCGGTTACTGCCTTTCCACAGACGCTAACTTTGTATTAAGGTTAAAACTAATTCACAAAATCATACTTCACAGTGCCCCAAGCTATGTTTGGCCATTATTTAAATATAATGCAAGAAATAGGAAATGAATCATGATTTTACAGCTCCCAAAGCCTAGGATAGACTTATATCCCCAAACAAAAAGCTTAGCTTGCTTCCACAACACATCAAAGACACCACCTATCCTTATAAATAAAATCGCAACCTATTTAAACATGATAACAGTACAAACTATATCCATCCATCCATCATGTGCCATGCCGATAAGCGTGGGCGGTCATGTTCTTCCATCTCACTCGATCACCAGAGTTGTGGATCAGCTCAGTGTTCCTGTCTCGACCATGCCACGTGGCCAAGCCATCCAGGTATTTACATCTCGGTTTTCCCATTGATCTCTTTCCTCGTTCTTGCCAGTGTCACCAAGTTCTCCAATTCATTTCTTCTCATAACATGCCCAACAAATTTTGACTGTCTACATCTAATGACTCTAATCAGTTTACGATCTTCATTTGCTTCTTGAAGGACTTGTTCATTGGTTTTTCTGTCTGTCCATGGTATTCTTTGCATTTTCCTCAGAAACTACATTTCCACAGCCATCAGCTGTTTTTCAGCGTGACTGCTTATTGTCCATACTTCACATCCATACACAAGTATAGGTTCTATATAGCACTTCAACAATCTTTTTCCTGTTTCAATTCATATCTTTTTATTAGTCAGTATAGTTTTTCATCGGCGAAAGGCTACCTTCGCAACGGCAATTCTTGTTCTAATCTCTTCAAGGCATCTCCCATCAGATGTTATGACTGTGCCGAGATAACTGTACCGATTCACTTACTTAAGAATATGCCCATTTATGCGTATATCACATTGTGGTATTTCCTTCTTCCCAGTGACAACCATAATCTGTGTCTTCTTAATATTCAGTTCTAACCCTAGTTGTTCACTGTGTGCAACAACTGCATCTACTAAATTTTGCAGATCCTGTTCGTTGTCTGCAATCACGACTGTATCATCTGCATATCTAATGTTATTGATGTATCGTCCCCCAATGTTGATTCCTTCCATATCTTCTATGTTTCTGAAAATATTTTCACCGTACAGGGAAAATAGATCTGGAGACATTACACATCCCTGTCTCACACCTCTTTTAATGGGCTGATATTGACCTACATCGTTATCAATTCTGATGGCAGCTTGTTGTTTCCAATATATGTTTTTTTTTACAAGTCTAAGGTCTTTTCCATCAATTTGTAGATCTTCAAGCATCCTTATCAAGTCGACTGTCTCACTTTATCGAAAGTCTTTGTGTAGTCAATGAAGCAAAGAAATAGATCTTTGTTTACTTCTGTAGCACGTTCAATTACTGTTCTCAGTATATACACAGCATTTACTGTACCCTTGCATTCTACCAACCCACTTTGTTCTTCTCCTATTTGGGTTGTATTTTCTTCCTCACTCTTTGCATGATAATTCTCAGCAGAATCTTCGTGATGTGGCTCAGTTATACTAATTGTTCGAGGTTGATTGCATTCCAAGGCTCCTGATTTCTTCGGGATTACAATAAATATAGAATTACATAATTCAGGAGGTATATCTTCATATTGTATATTGCGTTCAGCAGTCTGGTGACTTGGTCTATTCCAGTTTAGTTTAGTTCCATATTCTTCTAAGGCATTGATCATTTCTATTGTGATGTTATCTGCACCCTGGGTCTTGCCAGTTTTCATATAGTTAAGAGCTATATATCCATTAAAAAGATAATAATAATTTCAAACGACAGCTGGTATGATAAACATTCTCCTAATTTTTGTACCATACATCTACTTTTGAAAAATATAATTGTCGTGTCGAAAATTAATTTTAATAAGTCATGTATTATTAGTTAGTGAGAATTTCCCATGAGATTATAATGCACATAGTATTTCATTTGTTACCGTCGATGTCTAAAATTAGTTTCAAAATTGATGTTCGAATGAAATAATGTATGCGAGTAGAGGCATAAGAGGGGCAGAATGTCAGACGGGCCTCGGTAGCCATTTCTTGACCCAGTGAAAAACAATTCGTTCGTTCGTTCGTTCACTTCTTCCTTTCGCATGATTTTTAATCGACTTGGCTGTGTGCTGTTAGAATATTTATTCTCATTGTGTATCTCCCAAGCTTTTTTGTCAGTCTGTATTTCCCACACCGAGTCTTTCAAGCCATTATTACATCCCACCACTCATTTAACCTGTAACAACTCGCCATCGCCTCGTGCATCTTCCACTTCAAGAGAGCACGACTGAATTGCCCCATGGTATTCTCTTAATCGTTTCTCCCACCACGTAATAACATCTCCGCGTTATCTTCACGAATCAACACCATTCGTCTCTCTCCGAGCTCCCTGTGGAGGGCTACAACAAAAGCTGCATTAGGGCGCATTTTATAGAAGATATTGCTAAAGCTCTTAACCTGTTTTCACAAAGTTTTCTGTCTGAATGTGGCGTTTCTTGGCGGTATCTTGCACTCTGGGTGTGGAGAGGGACATCTTTGTTTTCTGTTATTTCATCACATTTTTATTTGTGAAGGCCGTGCACACAATGTTACTGGTATGAGGCATTAGGCACACACATCCTGACTCACATCCTACAAATTTGTGGTCCCTCCGCAGTAAGGTATATGAATGTTACTTATTTAACAGGTCGCTCACCTGAACGCTTCCTCCCCCTCCCCGGTATTCTTCTCTCGTGTTGATATGACAATATGTGGCTCATTGAGTTGTTGACTGTTGATCCCTTGACACCCGCTTTCTTGTCACAGCCACATTTGCGGTATAGCCATATTTCCTGTATAGCCACATTGTTATAACCTTATACGTGGTATTCAACCACACACGTGTCCAGTCAGTAACAAGAAAACAGATAAATAACTTATATATATACATATATATATATATATATATATATATATATATATATATATATATATATAAGTTATTTATCTGTTTTCTTGTTACTGACTGGACACGTGTGTGGTTGAATACCACGTATAAGGTTATAACAATGTGGCTATACAGGAAATATGGCTATACCGCAAATGTGGCTGTGACGAGGAAAGCGGGTATCAAGGGATCAACAGTCAACAACAAGGGATCAATAGTTAACAACAATATATATATATATATATATATATATATATATATATATATATATATATATATATATATATATATATATATATATATATATCGCAAGTGATAAAGGAAACATCAGAAACATGTATGAAGGAATAAAGAAAGCCTGTGGTCCAATGATCAAAAGAAGTCCACCACTGAAAATCTTGACTGGAGAAATCATCAATGATAAGAAACAGCGGATGGATAGATGGATAGAGCACTTTTTGGAGCTTTACTCCAGTGAGACCAAATTAGCGGAAAATGCCCTCTACGCCATACAGGCCACCATCAAACTTGATTATACCCTTCATGCCTGTGTGGAACGATTCCACAATAGACAGAAGAGTTGGTGGGAGTAGTATTATATGATGCCTACACCCCCCCCCCCCTGGAGAAGGAGCTAAAGGAGCGCTCCTGAAGGAGCGCAAAGGAGCCTGAAGGAGCGGGTCGTGAAGGAGCGCGAAGGCATCTGAAGGAGCGGGTCATGTCCGCTCCTTCTGTGGTGTGATATTGACTCCTTCTAACACCTGCCTAGGTGTGTGATTGGCTTGTTAAGCTCGGTATTTTTTGGCGGGTAAATTTTTGTTAAAAAGAAAAAAAGTCTGATCTAATGGATGATGGGTCTCATCATGTCTGTGGTCAGGGTGGAGTGGAAGGAGCCGGCGTAAATAGTAAGCGCAAAGAAGGTGGTGGTGTCCCCCATGTAGTTGTCACCAGACCGGTCAGTACCCGAATGACCAAGAGTCCGATCATCGGTGTAACGAGTAGCGGGGTATCTACTGGTGCTAACAACGGACAACCGACTGTGTCCTTAAAATGTCAAAACTTAAAAACCACAGATAGTTGTACACAATGTGGGACAAAAAATCAATACTGATTCTCCTAACAACTAATCCAGGAGCTTATCATCGTCGTAATGAACTAGTAGTAGACACCTTGCAGTCTTGACAGACCAAAGTATGTGAGTGGAATGTGGCCAATATTCCAACACAATGTCTGGGCAGAGCTTCAGAGATCATGTGATGCCCAAACGACATGATCCCTCCCTCGGCCTAGTCTTGTGTATTCCAGAGGAATGGGTAACCAATACGTCTGGCACAAGGTAGGCTGCAGACGCTGGCGGCTCAGCGTCAATCCACCGAGACCTCACCACCACGAGCCGTAATGAACTAGGTGGGTTATTAATAATGCTTTATATAAACCGGGCGGGGTGGTCGGGGCCACCGCGGGCGACGAACGCGGGGGCGACCACGACCGGGTAGTTGCGTGGGCGCAGGTTCGAACCCTCGAGCCGCTCCGGGTGTCGTATGAAAATTGTAATAAGTAAAAATGTAAATAATTCGGATGTATGAGCTATAGTGGTTCGTAGTGTCTTATACATTATCATCATATAAATTACACTGCTTCAAATGAAAACCTTAGCAAAGAAAAGATGGCCGAAGTAAAGGTTGTGGAGGGCATGGCTTAGTGTTATACGTTGTTAAGGGTTGGTTGAGTGACGAGTAACTAGGTAAGTGCTTCCAAACACTATCATGGGGTTCGAATCCCGGTAGGGCGGTCTAGTGGTAGAAGAAAAAGTGATAATGTTTTTGTTACTTAGTTGTGATATAGAGCTATGTGTAGCAAAGGAGAGGTGGTGTGTTGGATAAGCTTAGGTGGTACCCCAGACGAGGTGACAGGGTCGAAGCTCGGTGCTGTGCCACTGGTAAGGATAATAGGCATCAGCGTGTGGGGTGTCTAGCTGGTCATACGGGTTAGGATTCGGGACGGTTTGTCTCTCCGTATCGCTGTGTCCACAAGTCCGAGGGAAAAACAGGCATCTGACTTCACAGCTTAACTTAACATAACAAATTGGAGAACATAAGATACCCATACACGACGCCAGCTGTGACAAAACCAATAATATCCATCTGTATATATGTCTAATCCAGGGAGATTATCGTCGTCGTAATGAACTAGTTGGTTTATTAATGTTATTGATGTATCCGCCATGGCAAATAGTTCGCAAGATTAATAAAAGTTCATATAAATATCGATAGGGGATTAAGAGCTTAACACCTATTGTCGGGCCATCCACAGAAAATCAATACTACCACGCTAGATTCTTCTCATAATTGCGACCAGTGGCTTATAGATGTAACCGTTATTGCAGATGCAGTTGTGTGCAGACTAATCTACCAGGTCACGTGGGCTAGGCCATTTCGACAAAAACGGTGAATAAATACGGTAGAATATTCACTATACAAAGCAGTCTCTACCACCTAGCAGATCGGGGAAACTAGACAGGACAACCTCTTGTTACGAGTCCACAGCAGCATATATCGTGTATAAAACAACCATCCTGTGTCAGGCAGAAGGACCTCTTTTGACAACACCAAAACAGATCTCATCAAGTAGCAAGTCACTAATTGTAAGTTGGATGTTGATAAATCTTTCACATTTTCATTATATTTCTTCATGTCGACACACCATTAACCTAACAATACTAGTATAATACAGGGGGATGTATAGGACTAGATGTATATCTGATGAGGAAACAACAAAACATTGTCTTAATATTTCATATTAGGCTATGTCTCCCTTCTCTCGTTTTTCTATGTCCGAGTCATCCTGGGGCTATCGAGTAAAACCAAAGAACACCCCGACATCAATATAACATAAACCAGTCTCGAAAAGCAGCATAGGCGCGTATAAATAACTCATCACATTGTCCGACTAAGCTTTTCTCATAGTCAAAAAGGAGAGATGTGATCAACGACGCTAGTCAGGGGAAGGCGTGAAGTCAAATTTGCACCTGAAAAATATGTTTTCATGTCATATGTATATATGAAGCTATATACAGGCGATCTCTAAGGACAAATTTCCTCATGTCACAGTTTACAAATTATAGAAGTCGCTCAAATTTATACATTTAGAGTGAAAAAAGCATATTGTAGATACGGTATTTCATATCTTCATGTGGGACTTGGTCATTTGTTGTTCTATCTGGTCATGGTATGTATATTTTCCACACATCTCCACTGATGTATTTCATCTTGTCTGCTCATTGCCCACGCTTCACAACCCTGCACAAGTGCAGGTTCTATGAAAGACAGAGACAATTTGTGGATATTATTAGCCAAAAGGAGAAACAATGTATAGCCAAGTAAGGAAATTGCTCTCAGAAATTATCGAATCGATCTATCAACTTGACTAATTAACCTCACATATTCCCTACTGACTCTCGCACTTTGCCCAATCGCTGTTACAACTTGTCGACTGCCTCTCACAAAATGCCCACGGGGGCTTACTATATGTATTATATAGCCACACTCAAGCGCTCTCACAGTCACAAGAATAATGAAACACAGGAATTTAAGCCTGTTTTTTATTCAACATTTTTTCTTTTCTTTTTGATGTACAGTCAAAGTGTAGAAATTCGCCCAACCACCTTGTTGCTGAAGTATCCAACTACTTAGTTTATCAGTCATATATTCGCCTACAGATTTAGCGAAGCACTCTTCCAACACCTGGACATTCACATCTGCATTGTAAGAATTGTCAACCAGATGCTTACCCAGACTCATGCAAATGCAAACAGCATAATTATTCTCCCATAGTTGATGACGTATCGCCAAAGAGTTCATCACCAACTGAAACAAAGACTTGGAAAACGTGTTCGGGTTTGATACTGCATACTAGTCTCGTGAACAACTCAGCGTGTTGTTTGGCTATTTCACCTACTAAATTAGATAAAGTCGAGTTACTTGCCCTTGTAGAATTGTAGGAGCTAATAATAGTCAATGCCATATTCACCATCTCGTTGTGAACGTGTTTCAAAGCCACCGTTGCTTGTGTCATTATTATACTGCTAGCTAACGTACACCAAAAAAAAAGATGACTAACCATCAAAAATCTGAGTCAGTAGCGTGATACTTGATGCAAAGTGTTTCAAATGGGCTAATACTATCACCCGACAGGTTAATAAATAGAAACAATATCAATAACCAAACAGAATGAACACACACACACACACACGATGCCCATGGTCAAAGAGAGTAATAATTTCAGCCTCTTCGCTTTTGGTGCTCCAGCTGATAATGAGAGGGGGCGATCGTATCCAGCAAAGATTATTGATCAAGACTGTTGATCTCCAGCCTGTGAACTCCTCGGTCTTAGAAAATATCAGCCTGGCAGTGACCACAATATATATAATACGTGCAACTGTGCAGTCTTAAAGGAAACACCTACATCATCAACTTCTACTGGAGAAAGTAATGTTACAGATGGTTCAAAGTCAAATGTTTCGGTAGGAAGCAACCAGTCAGTAGGAATGTCTTCACATTGTGAATATTTATCAAACTTGTCAGTTGACAATTGTTACTTGCTTGAAGGCAATTACAACAGTTCTAATTCCCAGAACTGTAAGTTAGTCGCAGAGTCCAAACCAGCAGTGGGTGATAATACAGCCCAACTTGCCTTACAAACCGGTTTAAACCTGACATCAGTTTTGTCAGCGCCCAGAAAAATTGTCAAAAAAGGACGTCCTTCTTCCAAAAAGCAAAAGAAACGTCAAAGAGAAAAACGAGAACATGGAATACAACACTTGCAAACGAAAGAAATTCCTGACCCCACTCACACTGGATGTGACACAGAGCAAAGACTTCATTCCCAAAACATGGTATTGGTGTGCGAGCAGATAAATAAATATATTCTTCCACAGTATCACCTTGTAATCCTAAATTTGAAACTACCCATGAAACTTTCAACTCACCATGCACAATGACACGTGTTTTTGGTAGACTGATATCATATTCAGAAGATGAAAATTGTTTTGAAGCTGATGATGACTCTTGCTTCTTTACCCCAGCTCTATCATTAGACATTTTGTTCTGCAAGAAACCTACTTCGGGTAGTCAGGCAGCAGTAGATCTACAAGAACCAACATTCGATTTGCTTGATGATATGTCTTCAGATGAGAATGTTGACCTTCTGTCTAGTAGTCATGGCCCAGACTCTGAGTCTCTCAAGAAGATTATGCATTATGGAATGAAACTATCCTACGGCTGGTTTCCGAAGTTGTTCCTCTGACTCAACAGATGAAATACAACACCCAACGATTAAGGTTTGTATAAATAGTAACTTTCATGATCATAGTCACGCTATAGTATAACTTTCCCTTTCTCAAGTCGAGGCCAAAGAAGGTCGACAGTCTGCTTTTGATGCAAGTTATATGTTCTCTTTGTGAGTTTTCATCCACGATGTCTTTATTACACTATTTATCCGTTCAATGTATTTTCGGCAGTCTTCTATAAAATCACTGATCTGTAAATTCCACACAATTTCTCGACTTTCTTATATAAACCACACAATCAGTATAATAAACGAGAGCACTGGAAAATACTTTATTTAACATAATTTCGTATGCGTCTCAGCTTATATACCACTACTTATGGATAAGTATAATCGCATGTCATTATGTTTTTCACCGTAAACAGTTGCGTTTGATTAAGATTTTGCCACTTTCATAGTGAGGTGTATATGTTGAAGTTATTTAACTTTCACTATAAATAGCTATTATCTGTTAGGGTTTTGTAACTTTCACTGTCCATTAATGACTAGGTATTGAAGTCTTGTAAGTTTCAATGTGATTTTCTCCTCCACAGGTTAATTTTGCACCAGAACCTCACCTCTTGACAGTTCATATAGTTGGCACCGAAGAACGCAATGGTAACTGGCATCATGTAATCAGAGAACGTGAGAATTTTGAAAGGTGTATTCTAGAGTTGGAACAAATTCTGACCCCAGTCCTAGGGGCTAGTCACAGAATCAAAGTCTTGGAGCAGAGAAAAAGTCCAGAACAATTGTGAAGGCTGCATAGTCTAATTATATTTTATATGTTTCTCTCTGTCATAGTAAAACAGTTATAACAAGAAACAAACTTGTATGCTTTTCTTAATTTAACACGCGTTTTCATGTCTTTGTGTCTTTGTAGTTTTGTGGTCTTGTTCTTGTGTATGTGAGCTTGTTAAGCAAATGGGGGGAAAAACATTGACCTAGTAGAGAAATATTTCATCCAAGCTTATAAATAGCTGATCCATAAGAACCAACGCCAGCATTTTCCCTCTTTTTACATTACCGAAAACTTCAACTTACCAGTCCAGAGTAGCTGCTAAAGAACTCATTATACAGACTACTCACGCATCTGGCCACACTCTTGGTTGTTGTCTTCTAACATAAAATATCTCTGTCTTTCGTAGCTGTCTTCACAACTTTTCTATGTAGCACCACTAACTACTCCAAACCTTCGTTGCACACGAGCTCCAATGAACACTGATAACAACATTTATGATAATGCAATCTGTGGCTCCCACCTGGGATAGTTTCCATATCATCTGAGTATTCGTCAGCAAAGAGCTATTACCCATGGCTGACATCTTCAACTTTCTATACCACAATGACTTCTACACTAACCGTCCATTGTTCCATCTTTCAACAATACAAAGGGTGTTCTTGAAGTCTAACTAACATAATATTTCTTACTTTATCCACCTCTTTCACACGTTGTAATTTCACAGCTGCAATAACGACAAGTCTGCAACCAACACTGTCTGTTATGAAGTCGACCATTCTTAAAACCACGTCTGTCTTAATGAGCCCTTGAATACTCTCTACCAGATCTTATAACCGACTTTCAACTTTTCATACCAAATAACATTAACACTCTTTTTGATTACAGAACAACCGATTTTCTGCTGACTAGGCAGGTTTCTCAATCTAATGGAGATAAATCCACCTGTCCTCCTAACATACTAGGCACTATTCTAGACAACGAATATGGTCATCAACCAGCACCCCTAAGAAGAACTTGAAAACACCAACAGAGATTGGGTTCCTGAGACGAATTCCTTGGACTACCAGAGTAACTAAACGCTGATCGCCTAAAAGAGCCTACAAAACATAGAGCTTTATATACATCAAACACAAAAAACTTTTCTTACTAACCCTAACTATGCATCATCTAGCCCTAACCCTAACCCTAACTATACATCATGTAACCCTAACTCTAACCCTAACCCCTAACCCTAACTATACATCATGTAACCCTAACTCTAACCCTAACCCCTAACCCTAACCCTAACTATACAGCAAATACAACAACTTCCGTCTTAGGAGACATAGATACAAAACAGTGTTAGAAATGGAAAAAGTTAAAATTTAATTAAAATTTAAAACTAATAAATCGCAATTTTATTGCGTAAGATGTAAGCTTGCTATATGTCCTATACCTAACCTATACATATACCTAGCCTATATCTGTATATTAAGTGAAGCGAGCAATAAAATTGCGATTTATTAGTTTTAAATTTTAATTAAATTTTAACTTTTTCCATTTCTAACACTGTTTTGTATCTATGTCTCTTAAGACGGAAGTTGTTGTATTTGCTGTATAGTTAGGGTTAGGGTTAGGGGTTAGGGTTAGAGTTAGGGTTACATGATGTATAGTTAGGGTTAGGGGTTAGGGTTAGAGTTAGGGTTACATGATGTATAGTTAGGGTTAGGGTTAGAGCTAGATGATGCATAGTTAGGGTTAGTAAGAAAAAGTTTTTTGTGTTTGATGTATATAAGGCTCTATGTTTTGTAGGCTCTTTTAGGCGATCAGCGTTAGTTACTCTGGTAGTCCAAGGAATTCGTCTCAGGAACCCAATCTCTGTTGGTGTTTTCAAGTTCTTCTTAGGGGTGCTGGTTGATTACCATATTCGTTGTCTAGAATAGTGCCTAGTATGTTAGGAGGACAGGTGATTTATCTCCATTAGATTGAGAAACCTGCCTAGTCAGCAGAAAATCGGTTGTTCTGTAATCAAAAAGAGTGTTAATGTTATTTGGTATGAAAAGTTGAAAGTCGGTTATAAGATCTGGTAGAGAGTATTCAAGGGCTCATTAAGACAGACGTGGTTTTAAGAATGGTCGACTTCATAACAGACAGTGTTGGTTGCAGACTTGTCGTTATTGCAGCTGTGAAATTACAACGTGTGAAAGAGGTGGATAAAGTAAGAAATATTATGTTAGTTAGACTTCAAGAACACCCTTTGTATTGTTGAAAGATGGAACAATGGACGGTTAGTGTAGAAGTCATTGTGGTATAGAAAGTTGAAGATGTCAGCCATGGGTAATAGCTCTTTGCTGACGAATACTCAGATGATATGGAAACTATACCAGGTGGGAGCCACAGATTGCATTATCATAAATGTTGTTATCAGTGTTTCATTGGAGCTCGTGTGCAACGAAGGTTTGGAGTAGTTAGTGGTGCTACATAGAAAAGTTGTGAAGACAGCTACGAAAGACAGAGATATTTTATGTTAGAAGACAACAACCAAGAGTGTGGCCAGATGCGTGAGTAGTCTGTATAATGAGTTCTTTAGCAGCTACTCTGGACTGGTAAGTTGAAGTTTTCGGTAATGTAAAAAGAGGGAAAATGCTGGCGTTGGTTCTTATGGATCAGCTATTTATAAGCTTGGATGAAATATTTCTCTACTAGGTCAATGTTTTTCCCCCCATTCGCTTAACAGCTCACATACACAAGAACAAGACACAAAACTACAAAGACACAAAGACATGAAAACGCGTGTTAAATTAAGAAAAAGCATACAAGTTTGTTTCTTGTTATAACTGTTTTACTATGACAGAGAGAAACATATAAAATATAATTAGACTATGCAGCCTTCACAATTGTTCTGGACTTTTTCTCTGCTCCAAGACTTTGATTCTGTGACTAGCCCCTAGGACTGGGGTCAGAATTTGTTCCAACTCTAGAATACACCTTTCAAAATTCTCACGTTCTCTGATTACATGATGCCAGTTACCATTGCGGTCTTCGGTGCCAACTATATGAACTGTCAAGAGGTGAGGTTCTGGTGCAAAATTAACCTGTGGAGGAGAAATCACATTGAAACTTACAAGACTTCAATACCTAGTCATTAATGGACAGTGAAAGTTACAAAACCCTAACAGATAATAGCTATTTATAGTGAAAGTTAAATAACTTCAACATATACACCTCACTATGAAAGTGGCAAAATCTTAATCAAACGCAACTGTTTACGGTGAAAAACATAATGACATGCGATTATACTTATCCATAAGTAGTGGTATATAAGCTGAGACGCATACGAAATTATGTTAAATAAAGTATTTTCCAGTGCTCTCGTTTATTATACTGATTGTGTGGTTTATATAAGAAAGTCGAGAAATTGTGTGGAATTTACAGATCAGTGATTTATAGAAGACTGCCGAAAATACATTGAACGGATAAATAGTGTAATAAAGACATCGTGGATGAAAACTCACAAAGAGAACAGATAACTTGCATCAAAAGCAGACTGTCGACCTTCTTTGGCCTCGACTTGAGAAAGGGAAAGTTATACTATAGCGTGACTATGATCATGAAAGTTACTATTTATACAAACCTTAATCGTTGGGTGTTGTATTTCATCTGTTGAGTCAGAGGAACAACTTCGGAAACCAGCCGTAGGATAGTTTTCATTCCATAATGCATTAATCTTCTTGAGAGACTCAGAGTCTGGGCCATGACTACTAGACAGAAGGTCAACATTCTCATCTGAAGACATATCATCAAGCAAATCGAATGTTGGTTCTTGTAGATCTACTGCTGCCTGACTACCCGAAGTAGGTTTTCTTGCAGAACAAAATGTCTAATGATAGAGCTGGGGTAAAGAAGCAAGAGTCATCATCAGCTTCAAAACAATTTTCATCTTCTGAATATGATATCAGTCTACCAAAAACACGTGTCATTGTGCATGGTGAGTTGAAAGTTTAATGGGTAGTTTCAAATTTAGGATTACAAGGTGATACTGTGGAAGAATATAATTTATTTATCTGCTCGCACACCAATACCATGTTTTGGGAATGAAGTCTTTGCTCTGTGTCACATCCAGTGTGAGTGGGGTCAGGAATTTCTTTCGTTTGCAAGTGTTGTACTCCATGTTTTCGTTTTTCTCTTTGACGTTTCTTTTGCTTTTTGGAAGAAGGACGTCCTTTTTTGACAATTTTTCTGGGCGCTGACAAAACTGATGTCAGGTTTAAACGGTTTGTAAGGCAAGTTGGGCTGTATTATCACCCACTGCTGGTTTGGACTCTGCGACTAACTTACAGTTCTGGGAATTAGAACTGTTGTAATTGCCTTCAAGCAAGTAACAATTGTCAACTGACAAGTTTGATAAATATTCACAATGTGAAGACATTCCTACTGACTGGTTGCTTCCTACAGAAACATTTGACTTTGAACCATCTGTAACATTACTTTCTCCAGTAGAAGTTGATGATGTAGGTGTTTCCTTTAAGACTGCACAGTTGCACGTATTATATATATTGTGGTCACTGCAGGCTGATATTTTCTAAGACCGAGGAGTTCACAGGCTGGAGATCAACAGTCTTGATCAATAATCTTTGCTGGATACGATCGCCCCTCTCATTATCAGCTGGAGCACCAAAAGCGAAGAGGCTGAAATTATTACTCTCTTTGACCATGGGCATCGTGTGTGTGTGTGTGTGTTCATTCTGTTTTGGTTATTGATATTGTTTCTATTTATTAACCTG
Source organism: Cepaea nemoralis (assembly GCA_014155875.1). Classification (NCBI taxonomy): domain Eukaryota; kingdom Metazoa; phylum Mollusca; class Gastropoda; order Stylommatophora; family Helicidae; genus Cepaea; species Cepaea nemoralis. Next base: position 22,539 of record JACEFZ010016875.1, on the reverse strand, counting down.
TCGGGTGATAGTATTAGCCCATTTGAACACTTTGCATCAAGTATCACGCTACTGACTCAGATTTTGATGGTTAGTCATCTTTTTTTGGTGTACGTTAGCTAGCAGTATAATAATGACACAAGCAACGGTGGCTTTGAAACACGTTCACAACGAGATGGTGAATATGGCATTGACTATTATTAGCTCCTACAATTCTACAAGGGCAAGTAACTCGACTTTGTCTAATTTAGTAGGTGAAATAGCCAAACAACACGCTGAGTTGTTCACGAGACTAGTATGCAGTATCAAACCCGAACACGTTTTCCAAGTCTTTGTTTCAGTTGGTGATGAACTCTTTGGCGATAACGTCATCAACTATGGGAGAATAATTATGCTGTTTGCATTTGCCATGAGTCTGGGTAAGCATCTGGTTGACAATTCTTACAATGCAGATGTGAATGTCCAGGTGTTGGAAGAGTGCTTCGCTAAATCTGTAGGCGAATATATGACTGATAAACTAAGTAGTTGGATACTTCAGCAACAAGGTGGTTGGGCGAATTTCTACACTTTGACTGTACATCAAAAAGAAAAGAAAAAAATGTTGAATAAAAAACAGGCTTAAATTCCTGTGTTTCATTATTCTTGTGACTGTGAGAGCGCTTGAGTGTGGCTATATAATACATATAGTAAGCCCCCGTGGGCATTTTGTGAGAGGCAGTCGACAAGTTGTAACAGCGATTGGGCAAAGTGCGAGAGTCAGTAGGGAATATGTGAGGTTAATTAGTCAAGTTGATAGATCGATTCGATAATTTCTGAGAGCAATTTCCTTACTTGGCTATACATTGTTTCTCCTTTTGGCTAATAATATCCACAAATTGTCTCTGTCTTTCATAGAACCTGCACTTGTGCAGGGTTGTGAAGCGTGGGCAATGAGCAGACAAGATGAAATACATCAGTGGAGATGTGTGGAAAATATACATACCATGACCAGATAGAACAACAAATGACCAAGTCCCACATGAAGATATGAAATACCGTATCTACAATATGCTTTTTTCACTCTAAATGTATAAATTTGAGCGACTTCTATAATTTGTAAACTGTGACATGAGGAAATTTGTCCTTAGAGATCGCCTGTATATAGCTTCATATATACATATGACATGAAAACATATTTTCAGGTGCAAATTTGACTTCACGCCTTCCCCTGACTAGCGTCGTTGATCACATCTCTCCTTTTGACTATGAGAAAAGCTTAGTCGGACAATGTGATGAGTTATTTATACGCGCCTATGCTGCTTTTCGAGACTGGTTTATGTTATATTGATGTCGGGGTGTTCTTTGGTTTACTCGATAGCCCCAGGATGACTCGGACATAGAAAAACGAGAGAAGGGAGACATAGCCTAATATGAAATATTAAGACAATGTTTTGTTGTTTCCTCATCAGATATACATCTAGTCCTATATATCCCCCTGTATTATACTAGTATTGTTAGGTTAATGGTGTGTCGACATGAAGAAATATAATGAAAATGTGAAAGATTTATCAACATCCAACTTACAATTAGTGACTTGCTACTTGATGAGATCTGTTTTGGTGTTGTCAAAAAGAGGTCCTTCTGCCTGACACAGGATGGTTGTTTTATACACGATATATGCTGCTGTGGACTCGTAACAAGAGGTTGTCCTGTCTAGTTTCCCCGATCTGCTAGGTTGGTAGAGACTGCTTTGTATAGTGAATATTCTACCGTATTTATTCACCGTTTTTGTCGAAATGGCCTAGCCCACGTGACCTGGTAGATTAGTCTGCACACAACTGCATCTGCAATAACGGTTACATCTATAAGCCACTGGTCGCAATTATGAGAAGAATCTAGCGTGGTAGTATTGATTTTCTGTGGATGGCCCGACAATAGGTGTTAAGCTCTTAATCCCCTATAGATATTTATATGAACTTTTATTAATCTTGCGAACTATTTGCCATGGCGGATACACCAATAACATTAATAAACCAACTAGTTCATTACGACGACGATAATCCCCCTGGATTAGACATATATACAGATGGATATTATTGGTTTTGTCACAGCTGGCGTCGTGTATGGGTATCTTATGTTCTCCAATTTGTTATGTTAAGTTAAGCTGTGAAGTCAGATGCCTGTTTTTCCCTCAGACTTGTGGACACAGCGATACGGAGAGACAAACCGTCCCGAATCCTAACCCGTATGACCAGCTAGACACCCCCACGCTGATGCCTATTATCCTTACCAGTGGCACAGCACCGAGCTTCGACCCTGTCACCTCGTCTGGGGTACCACCTAAGGCTTATCCAACACACCACCTCTCCTTTGCTACACATAGCTCTATATCACAACTAAGTAACAAAAACATTATCACTTTTTCTTCTACCACTAGACCGCCCTACCGGGATTCGAACCCCATGATAGTGTTTGGAAGCACTTACCTAGTTACTCGTCACTCAACCAACCCTTAACAACGTATAACACTAAGCCATGCCCACCACAACCTTTACTTCGGCCATCTTTTCTTTGCTAAGGTTTTCATTTGAAGCAGGTGTAATTTATATGATGATAATGTATAAGACACTACGAACCACTATAGCTCATACATCTGAATTATTTACATTTTTACTTATTACAATTTTCATACGACACCCGGAGCGGCTCGAGGGTTCGAACCTGCGCCCATGCAACCACCCGGTCGTGGTCGCCCCCGCGTTCGTCGCCCGCGGTGGCCCCGACCACCCCGCCCGGTTTATATAAAGCATTATTAATAACCCACCTAGTTCATTACGACGATGATAAGCTCCTGGATTAGTTGTTAGGAGAATCAGTATTGATTTTTTGTCCCACATTGTGTACAACTATCTGTGGTTTTTAAGTTTTGACATTTTAAGGACACAGTCGGTTGTCCGTTGTTAGCACCAGTAGATACCCCGCTACTCGTTACACCGATGATCGGACTCGTGGTCATTCGGGTGCTGACCGGTCTGGTGACAACTACATGGGGGACACCACCACCTTCTTTGCGCTTACTATTTACGCCGGCTCCTTCCACTCCACCCTGACCACAGACATGATGAGACCCATCACCCATTAGATGAGACTTTTTTTCTTTTTTAAAAAAATTTACCCGCCAAAAAATACCGAGCTTAACAAGCCAATCACACACCTAGGCAGGTGTTAGAAGGAGTCAATATCACACCACAGAAGGAGCGGACATGACCCGCTCCTTCAGATGCCTTCGCGCTCCTTCACGACCCGCTCCTTCAGGCTCCTTTGCGCTCCTTCAGGAGCGCTCCTTTAGCTCCTTCTCCAGTGGGGGGGGGGGGGGGGGGTGTAGCATCATATAATACTACTGGTGGGCAGCCAATCTTCTTTAGTGCCTTGAACAGACCCTCACGCCTGACCAAATCAAATGCCTTTGTGAGGTCGATGAAGGCAATTAACAGTGGTTGGTTCTGTTCATGGCATCCTTCTTGCATTTGTCGCAATGAGAGTATCATATCAATGGTAGACCGGTTCTGTCGAAAGCCACACTGTGATTCGGGGTAAACTTGATCTCCTAGGACTTGAAGTCTTTCAGAACAATTCTGGCAAATACTTCTCCAACAATACACAGAAGTGAGATACCCCTATAGTTGTTGCAGTCGCTGCGATCGCCCTTGTTCTTGAACAGCGTTATGATGTTTGAATCTTTGAAATCCTGTGGGACTTGTCCTTCTCGCCAGCAATAACTCTATTAATATATATCGGTGGTTCTTTCCTGTGTTTGTCTGCTGACGATGGCTTTGACCACAACTTCTGTTTTGTTACTTGTGATCGTGTTCAGATAAATCTTTCCTATTCTACTTCTGGCTTGTATTGATTCGCCCATGGTATGAGACACGCACGTTAACTCAATCATGTATGTATGTTTGTAACTTCTGTATTCTAAGACAGCTTCTCCAGGGAAGGCTAGCCCGATCAACACAAACCCGAAGAAACCGGTTGTGTCGGCCAAAAAATGCAAATATCGCAGCTCTGCTGTAAAGAGGCATAACTCAATTACTTTCAAAATAATCACATTCAGTGTTTTAAGTGTCGACCAAAACCTCTTGTCACTTCCTGCAGCACCATTCTCTCAAGGTCGTGATGATCTGTCTGTTCTTCTGCTCTATAGACACGATCCAAAAGGGACACGACCCGTCTGCTTTACCACGCACCAACACCACACAGAGCGGTGCAGACTCAGCCAATCTGTCTGGCTGCTGTTTGTCACCACACCAGCATGTCCTGCGAGGGGAGGGATCCACCTGTTGCTCACTATTGTTAATTGTTTAATAGAAACGTGCCACTCTGCCGGGAGTATGCCCGCCTTTGCTTTTCTCATCCTTCATTGTGAGACCGTTACAATCAAGGCATGCCTGTCTTCAGCTTTCTCATCCTACTTTGTGAGTCCGCTACAATAACGACCTGCCTGTCTTCACCTCTCTCATCATACTTCGTGAGTCCGCTACAATGACAAATGATGGAATATACAAGGCAAGAGACACAGGGGCGGATATATGTGGAAATCTGTCAGAGGTGGCAACAAATAATAATAAATGCAACATTAACTACATCAGAACCGCTGAACCAGGATGTTTGAAGAGTCGTGGTAGCTAATGTCTATTCCAAACAGGTTACCTGTGGAAGAAGAAGACACAGATGAATGAAGCACTATAGAAGGAGCGTGGTTAAAGGTGGTTATGGGTTTATCCCGTATGGCTGGATCTCTTCACACAGAGCGGCCTGCAGGAATCTGTCGCACAGTGCACGAACTCCGTGGTTTCGAGGACCTCCCCCCGGAGACTCTGAGAAAACTGCACTCGCGAAACGAAGAGCGGAGTTTGGAAACGAACCCACGGCATCCTGAGGCAGGCGGATTAACTGCGGCGCCACAACGACCCTTCCCGACATCTTATCTGAACCAGAAGAATGCGAGCGTATACAAATCCACAAATTGGGTTTAAATTAAGCTGAGTGTAGCATGGCAACAGAGCGGATGCACACACAGGAAGCAGGAAGGTATCAAAGAAGTACCAAGCAGACGACCAAGATGTTGTATAATAAAAGCATAGAGGGACAATGAAGCGATAGATCTAACCGGAACAAATGTCGCAACTGGAGAATCAACACGGCTCATAGACAGAGTAGGAAATATTCAGATTATAGAAACATCACAGTAGATAGAAAACAGTAGACAGAAAACAATGCATACAAAACAGTGGATAGAAAGCAGTGGATAGGAAGCTGTGGATAAGAATGCAGGGGATAGAAAACAGTGGATAGAAAGCAATATAAGTATTTTAAACAAAGTAAATTACTCATTATCACGCCCTGTGGCATATTGAATAACTGGTGCTAGATGACTGCTGTGATATCAAGTCTGCGGTATTTACTTCCCAGTATAATTCGTGGTACCTGTGTTAGGCTTGGAATGTTTAGACTTGACCTGAGCTCTCAGGTCCATCCAGCCATACATGGATGGCAGAGGCTGAATGGGCAAGTACAGGCGCCGGCGTAATGCCCTCTCATCACAGATCAAGTGCCGATTTTTTTTTTTTAAGTGTGGATCTATCTCATTATACTAAATGCGCCTTAAGCGGCGAAAAAGTCTCTTTTACTTTACTTTACTTTACTTTACTTTACTTTACTTTACTTTACTTTACTTCATACTTTACTTCATGCTTTACTTTATACTTTACTTTATACTTTACATTACATTACATTTTACTTTCTACTTTACTTTACACTTTACTTTACAATTTACTTTATACTTTACTTTACACTTTACTTTACAATTTACTTTATACTTTAACTTTACTTTACACTTTACATTACACTTTAATTTACTTTACACTTTACTTTCTACTTTACTTTCTACTTTACTTTACTTTACACATTACTTTACACCTTAATTTACACTTTACTTTATACTTTACATTACTTTTCACTTTACTTTATATTTTACTTTACTTTTCACTTTACTTTCTACTTTACTTTCTACTTTACTTTACTTTATACTTTACTTGACACTTAACTTTACACTTTACTTTACACTTTATTTTACACTTTACTTTATACTTTACTTTACACTTTACTTTACTTTACACTTTACTTTACTTTACACTTTACTTTACTTTACACTTTACTTTACTTTAAACTTCACTTTATAATTTACTTTGCATTTTACTTTACACTTGACTTTATACTTTACTTTCTACTTTACACTTTACATTATACTTTACACTTTACTTTACAATTTACGTTATATTTTAATTTCTACTTTACTTTATACTTTACTTCACACTTTACTCTACTTTACACTTTACAATTTACTTTATACTTTAATTTCTACTTTACTTTATACTTTACTTCACACTTTACTTTACTTTACACTTTACTTTGAATAAAATGTTTTGCATATCCTTTACAGGACATCGCTGTCAACATCAGCATCTTTCAGCTGTATGTTGATATCTTGGCAAGATTACGCTCAGTAGTTTGCCATTGCTTTCTGAGCGGCCGGCTCAGTTATCCGGCAAGTCACCAGCGGGGGTCGAACCGCTTCCAGCTCTCGCCCTGCTACGAGACTGCATGATAAACGGGATTACGGAGAAAGTGTTGTAACCCCTCGGCCAGAGAGACCGGCACACTTTACTTTATACTTTACAATTTACTGTATACTTTAATTTCTACTTTACTGTATACTTTACCTTATACTTTACTTTCAACGTTACTCTATACTTTACTTTAATTTTTTAAGCTGGGTTGACATGGACGCCCATGTCAATTTAATGTTTACAATCCCCCACCTCTCTGTGGGTTCGAACACATAAGCACAGCTCTGGCAGACCAGCCAGCTAGCCAGCTACAGGAAACAGTTTGCTTCCGGAACATCACAGGGAAAGAGCAGATGTGGAAACATCGTGCTGGCAGCAAACAAGATCCCGTCTCGGAAACTCAAGGAGACGGGCAGACAAATTACTATACCCAAAAAGTAACCAGATTGTGATGTTGTTAAATTGGCTGTTGGCGTAGAATGAGCTAAGGAACTGTCTTGTGAAAGATGTTAGCATTAAACGTGTGAGTGGAGAGACATACAAGAACACCTACGCGTTGTCGCGTCTACTGAAGCACTCACGCAGACAAGTTGATGGAGTCCTTTTGCTGATGCATCATTTGTGACAGGGACTATGCCTTGTGCCACTGAAGTTGATGTATAAATGACATTACACAGGAAACGAATGGAGTGCCTTTGAAGGTTTTTTTTTTTCTTTTCGTTGGAACTCATTCGTAGTCCACACATATGCTACTATTTCCATTGCACTAGACTGATATTTGCGGCTGGATTAGCTTTTCCTATTACCAGTGTCCCTCGACATCAGGCGAACCCACTCCGACTTCTTCTGTAATTTACGTCCCAAAGTCAAGAACGAGAAGTCAACATTTTAGTCCAACAGATCGATGTTTGGGCTGAATCAGATACATCGGCATCAGCACACAGGGTGTTTTATGTTACGAGCGCTATTATCCATTCAGCCATAATGACCTCTATCATCATTATCATCAATTATCAAAGACAGTTACAGAACGTCGCCTTCATTACAAACAACCGCAAAGATTTTCGACATTTCTCCAGCCCCTCTACTAATGACGTCATGACCAGATTGTCTGCAATGTCCATCATTCATTGTCCTGTTGGCAGACCTTCAAACAACCAGGCTTTCCTTTGCTGTTCTTTCTAAGCAGCTGTGACGTCTGACGTGCCAACTCAGTTCCCAAGCCATCATTCTGTCTATGGTGCTGATGACTTCAATTTTCAGATCTTGTAAAATGTCTTGTGAGCGGCTCTTCTAGATTTCTATGAGCAGATCCTGCGAAATATTGAATGCTATTTTCAGCATTGTACTAAAATCATGTCGTATTTTGAGATCCAGCCAGCTTTTCATGCCGACCTGCTTTATGTGTCCAATATGTTCCACTGAGCTGGTGTCCATTGAATGTTGCTTTTGTTGGAACGTTCAGTCAAGTTTACTTTAGTTAGTACAACTGCTCTAGTGCTATAGTAGTGAGGTAATTATACAAAGTGCATTGGTAATAATTGCACTGTACTCTCTTTGAATTGATTTTATTCTGCAATAGTACTTTTGCTACTAGAGTTATAGTTTCTTATATATATATATATATATATATATATATATATATATATATATATATATATATATATATATATATATATATATATATATATATATATATATATATATATATGAAGGGCAGATAACAGTATTTAAGTTGTTATGAACACCACTTTTAGTTGCATTAATCACCAATCCATCTGTTACCCGCTCCGTGGCAAAGGTGTTACGGAAGCAGTTCGTAATCCCTCTTACCGCGCTAGAAACACAAGTAAGGACGATTTGTTAGCTAACCGCCTTGCGTTCGTTTTATTGTAATGAAAATTGTATAAGTGCCGGTCGTTCAGAAACAATGGCAAACTACTGAACGTAAACCTGCCAAGAGATCACAAACAGCGAAAAAATGCTGGAGTAGACTGCTATGTCCTGTAACGCATTTGCACAACTAACTTTTTGTTTCATTTATGTAGGCGGGTGCCCAGTGCATCTCTTGATATGTGATTGATAAATCTGACTGGATGCCTTGGATGTTTTCGCCGAGTAGAAAGGACGAGAGCTCGGGTAAACATTTTGTTTTATAAAAACTGGTCACTGTGTCACAAAGGGGACTGGCAGCAAGGAGAGGACGTACCCAGTTCAGCCTGCCCCGTAGTCCCCCAAACCAACAGGCCAGTCCTCTTGGGTCAGGTTGAAGCACTAACAACTAACGCGCGAGTGAGTAGAAGAGTACAGGGAGTCAACTCGGTTTATTATGTTTGGTCGGTAGAAATAAACACATTAGTACGTAGAAAACACAGCGGAACGTGAGTACCAAACATCCTCCTGTCAAACTTGTCATAAAGTGACAGGTTCCAGAAGTGCATTTCGAAGCTGGAACATTCTACCAGAATGAGTTACATAGTCCGCATTCTATCGTATGGGTATTTAAGACCAGGGGAGGAAGGCAGGAGAGAAGAGGGGTTTATTTAGCTGGTTTGTTGTTGTTGACCAGTGAAGACTACATAATATAGGTGAAAGAACACTGTAAACCTTTCATCCACGCCAACCCCCGACTAAGATAGTGGCATATATTTACATTGATATATAATGTATGTAACAAACAAGATGATACGATGTCAGTTACAAATCCAAATGTAAACACAGCCCCCCCCCCCCCCAAAAAAAAAAGCGGATAGTTGATGGATGTTTGCTTCATCCAAGACTTCACGATGCAGACTCTGATAAGTTACAGAAATAAACGCACATAGTATTTTTGGCGCTCACAGAAGGAGAAGAAAGAAGTAAAGACTAGAGGATACACTAAACAACATAAACTTTCAAAGCTATAGTTACCGACCGGGATTCGAACCTGTCACCCCCTAATGGCGGTAGAGCCTCGCTGCAGGAACAAGTGTACTTCGAAGCATGACCAACTAGACACTCCATCATGCGTCAAAGTACACTTGTTCCTGCAGCGAGGCTCTATCGCCATTTGGAGGTGACAGGTTAGAATCCCGGTCGGTAACTATAGCTTTCAAATGTTACGTTGTCTAGTGCGTCCTCTAGTTTCTACTCCTTCCTTCTCCTTCTGTGAGCGACAAACAATACTATGTGTGTTTATTTATGTAACTGCTTCAGTGACCTCTGGTTCCCAAATTGATTTCCAAACTCTGATAGCAATGCCAGAAACAGTACTGCATGATACGCATCGGGCATCCAATTTCATGGATAACTTTGTAATTATATCAAGTTCTCAGTTGATCCAGCTTTCATTGCGTAGACAGCACTTGCAATTAAGTATGTCTAGGACCATATTTGGCGCTATTAGGGCTGAATGGATGCTAGGGTGACATATGTAGATAATAGTCACCCCCTAATGAATGTGGTGGATATAT
>JACEFZ010016875.1:0-7500 GCA_014155875.1 Cepaea nemoralis | reverse complement strand
ACGGCATGGCCACTTCGCCACGAAGACTCCTTGACCTATTTGTTGACTTGATTTATAGCTACACACCTTCCTCACTTAGATCGACGTGGCTGAGAGCTTTAACACATTTAAACTGTCTCTTCTGACTGCAAACTAGTCAGTTTGGTTAATACGCCCTAAAGTTTGAATTACAAGCTGACTTCTTGTTTTAAAAAACAGCAATGGCAAACTTCTGAAAGATATATTTCCTGGTAAATCGCAAACAGACAATATGGGCTCCGGTTGATTGCAACCCTCTGCAAAGAACATAAAGTCTTTTAAAACTTTTTTTCTATGATGTAGAGGATAGCAGGATCAGTGGGTGAATGAGACAAATAATGTAGAAGCCTGAGCAGGTGCTTTTGTCGTCTTCCTCCTGTAACTTGCCTGGGGGAGCACACAAATCTTTGGTCAGAACACTTTATGAAGCACGTTTAGATTATAGAGACGAGAAGACAGACCTGACCTAAGATCTGGTTGTCTTGTGAGGCAGCGAACCACAACGTCCACGTTAATCGGCATGCCATTGATGATGATGATGGTGTTTGCTTGCTTGCTTGCGTTAGCCGACTGTGAACTCCAGCGTGAAGTTCGCTATGTCGGATGAAGACATCTTGTTGTCCAACATCAGTGTGATGTCATACAGGACCTGAGGTTTGCGTGAGTATCCGTTGTCCCATGTCTGGCTTATTGGTGTGCAGACTGGTGGGTCCTCTCCATGAGGCAGATACTCTCCGGCTTCAGAAGAATCAGCCATCGTGCTACGTTAGCCAGGACCCGGAAGCGACCTGTTGCCCAGGACGCACGACTAGGGCGTGTTAGTAGGTCTTGGACAGTATATAATCTGGCCCTGGTGCCATGGAAACACCTTGGCGTCCCATGATGATGACGATGATGATACTCATTGTTGAAGTGTGTTGCATTCAGTGATATAATGTTCCATTATATCAGGGATCTTGTATTCTTGGTACATAGAAGTACAGACATTGTCTTGGAAAGTAAAGGCGATAGATGGATATTAACCACATCACACACATAGTGCCGATCGGCCTGTTACAATATGAGTTTAGCACCATATGTCCTTAAGTGAAGGACCCTGTTTTCACATCCTAAATCGTATTGGGCATAATGATGCTCGCACATATTTTATAGACCTCGGCACTCGACATGTGCCGTCTTCGATATCCTGCCCTCCAGCTTTACTTCTCAAGAATGTCCTGGTCTTCATGTTAGGCTCGTTTGACTGAGGGCCGAGGTTAATTGTATAAACCCTCCTCGGTGCGGTTTTGAACCGATGACCTCCAGGCCTGAAGGCAAGCGTGCTGGCCACCACCACGGCGTTGCTACCTAAGTGACATGTAACAGAATGTTTCCAGAACTGATCTTGGTTACTTTACTTGATTCGCATAAATAATTTACAGAAATGATCGTGCTTGCTATGCATGGGTCACAGAATATAGTTTCTCTCTCTCTCTCTCTCTCTCTCTCTCTCTCTCTCTCTCTCTCTCTCTCTCTCTCTCTATATATATATATATATATATATATATATATATAGATATATATATATATATATATATATATATATATTATATATATATATATATATATATATATGTATATGTAAATATATATGTGTGTGTGTGTATATCTATATGTGTGTGTGTGTCTGTGTGTGTATATATATATATATATATATATATATATATATATATATATATATATATATATATATATATATATATATATATATATAGGGTGTATTTTTTAATGGCCGTTGAGTGTTGAAAATATTGCCGTTCCAAGGTTTGTATTCATCCGCTGTGGTGTTCATGCAACATAACGGGTAAATAGAAAATTTGGAACGGCAATATTTTCAAAAACCCCATAGTCATTAAATATTTCCCATTAGTCTCCTAAAGTGGCCAAAAATATATTTCGCATACGTTTTACAAGTTTTAGTTTTATCATATGCTCCAATTTTCCCCATTTCTAGATTCACGGTAAAATTAGGAAACTGCTAAGAGGAAAAAGAAGCATGGCGTGAAGAAATTTTAGGGAAATTGAAAACCAAAACAACACCCGGAATAACAAATTAATGCACAAAAGAATTAATGGCATCACTAATAAAAGAACACACACATCAACGGGTTGCTTAAAAACCAAAGATGGCAAAATCATAATAGAAAAGGATCAAATTTTTACATTTGTGGTCAGATGAAATGCTTTATAGGACCAGAACAGAGAATCTTGAAATGTAAATTAACAAATTAGGAAGAACTTAGAAGCAACAGAGATGTGGTGTTTTAGACGAATGTTGCTAATTCCTTGGACTGCCAGAGTGACTAACAATGGTTGCCTGAAAGGGGCTAATGAAACTAGAACACTAAATACATCAATAAGAAAAAGACAAACATCTTTCAGGTCAGGTGATGAGAAGATAGATAGTGGAGAACATCGTGACAACTGGAAAGATAGAGAGGAAGAGAGGCAGAGACAGACCAAGAGAAATGATGCTGGATAGATTGAGACGGTGGCATGGAGGAATATCATCAGCAGAGTTGATCCAGAGCACGAAAGACCGAGATCTGAGGAGAGCCATGAATGCCTACGCCAAAGGGCATGGCACTTGATGATGATGATGGTCAGATAATGTGAAAGACTTTTATGATGGTACAAGAGAGGAACAGTAAGATATACGGAATAATAGTGAAGGACCATGAATTTTACAGAAGGAAGTTCATAATGCTCTTAACCTTGACAACATCACCACAGACATGATCACTGCCTTAGAACACATGTGTCAAACTCAAGGCCCGCGGACCACACCAAGCCCGGCGTACAATCATATCAGGCCCGAGAGGTCTCAATCGACGTACAAATATATTCGGCCCGAGAGAGAATTTTAGGCAAAAATAGTTTTTAATGGCCACGATATAAAGTGCACATCACACTCCCTAATTAGCAGCCTTGCCGAATGATAGGCAACCTGAGAGCGTTCTCGCTTCGACCAGAATAAGTGGGGTAAAAATAGTTGTGTAGCCAGTGGATGTTCGTCGTTATCTTAACCTAGCAACGTTCAGTTGCTCGTTTTGGATTGGCTCATAAGAAATGAAATTAGTGTAGTGCCCCGGATATTACATGAATGAATCACCGAAAAACGAGAAGTAGATTGTGAGCTTTACTAGAGCACGAATACAAGAAACAAAATGAACGTTGCGGCCAAAGCCTTCGTCAGAACAGAACAAACAAACAAGCATAGACAAACAACTACACTAAAGACACTACATGAAAGTATTAAGGTTACTTATCTCTATCCTTGCTTGACCGGCTATCCGTGGATGGAATAAACCGGATGTAGTGGTTAACAGGGTCAATTGATTAAAGGTCAATAAAACCAGAAGCTCGGGGATTGGCTAAGACAGCAAGTGAGGGAACACACGCTGGGGGGATGGGTTGCTCCCATGAGAGAGAAAAGGGAAAATATGGATAGGTAGAGCACTGTAGCAGACTCTGTGGAGATGTAACGGATGTTGTTCGCAAATCAGCACGCCAAGCTCGAAACACTGCTGCGGTCGATTTGGATGCAGACCGGCCCGCGTTTGTCGTTATAAAATAGCACAAGTGCCGGTTGTTCTGAAAACAATGAGAAGCGACTGAACGCAAACTACCAGGGATGTCACAGAAGGCAAAGATAATGCTGGCGTTGACTACAACTTACTGTGAAGGACATACAACTAGCTTATTAGTGGACAATACGACTATGGGGATGTTAGGTGGCAGGGGGCGTTAGGGACTTAAATAAAACTGTGTTTGACATGAGACCTTAAGGGGAGAGTGAGCCCAACTGGAAGATGAGACGGTTTTCCATTGTCTTGCGATCGCGTTCGTGTGATGTGCACGATTTGATCGCCGTGACCTGTATGTCGGCAACGCAACAGTGGTCGGAACTGTTGAAGTGCAGGGCTACCTGTTTCTGGGCACCAATGTTGATATCAGAGAGGTGTTGCCTAAATCTGTCCGCCAGACGAAGGCCCAACATATTTCATGTCACAACGTGTGCTGATGATCGGATATATAACGTTGCGACTCGTGCATGAACCACCCCCCCCCCACCCCGGATGTGGAAAGTATTCTTAGGGAAAACCAGACTCTGGGTTTGAAGGACATGTCGACAGGTCTTACAACGAGATCGAAGACATGCCGCAGTGCCAGGAAGAGACTTGTGAGGTTGGGGTAGAGTGCTATGGACCAGAACATCCCTCAGGTTACGATCTCGCCTATATGCCACCACTATGTAGTGTCTTACGTTTATTTGTTTGTCTATTTTTGTTTGTTTGTTCTGTGCTGACGAAGGCTTTGGCTACAACGTCCATTTTGTTTCTTGTAGTCGTGCTGTAGTAAAGCTGACAACCAACTTCTCGTTTTTCGGTGATTCATTCATTGCTTTTTAAGCTTTACTGCAGTTCTCCTTACTCTTGTTTATCACCGGATATTGCATCAACATTTCCCGCTACGGCTAACTTGATATCAATCCAGCGTCTGTCGGGAGATGCACAATCTTTTTTTTTAAAATGAAAGCTATCTCTTAAAATGACCAATAGGAGAGTTGATTATGAACACAGGGCCTTTCAAAGCCGCTGGTAGGCTGTATAAATGTTTACTGATATTGGTGGTAAACCTCTGTTATTAATTTGTGGAGATAATGTGGCTGTGATCAAAGAATATAATCTGAGACGGCACTACGAGACTAAACATTAAAACAAGTTAAACAGCATGAATGCAGAGCAGAAGCAACGTAAGGTAGAAGAACTGAAGAGGCATCTAACATCACAGCAGATGTTTTTCACCAAAGCAAAACCACAAACTGAAGCTGCTATGAAAGTAAGTTTTATTGTAGCTGTGGAGATCGTAAATTCAGGCCGACCATTTAGAGAAGGAGAGTCTCTGAAGTGCTGCATGATGAAGAGTGAGACTTCTTGTGTTCAGACAACAAGCAGATGTTTGAAAAGGTAAGCCTTACGAGAAATACGGTTATTGATCGGGTTTGTGAGATGGCCACTGATGTGAAAACACAGCTGATCGAAAAAGGCAAAGACTTTGATGCATTCTCCCTTGCTGTCGACGAAAGTAACGACACGACTGACACTGCACGGCTCGCCATTTTCATCCGTTGAGTGGACTCCAGTTTGAATGTTACAGAAGAAATATTGGACATGAAATCCATGCATGGGACAACGACAGGAAAAGACATTTTTGACAACGTATGTCAAAGTCTAACCAACATGAACCTGCCTTGGGACAAACTTATTGGTCTGACAACAGATGGAGCACCGGCGATGTGTGGCGAAAAAAAGTGGACTATTTGGAAGAATGCGGTTAAAGATGCAAGAGAACTGTACTGGTGAATTGATAGCATATGACTTCATCATAAACCAAGGATCGCGGTGTGGTAAAATCCTCAACATGGAAGATGTAATGAGCACTGTAACACACAAACTGTCAACATTATCAGAGCCAAAGTTTTAAATCACCGCCAATTTCAGTCTTGTTTGTGTGTGTGTGTGCAGGAAATAGAGTCGGCGTTCGGCGACATGCCTTGTCATACAGAGGTAAGGTGGCTAAGTCGGGAGAAAGTTCTCAGTAGATTTTTCCAGCTGATCGAGGAAATCTGTCATTTCCACAGTTTTTTTTTTTTTTCTGGATAAAAATGTGAAACTGTGAATTGCTGTTTATGTCTGATTTAACCACTCATATCAACTGATATGCATGATGCAGTGAAGGCATTTCAAGTGAAGCTGCTGTTATGGGAGACACAAATGCACCAATGCAACCTGTCTCACTTTTCCTATAGCCAAGTCGTTATGATGTTTCCCAATGCACGCGTTGCTGAAATACTTAGCTTACTTCGCGCCGAGTTCGGACGGCGCTTTAGTGACTTTGAAGCACAGAAAAGTAATTTCTAGCCATTTCGTAATCCATTTGCCATAGATGTGGAAACCACACCTGTAAATTTGCAGATGGAATTAATAGAGCTGCAGTGTAATGGGACACTAAAGGCAAAGTACGACACTGTGGGGCTTGCACAGTTCACTCGTTTCATTCATGAAGAGATGCTCCGGCTTCGTCTACATGCGGCTCAAACCTTGAGCATGTTTGTAGCACATATCTGTGTGAGCAGCTGTTTTCTGTGATGAAGATTAACAAAACATCACATAGGAGTCATCTCACTGATGAACACTTGCAGTACATCATGAGAATCTCAGTGACACAGACCATTGCTCCCAACATAAACGAACTTGTCGCCACGAAAAGATGGCAATCATCGTGCTCTGACAAACTGACATAACAGTGGATTTGTGTATACCAACGATTTTTTATTATTATTTAAACTTTGTTTTTGTTTTAATTTAAATTAATGTTTAAAATAAGTTTAATTTTCGACTTATTGAATGTTTATCCTGTTCGGTCCGCAACCTTACGTGTGATTTGAGTTTTGGCCCGCTGAGCGATTGAGTTTGAGCCTTAGAAGAATTCGGAATAGACTAGGTCACCAGACTGATACTGGAGATATACCTCCTGAATTATGTAATTCTGTATTTACTGCATTCTCGAAGAAATCAGGAGCTTAGCTATGTGGTATAGTCCAGACAAGAACACAGAGCTAATCCACGACTCTGGTGAACGTGTGAGATGGCAAAACATGAGCGCCCAAGCTTATTGGTATGGCAGATTGCCATGGACCGATATGAGAGATACAGGGGTGTAGCGAAACCCCAGTGGCCCATGTCCTCATACCTATCCGCTCAATTCCTTCGGAGTGGAATTCTCTGGGTTACTTTCATAACCCGAGCATTTGACACGAATACTTTGTAATCTATCTGTTCTTCGGGAAAACCCAATGGCACGCCTTGCACCAAATATGACCTAGGGTAATGGTTGGCGTGAAATGTCCGTTGTCAACCTTGTCGGTTGTTGTCGGCACAAAGTATTGAAGTTTTAAAGAATTTTACAGATAAAGTGCCGCATCCTACTGCTGGTGAATGAAAGGTAATTTAGATTAATTGGTCCTGCCAGACATGGGCATATTAAGCTTGGTCGTCTCAAATAATGAGACGAATTGGTGAAACGGCAGTCTTGCCAATTTGGCTAAGCGTCTAGATCTGGGCATGGCGGGGGAACAAATCGGGGTTATCCTTCTTCCTATGGCTTTACCTCTGTTTAGTGTTCTCTTTCATTTGAATATAAACATTCTATAGCTATGGCATGTCGAGGGGAGGGAAGGGCTCCGTGGGGACCGGTTCCACCCATCTGAGTTATATCTTCTTGAGCCAGAAGAGGCGATCCACTGTGCTATCTCTTTCGTCTTTCGGCTGATTGGGGGGGGGGGGGGGGCAGGTGGACCGGGTGTTCCTGGTCGATAGGAAGATGTTGGGAGTATAAATGGACCCTTTCCCCGGTGCCCGAGGTTTTTGGAAGGGATCT
>JACEFZ010016874.1:0-15307 GCA_014155875.1 Cepaea nemoralis | reverse complement strand
GAGGGCCCCCGGTGGGGGGGGAATTTCCCCAACCTCCCAGGTGTTCCCTTTTCCTTTCCGTCCATGCCATGTGGCCAATCCATCCAGATATTTTCCTCTCGGTCTTCCTCTTGGCCTGTTCTCTTCGATCTTGCCAGTTGTCACTAAGTTCTCCAGTCCATTTCTTCTCATAACATGTCCAAAAAATTTTGACTGTCTACGTCTATTTCTCTAATCAATCTATGATTTTCATTTGTGTCCTGTAGTACTTGGTCATTGGTTTTTCTATCTGTCCATGGTATTCTTTGCATTTTCCTCAGAAACCACATTTCTGCAGCCATCAGATGTTTTTCAGCGTGACTGCTCATTGTCCAAGTTTCACATCCATACAAAAGAACAGGCTCTGTTTATCCCCTCAACATTCTTTTTCTCGTTTCAATTGACATCTTTTTATTGGACAGAATGTTTTTCATCTTGCTAAAGGCCACCTTCGCCATGGCGATTCTTGTTCTAATCTCCTCAAGGCACCTCCCATCAGATGTTATGACTGTTCCTAGGTAATTGTACCGATTCACTTGTTGAAGAATGTTCCCATTTACTTGTATATTACATTGTGGTACTTCGTTCTTCCTAGTGACGACCATAACCTGTGTCTTCTAACAATTTAATTCCAACCCCAGCTGCTCACTGTGGACAACAACCGCATCTACTAATTGTTGCAGATCATGTGCATTGTCTGCAATCAATACTGTATCATCTGCATATCTAATGTTATTTATGTTTCGTCCTCCAATGCTGATTCCATTTATGTCTTCTACATTTCTGAAAATATTTTCACTGTATAGGGAAAAAAGATCTGGAGACATTACACATCCCTGCCTAACACCTCTCTTAATAGGTTGATATTGTCCCACTTCATTATCAATCCTTATGGCAGCTTGTTGTTTCCAATATATGTTTTTTATAAGTCTAATGTCTTTCCCATCAATTTGTAGGATCTGCAAGCATATCCACCATGTTGACATGTCTAACTCTATCAAAAGCCTTTGTGTAGTCAATAAAGCAAAGATGTATATCCTTGTTTACTTCTTAGCACTGTTCAATAACTGTTCGCAGCATATATATAGCATTTACTGTATCCCTTCCTTCTACAAACCCGCATTGTTCTTCCCCTATTTCAGGTTATATTTTCTTCCTCACTCTTTTCATGATAATTCGTAATAAAATCTTTGTGATGTGACTCATTATACTTATTGTTCTATGTTGATCACATTTCAAGGTTCCTGATTTCTTTGATATTGCAATAAATACAGAATTACATAATTCAGAAGGTATATTTCCAGTATCATATAATGTGTTCAGCAGTCTGGTGACTTGCTCTAGTCCAAATTCTTCTAAAGCTTTAATCATTTCTGTTGTGATATTATCTGTAACGGGGGCCTTGCCAGCTTTCATATGCTTAAGAACATTTTGAACCTCCATCTTTAAAATTGGTGGACCTTCATTATTAAATCTAATATCATACTGTTCCTCTCTGTTATCATAATACAGGTTTTTCACATAATCTGTCCATACATGTAGAATCTGATCTTTTTCTATTATGATTTTGCCATCTTTAGTTTTTAGACAGCCTGTTGATGTACTTGTTCTTTTATTAGTAAGTTCCTGAATTCTTTTGTGCACTAATTTGGTATTTTGACTGTTGTGTTGTGCTTCAATTTCTAAGCACTTTTCCTCAAGCCATGATTCTTTTGCCTTCCTACATAATATTCTGACTTGTCTGTGAATTTCTTCATATTTGGCAGGATTATTTTTGTTGAGTCTTCTTGTTTCCATTAGGTGTAAAATTTCTTCAGTCATCCTTTTCTTACGACCCACCTTCTTTAATTTTGGAATAGTTGTGTCTGCAGCCAAACTGATTGAATTCTTTAACATTTCCCATTGATCATTCACATCCTGGAATAATATCTCTAGATCAGACAATATATCAAATCTGTTCTGTACTTCTATGTTGAATTTGTTTTGTATTTCCTTGTCATTACTCAATGTACAGAAATCATATTTAGTGTTTCCTGTTGTACACTTGACTTTCTTCAGCTTTATCCTCAATGCTCCTGTAAGTAGTCTGTGGTCACTATAACAATCAGCACTGGGAACTGATTTTGCTACTGTTAGTGCGTTTCTAAATCTTCTGCTAATCAGAATGTAGTCAATCTGGTTTCTGATCCTGCTATCAGGACTCCTCCATGTTCATAATCTTCTAAGGTGTTGCTTACACAAGGTGTTTCCTACAATCATTTCCTTTTCTTTAGCCCACTCTACGAGTCTGTATCCTCTTTCATTTCTCTCTCCTAAACCATAGTCTCCTACTGTGTATCTATCACCTTGATTTCCTACTTTTGCATTGAAGTCTCCTATTATGATGTTTATTTCTGAATTTTTACATTTCTTTAAGGCAGACTCTATGTCATTATAGAATACATATGCATTTTACACATGCAGTATTCACATACATGTCGTATGTCAAATGCGTTTTGGTCATATATGTAGTCTATGATCACATTAATGTGATTTCCTAGACATACAATGAATTGCTTCTGCTGCTGCAGTTGCTGCTGCTGCTGCTGCTGCTGCTGCTGCTGCTGCTGCTACTACTACTACTACTACTACTTCATATTCTTATTTTTCTTCTTCATCATCTTCTGTTTCTTCTGCCTGGATAGCTCTCTTATTCTCGAAAGATCAGTTATTTTAATAGCTTTCGCCACCTTCCTTTTCCTTATAAACGCACCGACCAGTCTGAATGAAGTAGAAACAACTTTCTTCCCATCCAACATTTATCAATGATTTCCACAGGGCAGTAACCAATTATGAGATGTTTTGTTAAATATTACATCATTGCTTCCCTTAACAAGGTTAACTGAACTATTGCTTCGGACGCTCGACCGCTTTACAATGGATTCATTCTATTTGCTAACTAACCCCCTTCTACTTTTAGGGTTTCTTTGGTCTGTTTCTAATAATTACACACATACACACAGACACAGCATTCACGCACGCACGCACACACGCACGCACGCACACACACGCATACACACCACACACATGCACGCACACATACAGAGACGCACACACACACACACTCACACACACACACACACACGCACACGCACACACTTACGTACATAGGCGCATGCACATGATCACAACACCCACTGAGATGAGTCAGTGAGAAATAAATCTGCAGGTATTGATCAACACGCATTGGAGACAGACGATGGAAGACAGCGGACCGTGAATAGAAGGGCATGTGCTCTTTCAGCGACACGCCATTATTTCATGTTTACTTATAGCGTTCAATATTTTTGTCGATTTTGAGTTCTTTAATTTCTACTGGTATTTTCTTTTCTTACCTTCCACAATGCTAGTCATTACATTTATTTTTCCTTATTACTTTTATGACCTTAAAAGTACCATGATATCATTTATTGAACTGCGTTGCACTGTTTTTTCAAGCCTGTGGCTCAGTACATCCGACTTCGACCAGCATTGTTTCGAGTTTGCATTCCTTAGCCTGTGACCATGTTTAGACTACCTACAAGGCAGCAGATTTGTGTATCGCTTCATCTGGTCCCTCCCGTCGATCTGTCCAATATGTGGGAACCTTACCAATAGCTGCGTTACCGTCAGCATATGACATTTGGATAATTGAAACACTCAAACTTCTCTATCACTATAAGGTGTACACTGTAGAGGGGGAGTGTCACATGAGGTGTAATATAATCTGTGTATTACGAAACAAGCTTACTATACACAGCATTAGAAGCAAACCCTTGACCACACAATAGAAGGTGAGTGCATTACCTTTTTATCGCAGAACAGATACGACACTGGCCATCAACTAAAATATAATGTGGTATATGTTATCAAACTTTACTACAAACCTGATCAATTAATGTATTATACGCTATTGCGTCCGGCATGAGACTTCTTCGATTGTTCAGCAGCATTCTGCATGACTCTGAGTCCTTGAACCACGGTGTATCCTTCCGCCTGTTTGACTTATGCCACTCTGACTCGTCCATTCCGAGACGACAAATGGCAGCGTCCGGGTTGGGGTAATAAATATTGTACCAGGTCCACTCATGATGAAAGGCCATTGTGGTATGTTGTCCAGTGTAGTTCCGGCTCGCGGTTTGTGCTGGTGATTTGATTCAGTGCTCTCTTGGCATTGCTTATTTCTGCATGGTCGCTTATAATCTTCGATGCATGTCAGCAGTTCCATAGAATAGAAAAGAAATATTCATCATAAGGGCATACAGTTTCTCACATTGAATTTCTGCACAATATCGGCTATTTAACTCGTGCATGCCATTCATAAGTTAGTTAGTTGCATATCATTTACAGGACGTCGCAATCAACTCCATTATTTCCCCGTGAAGGTTAACCCGGTCAACAAATGCCAGCATAAGTCGGAGGTGTCGGCCTAACGGCGCAAGAATGCAGCTCTGCTGTAAACAGGCACAACACAATCACGTCCGGAAAAAAAAAAACTCCGGATGAACGCAGCAGCAGAAGAAGAAAAACTCCATCATTTTTGGCTTTTTGTGATTTCTTAGCAAGTTTATGTTCAGTAGTTTTTCAATTGGTTTCTGTACGACAGGAACTCATATCTTTGTATGAAAATTAACACAAGGCGGACGATGCCAAATCGCCCACCCCACCCCAGCTATGTTTTAAACGCAGTATACGGGATTACGAATTGCGTCCATAACCCGTTGGCCACAGAGCTGGCAGTTCATAATACTATTTGTAAAATTACTGTTGTTTTGTTTAAATCATATTACTAAACCAAAACACGGATAAAACACACGTACAAAAAACAAAAACAAATATACCCATCCCCCGAAGAACCCCCCCCCCCCCCCCCCCAGACAATGCTAGTATACCCAACTTTCGCAACTTTCTGTCATAATTCGGTTTTACGTTAACAATCACTTTTAATTGCACCCCGATATCTAAGTAAAGGCTTCAGTGGCATTTCATAGACACACACAAGAAGAATCTAACAAATGGTCCCCAATGTGTGAATACGTGGTTACAGCAAGTCTATACACGGAGGGTAGGGGGGGGGGGATTCAAATGAAAACATTAAAAGTGTGATAGAAATTACAATAACCATGCCACTGTATTGTAACCTGTCAATATTGTTGTTAAGGATGCCAAGATCGTTAAGCACGTGACATCACGATGCAGACGAACACGGTGACGACGAAAGGACAGTTTAAAGATGGCCGCTCAACTTTTGACATGCACCAAAATGGATAGGGGTCACATCTATAGAAATTCATCGGCGAGTATGGTTATGCATGCCTGTCAGTCCAGCAAGTGTATGAGTGGAGTAGGAAGTTTCAAATCGGCGTGACTTCTGTGACAGACTGTTCACGACCAGGTCAGGCGGCACATCGAGTAGTGACCCCAGAGTCGATTGCAGCCATTGAAGGCCTCGTACAGAAATACCGCCGATTGACTGTGAGTGACATTACCGCACTTCTTGACATCAGTCAATATTTAGCACACAACATTATCCATGATGTGCTACAGTACTGTAAAGTGTCTGCAAGGTGGAGCAAGAAAGGGCGTCGTCCTCATCACCGAAATCAAGGAAGTTTCGCACGCAGCCGTCTTTATGGAAGGTTAAGCTGACTCTTTTTTGGGATAACACACACACACACACACACACACACACACACACACACACACACACGCACGCACGCACGAACTCACGCACGCACACACACACACACACCCGTGGCCGCGCGCGATCAAGAGTATTTTTCTTCTATAAGAATCCAACCTCTTTATAAGAGGGTTTATATTGAACGCAGTGGTGAATACATTAAACGATGATAAATTTGTTCTGTACTTTTTCAGAATATATCCTTCCCTCCCCCCCACCCCCCCCCCACCCCCACCCCCCCCCACCCACCTACCCACCCCCCCACACACACACCACACGCACGCACGCACGCACACACGCGCACACACACACACACACACATTTACAGTTTTCATTTGAAGCCCCGTCTGAGTTACATCACACAGCCCAGCCAACTCTATATTCTGTATTTACTTTGAGTTAAATTCACTGCCTAGTGGATTCTGTGTCGGAGTCTCCAGTGACATGCTAGTGAACAAACTGTAGCCCGAGATACGATCGCAACACTGGAGTTTCTCTCACAGGATACAACTGTTGGCTGCTCCAAATTCTCGCCAACAAACGGCTGCGCATACAGCGGATGACTACTTGCTCCGACATTGGAGGTCCTGAATCATCAAGCGTACAGTCCAGGCTTGTCGCCATTGGATTTTCGATTGCTTGTGAATCTTCTAGGACTTAAATTAATTATCAATCAATAAATCAGGTGCCGTCGCCACAATGAAGGTTGGCTTCAATGGTTCTCGAACACTCGTGTCTCTCGCCTTGACTGTACATTCTGTCAGACTGATGTTCGTCCATATCTTGATGTTATCTTTCCACTTATATCGTTGTCTACCTCTTGCTCGCTTGCCCTCAGTATGGTTTTTTTTTTATAAGAGTATCATGTCTTTTAACGTGACCGAAATATTTCACTTGCCTCTTTTTTTAAATTTCTTTGATCAACCCTCTTTTTATTCCCAATTTATCTAGAACCTCTGTATTTGATTGTTTCTGTTTCCATGAAATACGACATATTCTTCTGTATATCCACATCTCCAGGGTATCTATTCAACTTTCTAGATGCTTGTCCAATGTCCAGCCTTCCGCGCCATACAATAGTGTTGAATAACGTAACATTTGACAATTCCAATTTTTAATGCATTGTTAAATTCTCTAGATGCTAATACTGATTTCATGCTGTTGAAGGCATGTTTCGCCATTCCTATTCTCTTTTTAATTTCTATTTCACTTCTGCCATCATCTATTATTACATGTCCAAGATATGAGACACTTGTTAATTGTTCTAGTATCTCCCCGTTTACTGTAATGTTCATTGATGAGATTTCCTTTCCATTGCTAATTGTGATAGTTTCCATAGATGTTAATATCTAAGCCACATTCTGTACTGTGCCTGTTTATTTGTTCCCTAGGTCTTGTAACTCTTGCTCACTTTCTGCTTGTAACACTGTATCGTCAGCATTCCTAAGATTGTTTATGATTCTTCCATTGATGTTAAGTCCAGGCATTTCAGCTTGTTTAAAAATTCTTCCTGTGTATAGGTTAAAGAGGCTTGAGGATAGTATACATTACTGCCGTACTCCTCTTTTTATCTCTATAGGCGACCGACGAATAGTTATTTCCGCTTCTAATAGAAGCCACTTGTTCCCAGTACAAGTTACTAATAAGTTTGATGTCCTTCCCGTCTACTCCTATATCTTGAAGGCACGTAATTAGTCGTCCATGTTGTGCGCTATCAAAAGCTTTCTTGTAGTCTATTTAAAAAAAACATATATATCTACACAGCTAAACACAAATCTAGCCACAGGATTAATATTATTAACACCCAAGATCCTGATAAGTGCTTAGAGTTCCAACAGCAACTTGATGACGCTTTCACTGATACATCAGAAAATTGTACAGCAAGTGAAAAGTAGGATAAACTTAAGGAAACTCTTTATAAAACAGCGGCAGGGGTTTCGCACTGTGGATCATAAGAGGCAGGGCTGGTTTGCGGCAAATAGCCAGACAGTGCCGCACTTGATTGATAAAAAGAAGATAGCTCTCTTAAGAAACAAGGAAAGGCCAACGCGTAACACTCTCAGTGAGCTGAAGCAAGCTAGGAAGGATGTTCAATAAGTTTGAAGGCAGTGTTCAAATGACTATTGGATCAAGTTATGCGAGTCCATTCAAAATGCAAGTGATAAGGTAAACATCAGAAACATGTATGAAGGGATAAAGAAAGCTTGTGGTCCAATGGTCAAAAGAAGTGCACCATTGAAAACCTTGACTGGAGAAATAATCACTGATAAGAAACAGCAGATGGATAGATGAGTAGAGCACTATTTGGAGCTTTACTCAAGTGAGACCAAACTAGCAGATGATGACCTCAACGCAATAGAAGCCATACCAACTCTTGACCATCTGGACACATTTCCCACCATAACAGAAGTTAAGTGTGCTATAAATGAACTTGCATCTGGCAAGGCTCCAGGTATGGATGAGATTCTAATAGAGGTTATCAGGAGCGGACAAGACACACTGACTCTACATATACAAAAGCTAATAGAGCTATGCTGGCGAGAAGGACAAGTCGCACGGGATTTAAAAGATTCAAGCACCATAACACTGTACAAGAACAAGGGCGATCGGAGCGACTGTAACAACTATAGGGGTATCTCACTTCTGTGTATTGTTGGGAAAGTATTTGCCAGAATTGTTCTACGCAGACTTCAACTCCTGGGAGATCAAGTTCTAACCCGAATCAGAGTGTGGCTTCCGACAGAACCGGTCTACCATTGATATGATATTCTCATTGCGAAAAATGCAAGAAAATTGCTGTGAACGGAATCAACCACAGTTTATTGCCTTCATCGACCTCACAAAGGCATTTGATTTGGTCAGTCGTGAGGGTCTGTTCAAGGCACTAAAGAAGATTGGCTGCCCACCAACTCTTCTGTCTCTTGTGGAATCGTTCTACACAGGCATGAAGGGTATAATCAAATTTGATGGTGCAACTTCTGAAGAGTTTGAAATCAAGAGTGGAGCTAAGCAAGGTTGTGTACTAGCTCCAATCCTCTTTGGAATATGCTTTTCACTTCTACTGAAATATGCCTTTCGTGATCAGAATGGTGGTATATACATTCACTCACGCTCATATGGCGGCCTCCAAAATGCTCAGAGATTGAAGGCCAAGACTAAAATTAGAAGGTTACTGATCAGAGAGTTGCTTTTCGCAGATGATGCTGCAATTACGACCCACTCTGAGGAAGAATTACGTCTACTATCTGCGTTCTCCAATGCTTGTTCTGAATTTGGTTTAACTATTTAAAAATTAGCAAGAAGAAGACACAGATTATGTCACAAGGTGCACATAGGGTACCATCAATCTTTATTGACGACGCCGAACTAGAGATAGTAGACCATTACATATCTAGGATCAGAAGTAAATAGCAAATTATCCCTAGATCAGGAAATCAACATCAGGATTGGTAAGGCAGCTACAACAATGAACAGGTTAACAAAAAAGAGTCTGGGAGAACAGGAACCTTACTGCCAAAATATAAGTCCTTGTCTATCAAGCCTGTGTCCTTAAAACTCTTCTGTATGGCAGTGAAGCCTGGACAACTTACTAACACCAAGATAAATATTTAAACAGCTTTCATATGCGATGTCTGCTAAGAATACTTGGTATTAAGTGCCAAGACAAGATCATAAATACTGAAGTATTGGAAAGATCAGGTTGTGTGACGGCTTATTCCATGCTCAGTCTTCGTAGACTTAGATGAATAGGACACGTTAGGAGGACGGATCTTCTTCTTCTTCTTCAGCATTCCGAGCCATTGAGATTCTTTGCTGCAGATACAATCCGTCTCCATTCGTCTCTCTGGTTGATCTTCTCTTACCAGTCGTTGATTCCAAGTGCTTGTAGGTCTGTATATATATTACATCTCCACCGTCTCTGTGTCTACCTCGGGGTCAACGGTCATTTGTTTCCTGAGTGTAAGCGAGTTTTGTTTCCTTATGATCTTCCATTCTTTCTATATGCCCCAGCCATTGCAGTCTATTAGCCTTCATCATTCCAGTGATTATGGGGGACTTAAACAGATCATAAATGTCTTTGTTGCTTCTTCTTTTCCACTCTCGACTTTGTGTATCCCTAATGGACCCAAAGATGCGTCTTACAACTTTATTCTCACAGGTTTGTAACAAGGCTTCGTCTGCTTTAGTTGTAATCTAGGTTTCAGAGCTATACAGTACAACTGGTCTAATCAGTGTTTTGTATAGTGTGATCTTGGATGGATGAAGGTAGAAAACCAAAGGACATCTTTTTTGGTGAATTACAGATGGGTAAGAGATCTCAGGGTCGGCCTCTACAACTATTCAATGATGTGTGTAAGCGGGACATGATTGAAACAGGCATTGATAATGCACATTGGGAGCAAGTCGCCGCTGAACGTATTGCATGGAGGGCAAATATCAGAAATGGAATAAAGTCAAAGGAGAAAAGTATTGCAGATAAGTCACACACCGTGAGCGTGAGACGTAAGATGGTGCATGATGGTGGAAATGACCATGTGTTCACGTGAATCCACTGTAGACGAACATTTACAGCGTGAATTGGCCTTATCATTCACATTCGCAACCAACATGGGTCGTAGTTAGTATGCCTTTTTGAAGCACAATGTAACAAACTATCGTCTGTCATATTTTTATGCAATTCTTTCGAGTTGTGTTTTATGTCAAGATCCTCTATTTCTTTACATTTTTTTCCTGCAACCACTCTTCCTTGGCAACTCTGCACATGTGGCGTATTTTTCTATCTATTAATATATATTCTGGAGTGTTCTTTACTTTCTTTCATTGAGTAATTTTGCTCAAGATTTCATCGGTAATCCACAATTGCTTTTTCACATTTACCTTAACTGGCAAGGTGGTATTTGCAGTCTGTATGCTAGCTTTTTTTCTCCGTAATCCCGTTTTTCACGCAGAGTCTCGTAGCGAGCGAGAACTGGGAGCGGTTCGTCCCCCACTGGTGACTTGCGGGATAATTGAGCCGGCCGCTCAGAAAGCAATGGCAAACTACTGATCTTGCCAAGAAATCAACAGACAGCTGAAAGATGCTGTTGTTGACAGCGAAGTCCTATAAAAGGATAGGCGAATAAAAAAAAAAATGCTAGCTTTTACACATTCCCATTTTGTATTAACTTTATCCTCAGGATTTTCATGTGTGTTTTCACGTGTGTGTGCACGTGCATGCGTGTGTATGGAGAGAGTGATTGAGCGAGAAATGGTGGGGGAATGTGTCAGTGCATGCATTCGTACGTGTATGTGTGAGAGTGAGTGAGGGAGTGTGTGCGTGCGTACATGCGTTCATGTGCATGCGTTCATGTGTATGTGTATGTGTGAGAGAGTGATTGAGAGAGTGTGTGTGTGTGTGTGTGTGTGTGAAGGATTGTGTGTTAGAGAGTGAGACAGTGGGAGAGTTGATGTGTTAGTGTGTGTGTGTGTGTGAGCGCGCGCATGCGTGTGAGTGTGTGTATATGAAAGAATACAGAGAGAGAGAGAGAGAGAAAGAGAGAGAGAGAGAGAGAGAGAGAGAGAGAGAGAGAGAGAGAGAGAGAGAGAGAGAGAGCTGAGCAGATGCATGTCATGTAACACGCATGTTATGTAAGACGCCATATGTAATCCATATGTTTGTGTATTCTCATCTGTCATATTATCAGTTAAATATCATTTGATTCTATCATGCATAATATAAACTCATGTTCATTACTGTAGTTTGAGTGAGAGCGTCAGTGAGTGTGAATGAGAGACAGAACGAGTGAGCGTGAGAGTGAATGAGTGAGCGGGAGAGTGAATGAGTGAGCGGGAGAGTGAATGAGTGAGCGGGAGAGTGAATGAGTGAGCGGGAGAGTGAATGAGTGAGCGGAGAGTGAATGAGTGAGCGTGAGAGTGAATGAGCGGGAGAGTGAATGCGTGAGAGTGAATGAATGAGCGGAAGAGTGAATGTGTGAGCGTGAGAGTGAATGTGTGTGTGTGTGTGTGTTTGTGTGTGTGTGTGTGTGTGAGAGAGAGAGAGAGAGAGAGAGAGAGAGAGAGAGAGAGAGAGAGAGAGAGAGAGAGAGAGCATCACTATTTTTACGTCACATACATTTTATGTACACATTTTTCTCCATGTTTAACATTTTTATGAGACTGCTCATGACAAGTGTCAGTGTATGTGTGTGAGTAAAGTGTGGGAGTTTGTTCATACTGGTTTCAATACTAACGTGAGACATTTTGTATGTGTCTAGATGTGAGGAAGTGTGAGTGTATGTGGAGGATGTGTGTGTGTGTGAGGATATGTGTGGGTGGGGAGTGTGTGGGTGGGGGTATGCGTTTGGATGGGTTGGGGTGTGTGGGATTTGGTGGGTAGTGGTATTTGTGGGTGTTGGTGGGATGTGTGGATGGATGTGTGGGGGTGAAAGTAGGGGTGTTGGAATGGGTGTGGGGGATGTGTGTATGGGTGGAGGATATGTGTATGGGACGGATGCGGGGGATGTGTGTTTATGTGGGTGGAGATGTGTGGATGGTTTGAGGAAGTATGTGTGGGAGGCGGGGTTGTGTGGGTAGGGGATTGTGTTGGGTGGATTGGGGATGCAAGGGCGGGTGGGGAGAAGTGTATGGTGTGTGGGTTTGAGATATGTGTGCGGTGTGTTGGTGGGGGATGTGTGAATGATGTGTGGGTGGAGGGTATGTTTGTGGTGGTATGGGTGGAGGATAGTGTGTGGTGTGGGGGATGTGTGTGATGGGTGCGGGGAATGTGCGTATGGGTGGGGTATATGTGTGGGTGAGTAGGGGATTGTGGTTGTTGGGGGGGGTGTGTGGGTGGGAGATGTGTGTGTGTGGATGGGAAATGTGTGGGTGGGGGTGTGTGAGTGGCTTAGGGATGTGTAGGTGGGTGAGGGAGTTGTATGTGTCGGGGTGGGATGTGTGAGTGGGTTGAGGATGTGTGTGGGTAGGGGTATTGTGATCGAGAGATGTTTGGTTGGGGGTGGGTGGGGGTGTGAAGGTGCGTAGTGGAGGATGTATGCGTGTGTGAGTGTGTTGGTGGACTGGTAGGGAATGCGTGTGTGGGTGGGGAGAGGTGTGTGGTGTGTTGGTTGGGGATATTGTGTGGGTGAGGTATGTGTGTGTGGGTGGGGGATTATTGTGGTGTGTGAGTGGGGGTATGTGGGGTGGATGGGTAAGGGTATCTGTGTGGGTGTGGGTGGGAATATTGTGTGGTATCTGGGTGGGGGATATGTGTGTGGTGTGTAAGTGGGGATGTGTTGGTGAGGCATATGTGTGTGTGTGGTGCGTGGGTTGGGAATATTGCGTGGTAGGGGGTGTATGTGATGTGCGGGTGGGGGATTGTGTGGTAGGGGATTAGGTTAAGGCATGTGTGGGTGGGTGGAAGTTGTATTTGTGGGTGGTGGAGTGTGTGTGAGTGGATTGGGGATGTATGGGTGGTTAGGGAGATGTGTGTGTGTGGGGGGGGGTAGGGACATGTCAGTTGGTGGGGATGTGTGTGTATGGTTGGGGATGTGTGAGTGGATGTGCGATGTGTGGGTTGGTGGGGGATTGTGTGCATGGGTGGGGAATATGTTGTGGATGGAGATGTGGCTGGGGATGGGTGGTTTGAGGTGTGGGTGGGGAGAGGATGTGTGGGTTAGGATGTGTATGTGGATGGGCGTGGGATGTGTGGGTTGGTGGGGGAATGTTTGTGGGCGGCGAGTGTGTTTTGGTTGGGGGATCAGGTGAGGGCAGTGTGTGTGGGTGGGGGATGTGCGGGAGGGGGATGGGTCGGTTGGTGGGGTGTGTATGTGTCCCTTGGTGCGCGTGTGTGTGGGTAGGTGGGGATGTGTGTGGGTGGGGTGATGTATGGGTACGTGGGAGATGGGCCTCATAACATGGTAATTAGCCTTGTTTATGTTTACAACATTCATTTCACAATGTTTATTTTTCTTCCTATGTAAACGTATAATGCTCTTGATGAACGAAAGACGAGTGATTGGAAGGGCCGAATGTAAGACGGGCCTGCGCGCCCAATTTGTGACCCTAATAAAGTTGATTTGATTTGATTTGATTTGATTTGATTTGTCTATATTGTTTCGTGCTTTCAACGATTAGCCTGTCAAATTAATTATACTGTGTCCCTAGACTTCATTCTGTCCCATTTGTGAGACCCACCAATAGTCAAGCTCCTGTGACAAAACTATTATAATCACGGAGATGCATAAGCGCTTATTCAATCAATCAATCATGTGCCATGCCGGAAAGCGTGGACGGTCATGATTCACCATTTCACTCGATCACCAGAGTCGTGGATCAGCTCAGTGTTCCTGTCTCGTCCATGCCATGTGGCCAAGCCATCCAGGTATTTTCCTCTCGGTCTTCCTCTTGGTCTGTTCCCTTCGATCTTGCCAGTTATCACTAAGTTCTCCAATCCATTTCTTCTTATAACATGTCAAAAATATTTTGACTGTCTACGTCTAATGTCTCTAATCAATTTACGATTTTTATTTGTCTCCTGTAGTACTTGGTCATTGGTTTTTCTGTCTGTCCATGGTATTCTTTGCATTTTCCTCAGAAACCACATTTCTGCAGCCATCAGATGTTTTTTAGCTTGACTGCGCATTGTCCAAGTTTCACATCCATACAAAAGAGCAGGCTCTATTTTCCTCTCGGTCTTCCTCTTGGTCTGTTCCCTTCGATCTTGCCAGTTATCACTAAGTTCTCCAATCCATTTCTTCTATAACATGTCCAAAATATTTTGACTGTCTACGTCTAATGTCTCTAATCAATTTACGATTTTTATTTGTCTCCTGTAGTACTTGGTCATTGGTTTTTTTGTCTGTCCATGGGATTCTTTTCATTTTTCCCCAGAAACCACATTTCTGCAGCCATCAGATGTTTTTTTTGCTTGACTGCGCATTGTCCAAGTTTCACATCCCTAAAAAAGAGCAGGCTCTATGTATCCCCTCAACAATATTTTTCTCGTTTCAATTGAAATCTTTTTAAAGTGCTTATTAGGGCGTCTAATTCAGTGGCTTGCACGCTTTCTGCCGACCAGGTTTCTATTTTGAACCCCATCGATATGAATTTATAAAATTCCCCCGGAGAATACGTCGACTAAATTTTAAAAAAAAGGGACCGTGAAATATTTTGGGGAAGTAAAGGTCCTCGGCACATCAGCCCCCGTCTCCGATAGGGCTATGAAAAAATTGTCTTTCATATATATCAAAAATATGGGGCTGGCATCATATACTGTGTACGCCCGCTTAATAGCCTAGGGATAAAGATACAAGTGATGGTCCCCATTGAAATCGCAAGTGTAGAAGGAAGATAATGTATTACTTATAATTTTCCCTTAAACGTGTAAGAAAGTTTGGTAAAGTGACTCACTAAAATTTCTAAAACTGGTTTTTTTTATTACATTCCCAAAAATTGAAATAACAGTGGAAAATATTTAAAAATCTATTTGTGTTTTTATCCACTTCTTGATTGTTACACAGTGCCATCCATCCATCATGTGTAATGCCGTAAGTGTGGGAGGTCTGTTTTTTTCCCCCTTTTTCAACCCCCCCCGATCCCAAAAAACCAAAA
>JACEFZ010016873.1:10000-385919 GCA_014155875.1 Cepaea nemoralis | reverse complement strand
TTTTTTTTCACTTTTTACATACACCACTGAGAACGTATAACTATTATCAGCAGCGAATGGCTCGGATCAGTCACAGTGCGCTACGCCATGGTGAAGTTGTTTGCCCGCTTTGAAGCACAGTCTAATCACTTTGTCAGATGGGCATGCGGGGTGCCAAGGAATATGATATGCCTATTTAGTAATTATAGACTATGATTATATCTAATATATCTATATATATTTACTACTAATACTACTATCATTATTATATTATATCTATTACTAATAATACTTGATATTACCTAGTACTTATATACGTCATATATATAATATATATATACTAGCGACCCGGCTCCGTCACTTCGCCCAGACGCTGGTTGGCGGCGCATCTCCATGTACTCACTATTAAGGTAGTCATATAAAGTTCTCAGTTACCGTCCGACTATCTGTCTGTCTGTCTTGTCTGTCTGCGTATCTGTCTGTCTGTCTGTCTGACCCGGCCCGTGTCATTCGCAAGTCTCTGCTGGGGAGGCCATATCTCATATTAAATTCTAATATAGAGTAGTTCATATGCGTCTCCCGTCTGCTATGACTATGTCTATGTCTGGTTAGTCTGGTCTGACTCGGCCCCGCATTCGCCCAACTCCTGGTGGGGCGCATTCAATTTAATTCATATACGTAGTCTATAAGTTCCCCGTGTACCGCACGGTCGTCTGTCTGTCTGTCATGTCTGTGTTGTCTGTATCGTCTGTCCTGTCCGTCTGTCTGTCTATGGCTATATATCGTCGTCTGTCTGTCTGGCCGGCCCTAGCCCCTGGTGGAGAGCACTTCCATTAAATTATATTACAGTAGTCATAAAAGATCGTTCCCGACTATCGGTACTGACTGTTGTCTGTATTGTGGCGTAACTGTAGGAGGTGAGGAGGCGAGGGGAGTGGAGGAGGGATAAGCGTGAGGGGAGGCGGAGGAGAGGTGACGTGCGGAGTAGGGAGGTAATAGGAGGGATAGGAGGTGTGTTATTAGGAGGAGGCGGGAGGCTGTAGGGTGGCTGGAGGATGGCAGATGGTGGAAGGGACGGAGGAATGAGGGCAGGAGGAGGGGGATGAAGGAGGAGACGGAGGAGCGAACGCAGGAGGATGAAGGGAGCAGGAGGAGGAGAGGAGGAGGAGGGAGGGCGAAGAGGGCAGAGGAGGAGAGAGTAGGATGAGCGAGGAGGCGGAGGAGAAGGACGAGGGAGGGAGGACGAAAAGGGAGAAGACGGAGAAGGAGGGAGAGGGAGGAGGCGGGAAGCGGAGGCGGGAGGAGGTAGGCGGGAGGTGGGAGGAGGAATTGTGAAGGGACGGAGGAGGGAGGAGTTAGAGGAGAGGAGGAGGCGGGAGGCGGATGAGAGGAGGAGGAGGGAGGAGAGGAGGAGGAATGGAGAGGAGTGGGAGGGGGTGAGGGAGGAGGTAGAGGAGGAGGAGGGAGCGCGGAGGAAGTAGAGGAGGAGGGAGGAGGAGGAGGAGGGAGGAGGGGGAGAGGGAGGCAGGAGGGAAGGAGGAGGGGAGGAGTGAGGAAGTAGAAGGAGGAGGGAGGAGGAGTGGTGAGGAGGAGGGATGCAGGGAGGAGGGGAGGGAGGATAGGGAGAGTGGAGCGACGGGAGGGGAGGAGGAAGGAGGAGGAGGAGGGGAGAATGTGAGGGAGGGAGGAGGATGGAGGTAGAGGAGAGGCGGAGGAGTGAGGAGCGACGAGAGGCGAGGAGGAGGACGAGGAGGAGGAGGGAGGAGGAGAGGAGGGAGAAGAAGGAGGTAGGAGGGATGAGGAGGGGCCGAGGTCAGGAGGAGGAAGAGGGCGGAGGAGACTGTAGAAGAGATGAAACAGAGGCAGTGCTAGATACCAGAGAGGCGAGGAGAGAGAAGGCTGAGAGAGGAGGAGGAGGAGGGAGGAGGGGGAAGAGGGAGGAGAGGAATGTGTGCAGGGAGGAGGAGGGCGAGGTAGAGGGAGGAGGAGGAGGGAGAGGAGAGTGAGGAGGAGGAGAGGGCGAGGACGTGAGGAGGAGGAGAGGGAGGAGGAGGAGGAGGAAGGGCGAGGAGGACGGAGGAGGAGGGAGGTGCAAGGAGGATGAGGAGTAGGAGGATGAGGAGGAGGAAGGAGCGAGGCAGACGAGGGAGAGGAGAATCGTGAAGGGATGAGGAGGATAGGGAGGCAGGGGAGGGGATAGACGACCGAGGGTAGGAGAAGAGTGGAGAGGTAGGGAGGAGGTAGACCCGCGCGAGGAGGAGGAGGGAGGAAAATGGAGGAGGGAGAGGAGCTAGCGAGGCGAGGAGGTCGGAGGAGGAGGCGGACCGTAGAGAGGAGGATGGAAGAGGAGCAGGAGGTGGAGAAGAGAAGGAGGAGGCAAGAATGCAGGAGAAGAGGGAGTGGGCGGATGGAGGCCGAGCAGAGGGAGAAGAGGGAGGAGGAGGCAGGAGGAGGATAGCGAGAAGGAGGAGGATGAGGGAGGAGGAGGAAGAGGGCGGAGGAGGATGGAGGAGGGAGAGGGAGGAGGGGAGAGAAGTAGCGTCGGAGGAGGAGGGAAAGCGAGGAGGAGGAGAACAGGGAGAAGAGGGAGGAGGAGAAGGAGGAGTGAGGGAGAGGAGGGAGAGGAGGAGGGAGGAGGCAGCAAGGGAGAGAACGAAGGAGGACGAGGCGGAAAGGAGGGAGAGGCACGGACGGGAGAATGAGGATGTAGGAAGGTAGTGGAGGTGGAAGAGGAGGCGGAGGGAGGAGGAGGAAAGAGTAGGCGGGAGGAGGAGGTAGAGCGAGGCGGAGGAGCGAGAGCAAGGGAGGAGGAAGCGGAGGGGACGGGTGGAGGCGGGTGGCAGGTAGAGGAGGAGGAGGTAGGTAGGAGGAGGAGGTGGAGGAGATAGGAGAGGGCGAGGAAGAGGGAGAAGAAGGGAGAAGGAGGAGGGAGGATGATGAGGGAGTAGGAGGCAGGAGGAGGAGGAGGGAGGCAGCGGAGGAGGGAGGAGATGAGGAGGGGGAGGGAGAGAGGAGGGAGATGAGGAGGGGAGGAGGCGGAGGGACGTAGTGAGGGGAGGAGGATGGAGGAGGAGGGAGAGGAAGATCGGGACGATGAAGCACAAGAGGGAGAAGAGGAGGGAGGAGGGAGAGGATGAGAGGGAGGAGGAAGAGGAGCGAAGGGTGGAGGGAGGAGTAGAGGGAGGAGAAGAAGAGAGGAGGAGAGAGCTTCGCATCCGACTTCATACTCGTCTAGTCTCCCTTCGACACGACTGCAGATAACTTCCTTACACATAAAAAGTTGAAATGTTCATTGATATTGCCGTGTGCATGGAGGATCTCAGCAGCCGAGGTGATCCAAAAACCAAAGAATGAGATCATACGGAGAGCTTGAACGCTCGTACTGCCAGCGGCCGGCACGGCATTGATGATGATGATTGACGTGTGACGATTCTGTGTGAGTCACGTCATTTTCTTCCCTTCACTAGCGTTTTATGGTCGGGGATCTTTCATACTCAGTCATCCTAGTATTTACGTACGTGTTTGGAGCAGGAGGAGGAAGAAGTAAAACAAACTATGACAGTGACAGCTCTGGAATGAAAGGAGAGGCGTGTGCAGATAATAAACTTTCCTCTACAAATCGGGATGGGGCGTTCGCGACACATAAAGGAGCATACACATATTTACAGACATACTATATATATTACAATACATACACATTTGTGTATGGGTATAAGGCTATATGTCTCTAGGGTATATACTATATGTATTATAATATATAGGTATATATATATATATACTATTATAGGTGATTCAGTGGGAGCTATATCATATAATGGTATATATACTAGTACATTGGCACCTGTTCCGTCTTGACAGTACGATAGTTGGTACATGTGCTCAAAAAGGTTAATGAACTGTCATATGGCACTACGCATCCGTCGGTGTGGCGAGTGTGGCTGGTAAGGCCAATTCTTGCTGCAAATGTTTGCCCACAGTAGGTGCATGTGAAAACATGGTCATTTCCACCATTTTGCACCATCTTACGTCTCTCACGCCTCTGTGTGTGCTTTATCTGCAATCATTTTCTCCCTTTGTCTTTATTCCATTTCTGATAGTTGCCCTCCATGCAACACGTCAGCGGCGACGTGCTCCCATTGTGCATTATCAATGCCTGTATCAATCATGTCCCGCTTACACACATCTTTGTATCGTAGTAGAGGCCGACCCTGAGATCTCCTACCCGTCTGTAATTCACCAAAAAGATGTCCTTTGGTATTATACCATCATCCATCCTCCTAACGTTGTCCTATCCATCTAAGTCTACGAAGACTGAGCATGGAATACACCGTCACACAACCTGATCTTTCCAATACTTCAGTATTTGTGATTTTGTCTTGACACTTAATACCACGTACTTCTCTCGCAGACACCGCATATGAAAAGCTGTTTAAACGTTTCTCTTGGACGTGAGTAAGTTGTCCAGGTTTCACTGCCATAAAGAAGAGTACTAAGGGCACAGGCTTGGTAGACGGGACTTTTGTTTTGGAGTAAGCTTCCTGTTCTCCCACACTCTGTTTTGCTAACATGTTCATTGTTGTTGCTGCCTTGACCAAGACTCGGATGTTGAATTCATGATCGCGGAGTATTATAGTGCTGCTAGTTATACCTCTGATCCAAGATACTGTGAAAATGGTTCCTACTATCTCCAGATTCGGCGTCGTCAATAAAGATTGATGGGAGTACGCATGTGCACCTGTGTGACATTAATCTGGGTCTTCTTTTTGTTTAATTGCTAAACCAAAATCGGAACAAGGCATTGGAGAGATGACAGCATAGTATGATGCTCTGTAATTCTCTCATCAGTAGTGAGGTCGTCACTCGCTAGCAATGTCATCCATGCAAAACGCAACTAACGTCGGATTAGTACCATAGCTAATTCTTGGTCCTTGGACTTCAATCTCTCTGAGCATCTATAGCAGGCCACCATCGTATGGCAGTGTTGAGTGGAATGTATATACGTCATCCTGACTCACGAAACGGCCTATTCAGTTTAGAAGTTAACAATGTATGATCCTAGAGCGCGGTGGCGGCGATCTAGTACACAACCCTGCTTAACTCACTCTTAGATCTTCCAAAGCTCTCTGAAGTTGAGCCATCATAAACTTGATTATACCTTCATGCTATGTGGAAAACGATTCCACAATGGACAGAAGAGTGGTGGAGCAGGCATCTCTTCTTTAGTGCTTTGACAGATCCTCACGATACGAGCCAAATCGAATGCCTTTGTGAGGTCGCAGTTGAGGCAATAATCAACTGGTGATTGTTTGTTCCGGCATTTTTCTTGCCAGTCTGTCGCAGTTAGAGAATATCATATCACTGGGTAGTACGGGTGTCTGACGGAAGCAAGCCACTGTGATTCGCCTTAGTACTGATCTCCCAGGACGCGACAGTACTGCGCAGGACACATTCTGGCAAATATCCGTTCCAACAGCACTACACATAAGTGAGATACCCCTCTAGTTGTTGCTAGTGCGCTTCGATCTCCACCTTGTTCTGTACAGCGTTATGATGTTGTAGATATCTGTAGAAAATCCTGGGGGACTCTGTCCTTCTCGCCAGCATTCGCTCTATAGCGGGTGGATCTGTAGAGCGAGGGTGTCTTGCCCACTCCTGATCACCTCTATTGGAATCCCATCCTTACCTGGAGCCTTGCCAGATGCAGCTCATTTATAGCACACTTAACTTCTGTTATCGTGGAAGTGTGTCCAGGTGGTCAAGAGTTGGCAGGGCCTCTATGGCGTTGAGGGCATCATCCGCCAGGCTTGTCGCACTTGAGTAAAGCTCTAAATAGTGCTCGACCCATCTATCCATCTGCTGTTTCTTATCAGTGATGATTTCTCCAGTCAAGGTTTTCAGCGGTGCACGTCTTTCTGATCATTGGACCACAGCTTTCTTATCCTTCATACATGCTGATGTATTGTTTCACTTACATGCATTTGAATGGCTCACATAACTGATCCATAGTCATTCGCACACTGCCTGGCAGCTTTGACATCCTTCCTCGCTTGCTTCAGCTCACTCAGAGTGTTACGCTTTGGTCTTTCCTTGTTTCTTAAGAGAGATATCTTCTTTTATCAATCAAGGGCTGCAGTATTGGCTGTTTGCCGCAACAGTCCTGCCCTCTTATGATCCACAGTGCCGTAACCCCTACCGCTGTCGCTCTGCGTTTATACATAGTATTCCTAAGTTACTCCACTTATCATTATACTATACAATTTCGTGATGTACTCATTGACAGCGTCCTCTAAGCTACTGCTGTTGTGAAATTCTCAAAAGTGCACTTTCCACGGATCGTAAGAGTGTAATAATATTAATCCTGAGGGCATTAGGACTATGTGTGTTTAGCTGTGTAGATTCTCGTTTGTGTCTCCGTCTAAAAACCCTGTCCTTGCAACAACCAAAGATGATGATCTGTTATGTCACAGTCAGCGTACTGTGGTAACATCACGAGTGAGATGATGTATGTTCAGTATGGGTCTCGTGTGATAATGAGTCCAGCTGATGCCACTGCGGATCGTGGATGTTTCCATGTGACCTATGCAAACGTCCTTTTGTTTGTTAACACAAGGAGTTGTACATACACTAGGTACATTTATCTAGTGCGACACATGCATCCAGCAGCAGCCTTTGCGCCATTCTCATTCATGCGACGGATGTTGTATTTCCAATGCACACTGGCCATGAACATCGAGTCCCCTGGGTACACAACTGCCGTATACAGAGGATCAACAAGTTCATGCTGCATGTTATTTCAAATACAGCGCCTATATTACACCTGCTGGGCTGATACAAAAATCCACGCTGATCTAATCAATTAGTGCTGTTGTCTGTCTCTTCCCTCACGTCTTGGTGGTACCTACCCCACGAACAGAGCTACGTCCGCACTTGAGCTATCCTTCTACTGCTCGTTCGCTATGGATGCCTCAAGCGATACGTGCTGTAGCTCTCTGCACCCTAAGCTAATACTTTGATATGACTATTCACTTCTGCTACACTGCCCACACGAGCATATTGAAACTCACACCGACGCATATAAATCGTAGTCGGATTTGGAATCTGCCTGATCGCAGACGTCTAGCTGCTCACAGAACGTATCTTTAGTCACCTCATCAGAGGAAGTGAGTGTCGTGTGCATATATGCAGTGAGCCTCTTTCCTAGGGTGGACAACTCCACACAGAGCGTTGCCAGCGCAGTGTATACACACTAATCTCTTCTACGCTCCAGCTCGGATATCAGTATACATCACATGTGTAGCAGCACTCGTCACTGCAAAGCCCACACCGTGTTCGCCTTTTTCTCTGCCTGCCCTCTGTCCCTCTCACAAAAAAGGTGTAATTGTTTTCCTGAGTGACCCTTCTCAGCGAAGCGATGTCTCCTGCATGGCAGCACATATCATGTATTACAGGACGAGTTGAGTTCAGCATCTAATCACACGCGTTTTTGTCTATGACATCGCTATTCAATATTTGTCAGTCAGTGGACAAAATCCTGCGACACATGCGTCTCATCGTTCAGGTTGTGCAAGCCAGTTAGCTAGATGGTTCATCATAGTATTCTTTTATTAGTACCTGGTGCATTGGTTTTACAGCCTGCGATTCAGATTTTGTCCTAGCCCAAGCACCCATTGAAGCAGGCAGGCTGTGGCGGATCAGCACCCAATTGGCCGGGGTCTGCCCAGCTTGAGGCGGGCGGTAGCTGATCAGTGACACCTGTAGGTGTCTCCCACCGTCAGAGGCAACCGCGTGGCGCCCCATGTCTACGCCAACTGACAAGGACTTCTAACCCGTAAATGCTACCTCCTCGCTTTGATTCGAGACCGGTTAAGACCAGGATGGAGTTATTAGCCTCTCCTATAGCACAAAGCCTGGGCTAAATATAAGAGATCTGTGTTGCCCATGCAGCATGATCCCTCTCTCGGCCTGCCTAGTTCACTCCAGAGGAAAGGTAACACCCATACATCTGGAACAAGACAAGCTGCAGAAGCTGCCGGATCAGCAAAGCTAATGCTCTAACTGTCCGCCTGTCGGAGCTTCGATCCTAGACAAGCTGCCAACCAAGGCTTAGGGCCTGGTCTGCCCTGCCATGACATTTTGTCTTTAGGTTGCATTTCCTCGCACCAGGATAAGGCTTGTACCCTCCCAATTGCGCTCCTTTCACCCGAAGCCGTTGGCACAATGTGGGGTGTCGGGTTTGGTGAGCGCCGCCAACATTCGCGCTGAACAGAAAGCAGGTAGTACCGTCTACTGTCAATCGGTAGCTCAGTCATCTCTGACTAAGACCTGGACTCAGATAGTATATATATGATATAATATATATATATATACACATATATATATATATATAATATATATATATATATAAGATATATTATATAATTATAATACACACACACATATATAATATATATCTTACTATATAATATATTATTCTTATATATATATATATTATGATATATACTATAATAACTCTGGGCTAAGGGCTTGCGATCGCGCGTTTGTGAGCCGTATACTCGGTTCCAAACACCTTCGGTGCTGGTTTATCGAAAAAGTATAGGAGCCGGTCGTTCAGAAAGCAATGGCAAACTACTGAACGTAAAATTTGCCCAGGAATCACGAACAGCGCAAATGACTGCTACTTCCTGTGAAGGACATGCAACTTATATATTACAATATATTACAATATATTATATATATAAGTTGCATGTCCATCATATATGTTGATTGATTGATAAAGTAATGATTAATTGATTGATTGATTGATTGATTGATTTAGGAATCGACATCACAGGATTCGGGGCATTCCCATAAGTGCTCCGTTCCCGTCCTCATCAGCCAGCGAAGAGTTCCAACACTAATAGTACCAGTAGCAATCTGATTATAAGTCGTCTCGCCTTTCCTCTGAGCGTTGAGCGTCGGCCAGATCCCTTCGTCACTCCTCGTTGTCTCATTCTTGCTAGACCATGGTAATCCATTTGCTCCTCCGAGGTGTGCACGTGCTCCAACAAGGCTGCAACCACATCTGCCTTGTCATGTATCAATACTCCACCAAGTTCTGCAGAGCCAGCCAATCTGTACGCCTGTTCATTCCCCGCCCCGGAGAAATGATTCAGGCGATGCTTGTCACCCGTGACCTCTGAAGCGAAGCAAGCCACTCCGCACGAAGTCTGCCCGTCCTCACCCTCGTCAGCATGCTTTCTAAGTCAGTTACAATCACGATGTGTGTGTGTGCCGTATTATCCATCCAGCGGAGAGCCGCAGTGACTGCTGTAGCAGATTGTATAAGTTAGGTGGGCAAAGCTACAGCACGCTTGAGCATCAGGATGGAATGGGAAGAAAGATGCTCAAGTCGTGACGTAGCTTGTTGTTAGGGCAGTAATTAAATATCTGGGACTGGAGGAGAGAGGTCACCAATATTACGGAATTGTAATAAGATTGTTGTAGTGGTCATCAATGTGAAATAAAACTCCATTTATACTTAACCAGAGAACTCGTTGGTCCTCTATGTGTCTGCTTTGTTATAGAGGACTAAATGGTGCCCACGACTCAGGATCGGAACCTGGATTGTCGCAGAATCTCAAAACACTGTCCATGTAGAACATCGAAGTAACTCCAAAATTGTGAAGATCTTTGTTCTGCTCGCATCAATTGCCCAGAGACAGGGTTACGGCACGGTTCTACACTTATATTGAACGTTCAAACGAGTTTGAAAAATGGCCACTACGTCGTCTGTGAGAGTTACAGCAGCCAAAAGCCCGGCTAGGGGTGGTTGTCTGTAAGTATTCTTATCAAGAATCCTCGCTGTACGGACCTCTTATCAAGAATCATCGCTGTACAGGCAGTCGTTATCAGCTGAGATATGAAAACCAGCTTGCCAGGGCGGGTTGCTGTGCAATGGTTATCATCTTGCTGAACAAAAGAATGGGAAAAACCAGCACGTTTTTTCTGGATCCTTCGAAATAAGAGGCTCAGGAAAAAGAAACTTCAAGGCAAATAGAATCAAGTAGAGACGTTGTACTGAGAGAGCAGTTATCTACTTCGCATCAAGATTGCCTGGAGCGAACTGAAAGCCGTTGAATCGTGACCTTGAGAGTCTGAGGAAACAAGTCAATCGCTCATTTGAAAAATAAGAAGAAATGAGAAGCTCATCAACAGAGGCGATATTGGTAGGGAACTCTCGGAAGTGGGAGGGGCAGACTGGGCTGCCGACCTACTGAAGAGGGGACCCAAATTATCGCTTTAGTGAGCT
Source organism: Cepaea nemoralis (assembly GCA_014155875.1). Lineage (NCBI taxonomy): Eukaryota > Metazoa > Mollusca > Gastropoda > Stylommatophora > Helicidae > Cepaea > Cepaea nemoralis. The sequence continues at coordinate 375,652 of JACEFZ010016873.1, read as the reverse complement.
ACAGTTTTCAAGACGTCGCTTTGATGTGCCCTGTTATCGGGTGAAGAGAAGGTGCAAGGCTGGTAGGGGCTCAACCAGGGGCTGAAGTTACTGAGACGTTGGAAGAAGAAACTCCCTAAAGTGCGTGATCGGTTGGAGGAGCATTTCAACTAACACAGACTCCTAGCGTTTGAGTTCTATCTGACAAGAAAATTTTCAGCGAACATAGAGAAATCCGTCTTTCTTGGATCGGGAGCAGAGAGAATGGTAATTAGTAAACCTTAAATATCATTTTAGGTACCATTGACTGGTTGAACAATTCCTATTGTGTAAAGTAAATACGATCATATCTTTAAATTAGCTTGTTACACATGTGAATTTGATTTTATTAGCATATACCGAAATATTTCAGCATAGCAAAAGAAACAACAGGATATGGCAACAGGCAGACCCATCACAGCACAGTGGAGAAACAGACATAATTTCAGCTAGGCTCAAGACTTCGAGTTTTTTTTTTCCAGGTACCAAGGAATATGCAGAGGAAGAAGTAGGAATATTGTTTCAGGCTTGATAGAAATTACAGAGAAATAAGAATGAATTACCTACATGTAGAATTACAACGTATCAGTACATGGTTGGGAGAGTTAAAAGTGGCAGTTAATGAAGTAGAACATTTTGTAGAAACGTTGCAGAACAGAACGACTAGACAAGACCCTTATAGATTTATGGTAGACTGTAATAGAGTAGGAAAGAATAACAGGAGACAGCCACTGCTTCATAAAGACAGAAGACAATATGGTTATGACGAACCAAGGCCTGATGTATATAGAGTAAAAGACGGTGAGAACAGACGTAATGGTGAAAGGTCGGACTGGTATAGCTGTTATAGATACAAGAATGGTCCTGAGAGAGACTTTTCCAATAAGTTATGGAAGTGGCCATCCTATAGCAAGAATGCTAGGAAAAAACGTGACGACTGGTTTGAACAAAGACGGAGACAGTATCTGAGGTCAGGGTCAAAGAACAGAGTAGAAAATGTAAATAAGAATTCAACTAATAAGCTGGTTGCGAATCTGACTCTTGGACAAGAAAGAGAGACTCAGACGCAAGTGATTGAAGTGGTAGAACGGAATACACAAACACAGATTAATACAGTAGAGAAAAAGGTCCAGGTACAACCAGCCAGCAAGATAACAAAGGGAAGTCAAACTGAGTTAGTAGAGACTCAGTCAAAACCAACTCACTTGACTAAGGGAGACACGGTTGAAATTGGGAAAGATAAACAGACGAGAATCAAAGATGAAAAAAGACAAAAGAGGAAAAGTATTGAGGAAAGAAATAGTAACAGTTTGATGTTCAATAAAGGTACAACTGAGATGCCAAGTTCCTCAGGTATAGACATTAACTTAATCCCTAAATGGTGTAGAAATGTTAAGTGTGAGAGTTCAGGTTATGGAGAGAATATTTCAGGTAAAGATATGGGAGTTGTACAGAAGAGGATTATGAGGAATAGAAGTAAGAAGAAAAGCAGACGTTCTAAAGCTGACTATGGGAATAGGATCGACGTGGCTGCAGTGAACTACTACTATGAATCTGATGAGGAAACTATTATCAGTGTGTCATCTGAAGACAAGATGGGGAAATATAAACGTTACGTAAGGTATACAGGAAACAGTGAGCAGACCGACGCAAATGAAGGAAATACAAAGAAAGCATTTAAGAAGAAGAATAATAATAGACAGATAGCGGAAATTTACTCGACGACAGAAAGTGACTTAAGAAAAATAGAAGAATACATGATCTAAGACCTGAGTACTTTAACAATAGATTAACAACAGATAGTGAAGGTGACATAATTAAAGAAAGGCGTACTAATGTACTGAGAGACAATGAAATATTTGGTTTAGATGCGCTCTATGGCAGTTAAAATTCCTTGGGTGAGGAAGGACATATAGAATTGTTTTAGCTTATGAGAGGAATTGCGGTTTGAGCATATAGATATATGGGTTGTCTAAAATAGGCACATGAATTTTTTTGGTGTAGCATCACATAGTACAGGGTAGGCATTAGTGTTGTTGAGGATGGAGAGTCACGGCAAATGATATTCTTCGTGGATACGTAATACAGGATATCTTGTGTTTGGTTGCGATGTAGGGAGAGTAAACAAGGTAAAAATAGTCCTTTGTCCTGAATGGATAGATATAGAGAGTTAGTCACGTTGAGTGATGTATAATTGGTGTGATTAAAGTAGAGTAGATTTAGCACAAAATTAGTAGAGAGAGATATAAACTAATTATGAATGCTCGCACTAGAGTGGATGGTTCGACTCAGAGCTATGACGTGATGCCTGAGATAGTTTCGCTTCGTGGTTGAAAAGTAAGTATAGTATTGTTGACAGGTGAACCGAGAGTGTCTGATGAGGAGATATAGATTGAGGAGAAATTGAGTATCATGTGTAAAATAGCCAGTAGAACGCAAGAGTATTAAGAGTAAAAAACTATAGAAGCTGATGCTTGAAGAATACAAGTTCTTGGTGAGAGGGATGACGTAATTACATGAAGAAGAGGTGATTAAATCTGAGAGAGTTGTTGTATGGAGAAATATGGAATGATAGTTACGAGGTTAGTGTGTAAAAGAGATATAGTTTGCGAAAGATAGTAGATAGGTTCTGACCTTTGAAAACGAGTGAATGATTGAGAAAAGTAGAAATAAGACAAACATATGTGCGTCGATAATGGATAGGCTGATGGCAAGTGATAAGTACAGCATGCATGTACGAGACGTTTACTCCGTGCGTGAGTACAAGTGTAGACAAACAGGTGTTCGTCGCGCTGAGTGAAGTAGGAGTGAGGGTTGGAGACGTCGTCTAAGTGAAGTACATAGATACAATGTAATAGTAGCGCGGTTGATATATCTTGTGTCAATGTGTGTGGAGGAGATCGATACGCTTAGATTGTGGTGAGTGATTGCTGGAATGTTGAAGTGGCGTCTAAATTATTTTTTTTGAAGTAATGGTATGGACGCGTCAGGATGTCGCGATGCGAGAGTAGTCGTGAGTTGAGAACAAAGTTGGATATCACTGTCTGTGAAAACATAAAATACGAATGCCGTGAGAATATGCGAAGACTGGATGATGAGTGAAAGGGGTGATGTTGGACGGAATTAATGAAAATATTATGACAGGCTGACGGAAAGAGAGTTAACATTCTGAATGACGTTTCATAAAACAGATTTAGTTTTGTTGGTAGGGACATGTCGAATCATGAATGCCTGATACTGAGAAATGGGAGAAGATGGTTTGCTCAATCAGAATGAGGTCCGTTGTCAGTTATAAGTGGTGTGGGTTGCAGTTCTGAAAGAATCCCGATAAATAAAGAGGAGTGAAAGATACTGAGGTAAACAAGATTAGATAAATGAATGTTGGAGAACATGTTCCGATAAGTGTGACTGGTTTAACTATCAACGCGGTGCAAGAACGCTAGGAGAGACTTGAGGATAGCATAGAGTAGTTGTGCTGAGATGTTGAAAGTACTGATGCAGGAGAATGAAATATTAATTGCGTCGGGTAGACGAGAAACTTAAAAGTATAATTAGTTGTATTGGTGAGAGGTCTATAGTAAATAGACAAAGTTTTGTTGGGTGTAGGAGGGTGGAGATACCGTAGTTAACGGTAATAATTAAGTAGTTGTAGTAATACTTGGAACAAATCCAAGGGAAACAATTAGTGTGTCGAGGTACGGTTTCCTTTAGTAGAGAGATGAGTTGTAGTGTGCTGGAATAGCCGCCACAATAGTAGTAAGTGAAGTGATTTGAGCTGCAGTTTACAGCGGTTGGTTAGGGTGATATTCCAGATATTGTGAGATGTGTTAGGAGTTAGTCTGGTAAAAGATAGAATATTGTGAGGGGAGAGAATCAATGATTGACGGTCATTTATTAATTAATGACTTTTGTTGAGAGAACAGATATTGTTCTAAGTTAAGAATTGGTCTGTAGATAACAGATATATATATATATATATATATATATATATATATATATATATATATATATATATATATATATATATATATATATATATATATATATATATATATATATATATATATATATATATATATATTGAGGTTAATGCTTAGCATTGAGTTGTTTTGTTTTATCTGTTAACGGAATAGGCATGATTTGTGGGAATAGATATGTATTGCATTGGTTAGTATAAGAGACCAATGTTGGTTGAATATGCATAGTATGTTATATTATTTTTGCTTGATTTGGTCCTGTAAAATGATTGTTACTATTTGAATTTAGAATAGGATTATTGTGTTTTTAGCCTTTTGCGTACAAACTACTGGTCCGTAAAAGAGACCAGTAGTATTAGGTAACAATAGATTAGGATGTATGTTGTATTATTTTAATATATGTTTTTCTTTGAATGAGTTAATACTTTTAATTAATATGAGGGGAAACATAAATAATGTATAAAAACTTGGGGGGGGGGGGGGTATGATATCCTGTTGTGATTTTATTTCGCTTCATTCATAATTTACGTGAATTGTCTTGTATGTTTATATATATGTTAGAAATTAATTAAGTTATTTTAGTTTACATGGTTTTGTTTAGAATAAAGACAATACATGGGGCTTTATTTAGGACCCATTGTTCAGAAAATGGTAATAAACTACTAAGAACTAATAGAGAGACACATTCTCTTTGTGAAGAATAAGTTCATGGGTATTCTGTTGCTGTGATAATCAGCGTAGAGAGGTTGATATGGCTATGAAGTGTTGGAAACATACGACGGGGTTACTACACAAGTAAAATGGTTATGGGGAATTTAAGTGAGCATTGATTGGAAATATATGGATTGGAAGCCATATGGGGGAAGAAAAGATTAATGAATATAGCAGTGGGGTAAATGAGGGAAAAGTTTTGAATATAGTTTCCATGGGGTCAGAAGAGCCATGATATACATTCATAAGAGACACGGGATTGCTGGTTTATAGAATAAGAAGTGGGTAACGTGTTACCCCAGACAAATAGTAAAACATGAATTGAATCCATGTTTGATTAGACACTGTGGATAGCAGTACAATAGTAAAGGGTTGTAAGTGTGAGAAATGAACATTGTGGAGACATAATGACATGGGGTTTTTGAGGGTCCGTGATATATGGACTGAGATAGAATAAAGTTGGTTGCAAGCAATCACACACATGAGTTCAGGGGTAGTATATTGTTGCTGTTGATAACGGCATAAGTGGAGGTTTTAGTAGATATGCCCATAATAAATTGACAGTAAGGGGTCGCTGAAAATTTCGGCAAGATTAAAAGAGATTATTATGTGAGGTGATGTGTATTGGGACAGGTCTTAAGGGATAATGGACCTTTTTAATTGTGTCCTCGGGATGTGTTTTGTGGTTGACATTACAATGCGAGGTTGAGGTAAGGTTCAGAGCTATAAAATTAGTAGTGTCTGTAATATATAGACACTTGGGAGTGAATAATATTTTTGATGGTTGGTATTTGATGCTGTAGATAGCAGCGTAAACTGTTACCATAATAAGCGGTACTGTAGAAGATATAATTGTTTTAGACTTTATTACATAAAGTCTCAAATGACATAGGGAGGTAAAGGTGTGGGTGATTTAGGTGAGTGTGGCTTTTGTGTGGAAGAGTTCTACTTCTTTGAATCTCCGGTGCGCACCGATTCCTTGTCTTTCTATCATGTGCGAGTGTTCTCAGGTTGATTGAAAGTAGAGAATTAGTAAGTAATGTTGGTGATGACAATAGGGAGTTGAGGTAGTGTCGGAAGAGTACAGCGTTTGAATTTTTTTAAGCGAAGAAGAAGTATTTCAAAAAGGTAACCATATGTGTTATGATGTATTGTATAAAGTTGAGATTTAAATGTTATTGAGGATATGTAATTAATATATGTTATGGTTTTTTGAAGAGCCAAGAACGAAGAAGAAGTTCATAGTGATTTACTATGTGGCAGGGGAAAGAGTTACGAATAGAATATTTACTTAAAATAGAGTTGGTTTGGGGAAGATTAGAGTTGTGTGGGAGGTAAGGAAAGAGAGGGAATAGAATAGAGGGATTAGGAATAAAGACTTTTTAAGGGAAAAAGTCTTTCTGAAACATAGGAAGGTGTAGCAGAATGTATAAGTTAGGTGGGCAAAGCTACAGCACGCTTGAGCATCAGGATGGATGGGAAGAAAGATGCTCAAGTCGTGACGTAGCTTGTTGTTAGGGCAGTCAGTAAACATCTGGGACTGGAGGAGAGAGGTCACCAATATTACGGAATTGTAATAAGATTGTTGTAGTGGTCATCAATGTGAAATAAAACTCCATTTATACTTAACCAGAGAACTCGTTGGTCCTCTATGTGTCTGCTTTGTTATACTGCCTCCACTTCCATTCTTAAGCTGGATGTTGTGGTATCACATGCCAGGCTCTCCTGCCCCAAACATCGACCATTAGCTTTGGCTATGAACGCCCAACCACTTCTCTCACCTCTTGACACCGAACCATCTGTGAAGATAATCACATCACTCGAGTGAGCATTGTCCTGAATTAGTTGCTGGATTTCCACTTCCACTGCTTGCCACTCCCTGCACTCCCGGCTGAATGTGATTATAACTCTGCACAAGTCTGACTGCTCCGCTGGCACTCCTCTCCACTCCTCTCCACGCCTAATGTTCTCCAGGGGGCACACCTGTCTGATTGTATCCTCCTATATATATATATATATATATATATATATATATATATATATATATATATATATATATATATATATATATATATATATATTGTTTCCCATTGTTAAAGCAGTCGGTCAACTCCTCCATGTCTGCATCGCTCAAACCTTTCATGTGGCCATACCTGACCCCATCGGGTCCTGGTGCCGTGTCTTTTGCCTTTTTCAAAATGTGTTTAACATTTTCCACCCGTATGATATCTTCATACTGCATATTCTTCGTGGTGCTAGATAGCTCCTCTCTAACTGCATCCCTGGTGACCGCATCATTATGATTGGTCTGCTCTAAAAATCTCTGGAGAAACGCCTCCCCTTTCTCTTTGTCTGTTGTCACGCGCACACCATCATCTCTGTAGATTGTTCCCACTGTCATCGGCCGATCTTTTCTCTGCATTTTCCTGTGCAGTTTCCAGAATTGTTGCAGTGTTTTATCACCTCCAATCTCCTTCATGAAACATTCCAATTTTGCCTTTTTGGCCTCTGCAGCACAGCGCTTGAAAACCTCCACCTTGTCTTTCTTGACATTTTCCGCTGTGTCCACTTCCTCTCGTGAGCTTCGAAGTGACTGTCACACTTTCTTTAGCTGCTTCACTGCAGCTCTTTTTGCTTTCCAAGCATGGTCTACTTCTGGGGTCCACCATTGGGGCTGAAAAAAGGGAGTGTTAGTCCTGTTGTATGCCCCTTGTCTGAGGCGTCCAAGAAGGCAATCTGTCCACTCATACCGGAAGGTCTTGCGCGCTCTCCCAGCTTTAACTTTCCTGGGTTCAGAGATCAGGACTGAGCATGGCATGTGATCATTCCCATGGTCATTTAAAACATTCCACTTTACATCAAGGACTGATGACTGGGAGACAAGTGCCAAGTCAATAGCTGTGTCTGCATCGCCAGGACTCATTGCCATTCTTGTCGGCCTACCATTATTTATGCAGACCACATCGGAGTCCACCATGGCATCTGCAAGGGCAATTCCCTGTCTGTTTTCTCCACTACTGTCCCAATCTCTGTTCCTTGCATTGAAGTCTCCACATATGAGTAGCCTATCACCTGGTAATTCCTCCAGTTCCTTAAGCCAGTCCCAATGTTCCTCTCTGACAAAACAGTCCACTATGGCATATACATTTATGATGTTCCAACTTAAGCCACCAATCTCCATTTGTATACCCTGGACCTCTCTTGCACTGTGATTCCACTGGCTCAAGTCGAGTACCACATGCTATACTCCTTCCTTCACCAGCAGACCTTGTCCATGTCTCTTCTGCCCAGTAGGGTTTATATAACTGGCGTACCCAGGGCAATGGTATTTGTCTCTATTTAGCTCCTGGAGCATGAGGACGTCAAAATCATAAATTAGTCTCTCAAATACAGGACCTCTCTGTCTGGCACCGCGACAATTCCAGTATCCCACTCTTACATAGTTGAAACCTAGTCTCTCCACTTTTCGTCTTGTTCTCCTGGCGCCTGCCCTCCTATTTCTATGCCGTCGTTTCACACCATTTCCTCGTCTTCTCCTCCTTACTCTCTCTTCGCTAGCCTCTGAGGGATGTGTCAAGCGCAGAGCGCGTGCTCCGTAGCTCAGGCGACGATTCCCATGTTTAAATAAATCGATAGGCAAAGTTTGGATATTGCAGGAAATAAACGGTCACCCTAGCATTGCCTGCTTGCTAGGGAAGAGGCAGGGGACGTCCCGCAGGAGTCCATACGCCTGGTGCCGCCCCGCACGCCTGTGAGACATCCAACGTTCACGACCAGTTAACCCATGGCCATCCAGTTCCTCAGCACGCTGGTCCACCTTGAACTTGGGGATTTCTATTTGGAGGTTTCCGTCTCCTGGTTGGATTGCTGTCCAAAGCTAACGGGTTCCACCTACCCGGGAGCGTAACCCTGATCGGGGGGCTAAACGGGTACTCCACCCTGCCCAAGGGTGTCCCGTAGGCAATCGGAGGGAAGGAGGCACCTTACTTCTCCTTTGATAGGGGATACCCTTACCCCGCTACCCCTGATTGATTAAGTAATCGACATCACAGCATTCGGGACATTCTAATAAGCATATATATATATATATATATATATATATATATATATATATATATATATATATATATATATATATATATATATATATATATATATATATATATGATTACATAAGATACATTCTAATAAGCATATATATATATATATGATTGATTAAGTAATCGACATCACTGCATTCGGGACATTCTAATAAGCATATATATATATATATATATATATATATATATATATATATATATATATATATATATATATATATATGTCGGCTCCGTGGCCGAGGGGTTAGCAGCTTTCTCCGCTAACCCCGAATACTCTCGTCACGTGACGCGAAGAGAATTAGCAGTGGTTCGAATCGCAAAAGTGACTTATGAGAGTATGGAGCCGGTCGCTCAGAAAGTCGTGGCGTGCTGATGAGCGTAATCTAGCCTAGGAATCAACATCCAGCTGAAAGATGCTGGTGTTGACCGCAATATCCTGAAACAGGATGGAAACGCGGAAAAAAAAAAAAAAAAAATATATATATATATATGTGTGTGTGTGTGTGTGTGTGTGTGTGTTTTTCCTGCGTTTCCATCCTGATTTAGGATATTACGGTCAACATCATGTTGATTCCTAGGCGAGATTACGCTCATCAGCACGCCATGACTTTTTTGAGCGACCGGCTCCATACTCTTATAAGTCACTGGCGCAACTCGAACCACTGCTGATTCTCGTGGGCTCACATCAACCACGAGAGTATTCGGGGTTACGGAGAAAGCTGCTAACTCCTCAACCACGGAGACTGGCATATATATATATATATATATATATATATATATATATATATATATATATATATATATATATATATATATATATATATATGTGTGTGTGTGTGTGTGTGTGTATGTGTGGTTTCTGAGGTAAATGCAAAGAATACCATGGACAGACAGAAAAACCAAGTACTACAGGAGACAAATGAAATCGTAAATTGATTAGAGAAATTAGACGCAGACAGTCAACATTTTTTGGACATGTTACGAGAAGAAATGGATTGGAGAATTTGGTGACAACTGGCAAGATCGAAGGGAACAGACCAAGAGGCAGACCGAGAGGAAAATACCTGGATGGCTTGGCCACATGGCATGGACGAGACAGAAACACTGAGCTGATCCACGACGCTGGTGACCGAGTGAAATGGCGAGTCATGACCGCCCACGCTTTCCGGCATGGCAGATGATTGATTGATTGTTGTATGTTCAGTGAGGAAGATGTGGTATGTACAAGTTAGGGGGATGCTGTATGTACAGTGAGGGGGATATTGCATGTTAAGTGAAGAGGTTGTTGTATGTTCAGTGAGGGGGAATCTTGTATTTTCAGTGAACGGGATGTCGTATGTCCTGCGAAGGGTATATTGTGTGTTCAGTGAAGGGGATGTTGTATAGTCGGTGATGGGGATGATTTATGTTCAGTGAAGTGGATGATGTATGTCCAGTGAGGAGATGTCGTATGTTCAGTAAGGGCCTTGTTGCATGTACGTGAGGTGGATGTATTATCAGTGAGATGGATGTTGTATTTTCAGTGAGCCGCGGCAACCTGACGTCAACAGGCTGGTGGATGTGGGTTTGATTATTATCGACAAAACTGCACTCGTGAGTTTAATAACTGAGTCTGGAATCGAAATCACAGCATTAGAATCTCGAGACATGCATTTTAACCATTTTGTCACGGAGTCCCCGAGTTTTTTAGAGAAGCGGCATGTTCGGCGAAAATAGCTAGCGAGATTTCTTTAGTAGCTTGAGAGCAAACAAACACATACTCAATAACATACATAATCATTTGAGTGATACTCAGACAGAGCTGATCACACACTGTTTTTGCATGGAACAAAAAGAGGTAATTCGACAGAGACGCGCGAATGTAATGACACACCCAACAACGGTGTCAACTTCACCATACCCCATCACTATATTCCTTAAACAAACACATGTACTTTGAATTGCGCCTATTTACCTCTTCGGCAAAGTCCACTGTTCTGTTGACATTCTTTGTTGGGACAAGTCTCATGACACCTCTCTTGGCATGCATAGCTAAAGAACCCGTTCGGGCACTGTTCGATGCATTTACCGTTGAACACACTGCAGATTTTTGTGTCCGGACAATTGCAGTCATGTTCACATCCTATTCCCCAGGTGTCATCCGGGCACATGGTTTCTAGAATCAAGATGCAAAATACAAATATCATTGACCCATAACTTATCCACGGTAAAGGTATCATGAAATTATTGGCACCCTACCGTCTCTACAGACGATAGTTTGTTCATTGTGCTTAGTTAAAAAAGACATCGTAACTACAACGCATGGTAGTGGACAATGTGATTGATCAACCAAGATACTGACATAGCCGAGCAGGACAGGCTAATCATTCTAGTATTTTCTTTTGTTCTTTTGTGCTCGCTCGCTTTGAACACAAGCGTAGTTCACACACACACTACTTCCAGTATCGCTGGACTGCATTTTGCATATGGATTAGCTTTCCATATTAACAGTGCCCCTCGCCATCATGCAACCCACTCTGACTTCAGAGGTACTTGTAATTTACGTCCCCAAGTTAAGGACGATATGTCAACATCTTAGTCCAACTGTCCGATGTAGGGGTTGGACCTTTCACCACGGCATCAGCACACCGGATGTTTAAGAACACGCGTTCTTATCCATTTGGCCACGTTAACCTACCATCGTAGTATTTGATATCAGCGCGTCGTGGTGTAAGCATTAACATTCAGCGCAGACTAATTATCTTTGCTTTGCACTTATGCGTATCGTGTTGTAAGCAGTGGTGGACTGGCCAGGGTGTCAGAGTGCCCGACACCAGGTTTGTGGCCCTTGTAGAAGCCGCCATATAAGTGCATCATGAAGATATGATGAACATCAAAACACATAAGGCAGGGGCACTGACTAACGATCCAGTTTGTCTGGGTTTCGGATGAAGAGACGTGACGTTATGCTATTTGCCTGCCACAAGAGAAGGGAGTCGGACATCTTCTGGCGTATCTTATGTGTACTTATGTTTTCCACCTTTCATCCTCCAATGGAGCAGAGGCCACTTAGCATCTCACACAGAGCCCTTTCAAGATGAGTTTCCGATAGGTTGGATTTGGTATGTTCAGTGAAGGGGATGTTGTATTTTAGTGAAGGTGAAGTTGTATGTTCAGTGATGGGGTGTTGTATGCTCAGTGAGGGGGATGCTTTATGTTCAATGAGGGGCATATATGTTCAGTGAGTGGGTTGTTCTATGTTAGCGGGTGGGGGTTGTGTTGGTGGGGGGTGTGTGGATGGGTAGGTGTGGCATAACGCAGCCAACATTATTCATTTTATCAACACATGCCGCAAAAAGAGGAAACAACATTAAAAGAAATTGACTTCACAAACGCAATTGGAGATTGGGACTTAAAACTTAACATCGAAACTGGAACTGAACAAGTGACAAATGACGTGGATTCTTAGAAAGATTTCATCAGACCAAGCTCGGAAAACCATTGGATAGGAAAACCACGTGACCCGCCTTCGCGCCAGTGCATAATTAACATATATTACTATTTCATCAGAAATGTTAATAAGCCCGCACTTTTGTCTGAACTCGCTCCATGGACGGATGTGAGAAGATTGTGTGACCAAAAATTCAATGGGCAAGGCAAAAGTCTGGATCCGAGTGATCTTGGTGGCTCCATACCAACAACCACCCAACACATCAGCAAACTAACCACCTAAATCAGACCTGAGGGAGGGAAGCCGAGAGAAGGATATGAACCACAAGTGAGAGGGAGGATGACTTCGCTATGAGCAGAGCATGGGGAGGCCTTCAGAGGAGCTATACGGGCAGACCTGAAGTGGATCCATCAGTCAATGGACCCTGGCTTACCTAATCCTCCAGTCACCAGGTTACTTTTCTCATAGGTAGAACCACACCCAATTACAGGAAAACTGATATGTTTATGGTTGAGACACCACTATCATACTTAATATGTACAACATCAAAATGTTTACTATGTTTTCACACTTGTTGACATCTCATATATTGATGCTTGTTATTGATTGTCTGGGACAATGGTCCAATGTGCAACTGTTCTATTACTTTGTGTAAATCACAATAGAGATGTATGTACTGACCAGAAGGCTCAGGCCAGTCAATAAATGATTAACATGAATTGACCTTCTGTTAATTTGTCAAGTTCAAACCTATCTGTGTCAACAGCTTCTTTGTACATCATGTTGTCAAAATCTAATGTGATTGATTATGTGTTTGATTGTTTACAGATAAATTAACTCATAATGACTTACTAAAATGGGGAAATACAAAGACTCTAGATCTATCAACTGCTCAACATCCATGTTTTCTTCATCTAAATCAGGCTGAGAAGATTCTCCAGACTTTCCTCAGATTTGATCAACTAAAAGGGGGCTCCAGAGCTATCAGAATCATTGGAGAAGGGGCAGATTCCCAGTTAGTAAATTACCATTCTTACCAGGGCCATAATCTATATCTCCTAGACAATACTTAACAAAACGAGGCCTGCAGATAACTCAAGGTTCATATTCTGGGGTTATTGAAGATAGAAGAGGATGGGGCTCTACATCTTTTGTTAGAGATGGGGCATGCACTACAGTGATCTCCCACTCCCTTCAAAAATATATGACAGTAGGAATGTGTCTCATAACATGGTAATATGTATTGTATATGTTTACAACATTCATTTAGCAATGTCTTTCCTATGTGAAAATATGCGCTATTGATGAACGGCCGGCTTCCTGGCTTAGAGGTTAGCGACTTTTCTTCGTAATCTCGTATACTCTCGTAAGTAACGTGACGACGATGAGAATCAGCAGTGGTTCGAATCGGGTCGGTAACTTACAGGGTATGTGAGCCGGCCGCTCAGAAAGCAATGGCAAACTGCTGAGCGTAATCTTGCCAAGAAATCAACATATAGCTGCAAGATGCTGATGTTGACAGCGATGTCCTGTAAAGGGTATGCAAAACATTTAATTTAATTGATAAACGAAAAACCCAAAATACGGGCTACCGTATGCAGAAGCTATACTACTATTCCACGAAGTGACCGTTAGATGGCTTTCTGGACTTCCTATGTTGGACGAAAACACGGGCTGCTGTAAGTAGAAGATATACTACCATTCCAGGAAGTGACCGATAGATGACATTCTGGACTTCCTGTGTTGGATCCGATCACTCAATAGCTACCGTATGCAGAAGCTATATTACGACGAAGCGACCGTTAGATGACGTCAGTCACTTCACGTCAAGCTGCTCTTTAAGGACGTCAGCCGTATTAGGTATATTGTCCTATTGAAATATGTGTATAGACCAATCGTCACTCGGCACGTGATATGGCCAGTAAGACCTCTTTCCGCCATTACGTGAAATAACGTTCGTCTACATAATATTGCACCGTTTGGTGAAGCAAATTTATGATTTCTTGAACATACAATAAATAGCATCAAACAGTAACATACTAGACAAGCGATGTAAACTGGAAGACACTAACAAGTATCCTACCGCCATATATTTCCACTTGACACAGCCTGAGCACCATGCCAGTACGCAGTGTGATACGTATGGAGACAAACTGGCGACTGGTGAACTGCACGATGATGATATCGTTAAATTGTGTACTGTTATTCCATGGGGTTCTATAGATCCATGCCGTCTTATGGTACAAGCATACGTCAAAATCGGTTAAATTCGCAGTGTCATCTGCATGCGAACAAAACGTAAAGCACACATGTAGACTTTATTATTATGAGTATTGTTGCATTATGTTTCATCTAGTCTGAGAATGTAGGTGGAGGATGTCATTGCGGCACTCCGTTGTCTGCAGGAGTTATTGCCTGGCAAATGTCGCTGCTTCCGGTGAGGTGGTTACTGCAGAATTATACATCATAACGCGTAAAGTGATGCATCATATTGTGGTTGACATGTATAAGACACGCACGCAGTAGTCTGCACTACCTTCAGTCTGTTAGCTCCGATTTGTGGGCGGTGTTCGCCAAACCAAGCACCACCATTGTGGCAAGGACTTCGGATGAAGAAGGGCAATTGTGGGGGTAGAAACCTTAAAATAGTGCGAAGAAATTCAACCAAGAGGGTAAATATCATAACATGGAAGACAAGACCCTGAGCTTTGGTCGACAATTGGTCTAGGATGCAAGCTCCGAAAGGCGGATATGTAGAGCATTACTTTGCTGCTCGGACAGCTTCCGCAGATTGTTTTGTTCCGGAAGTAATGGTGTTACCTTACCTCTGGAGTAACTAGGCAGGCTAAGAGAGGGACAGTGCTGCATGGGCAACGCATGGCCTCTACAATTCAGCCCTGTCTTTGAGATATAGAGAAATATAACTCCATCCCTAGTCCCAGCCATGGGTTGTCGTTATCGTGCCTCTTTGAAGCACAATGTAACACACTATCGTCTGTCAGACGGCCAGGTGTCAGTAGTATCAAATAGTGCCAGATATTGTTCCAATGCCGGCTAAGACTTCCCGATAATAAGCATAAAGTCATTGTTAAATCTTTCTTGCTGCATAAAGCCTAATTGCAGATGCCTAAATGATTTCTTTATTCATTCAGTCAGTAGCATGTCCTTTGTAGAACCTAGCTCCCATAACAATATTCATGAAGACGTATCGGTCATAAGTAAAATGCACAGCGTCCGATACACCCATCTGGAGATTATCCGCCACATCCTGCACCCATCTTCTCATTGGTCTTCCTCTTCCTCTCTTCCCAGTCATATGCCCTCCATTGTTGTTCTCTCTAAACTGTCATGACGTTTCACGTGACCAAAATATTTCTATTTTCTTTGTTTTATCGTATAGTAGCCTTCTTCAATATTCAACTCTAGTCGGAAGAATGCCGGCTTCGTGGCTTAGAGGTTATGACTTTTCTCCGTAATCTCGTATACTTTCGTCAGGTAACGTGATGACGGTTCAAATCAGCAGTGGTTCGAATCGCATCGGTAACTTACGGGGTATGTGAGCCGGCCGCTCAGAAAGCAATGGCAAACTACTGAGCGTAATCTTGCCAAGAGATCAACATACAGCTGAAAGATGCTGGTGTTGACAGCTAAGTCCTGTAAAAGGATATGCTTAAAAAAAAAAAAAGTCGGAAGAATGCATTTGTTCTTTGCAGTGTACAGGATATTCTTAGAACCCGTTTATAACATTTATTTTCAAAGTTTCAAAGCCATATATATATATATATTACGAACACTAATATAAAGGTCAATAGAGAAACAGAGGGACATATATTTATGCTTCATAGATTATAGTAAGGCATTTGATAAAGTAAAACATGATGAGCTGATTAAAATGTTGGAAGATATCAACATTGATGGGAAAGATTTAAGAATCATAAAGAATATATACTGGAACCAAGTAGCAGCAATTAAATTGGGAAATAAAGAGGGTAGTTACGAACCGATAGAGCTAGGAGTACGACAGCTGTGTGTCTTGTCACCCGATCTCTTCTCTCTATATAGCGAAGTAATAATGCGAGAGATCAAAGAGAAGCCAGGAATACTAATCGAGGGATATAATATAAACAATATACGCTATGCAGATGACACAGTATTGGTGGCGGATAATGCAACAGACCTACAACAATTACTGGACATTGTAGTATCAGAGAGTGCACAGAAAGGACTCTCCTTGAATATCAAGAAAACAGTAACAATGGTGATATCAAAGAAAATGGGGACACCAAAATGTGACATAGAAATAGAAGGGGAAATTCTCAACCAAGTGGATAATTTTAAATACCTAGGGGCACTTATAACATCAGATGGAAGATGTACAACAGAGATTAAGAGCAGAATAGGGCAGGCAAAAGCCGCATTTCAGAAAATGAAGAGTATCTTATGCATTAAGTCGCTATCAATGAATGTAAGAAAGAGAGTGCTAAAATGCTATATAGAACCAGTTTTGCTGTATGGCAGCGAATCTTGGAATGTAAATGAATAAATTAGGAGGAACTTTGAAGCAACAGAGATGTGGTTGTTAAGACGAATGTTGAGAATTCCTTGGACTGCCAGAGTAACTAACACCGATTGTCTGAAAGAGGCTAATGAAACTAGAACACTATATACAACAATAAGAAAGAGACAAACAGCTTTCTTTGGTCATGTGATGAGAAGAGAGGCATCGTGACAACTGGAAAGATCGAGGGGAAGAGAGGCAGAGGCAGACCAAGAGAAATGATGCTGGACGGATTGAGACGGTGACATGGAGGAATATCATCAGCAGAGTTGACCCAGAACACCAAAGACCGAGATCTGTGGAGAGCCATGAACGCCTGCGCCAGCCGGCACGGCCACTTGATGATGATTATATATATATATATATATATATATATATATATATATATATATATATATATATATATATATATATATATATATATATATCATGTGCAATGCCGGAAAGCGTGTGCGGTCATGACTCGCCATTTCACTCGATCACCAGTGTCGTGGATCAGCTCAGTGTTCCTGTCTCGTCCATGCCATGTGGCCAGGCCATCCAGGTATTTTCCTCTCGGTCTTCCTCTTGGTCTGTTCCCTTCGATCTTGCCAGTTGTCACTAAGTTCTCCAATCCATTTCTTCTCATAACATGTCCAAAAAATGTTGACTGTCTACGTCTAATTTCTTTAATCAGTTTACGATGTTCATTTGTCTCCTGTAGTACTTGGTCATTGGTTTTTCTGCCTGTCCATGGTATTCTTTGCATTTTCCTCAGAAACCACATTTCTGCAGCCATCAGATGCTTTTCAGCTTGACTGCTCATTGTTCAAGTTTCACATCCATACAAAAGAACAGGCTCTATGTATCCCCTCAACACTCTTTTTCTCGTTTCAATTGACATCTTTTTATTGGTCAGAATGTTTTTCATCTTGCTAAAGGCTACTTTCGCCATGGCGATTCTTGTTCTAATCTCTTCAAGGCATCTCCCATCAGATGTTATGACTGTTCCAAGATAAGTGTGCCGATTCACTTGTTGAAGAATATTTCCATTTACTTGTATATTACATTGTGGCACTTCTTCCTTCCTAGTGACGACCACAACCTGAGTCTTTTTACAATTTAATTCTAACCCCAGTTGCTCACTGTGTACAACAACCGGATCTACTAATTGTTGCAGGTCCTGCGCATTGTCTGCAATTAATACTGTATCATCTGCATATCTAATGTTATTGATGTTTCGTCCTCCAATGCTGATTCCAGTTATATCCTCTACATTTCTGAAAATATTTTCGCTGTATAGGGAACAAAGATCTGGAGACATCACACATCCCTGGCTAACACCTCTCTTAATTGGCTGATACTGTCCCACTTCATTATCAATTCTTATTGCAGCTTGTTGTTTCCAATATATGTTTTTTATAAGTCTGTCTTTCCCTTCAATTTGTAGATCTGCAAGCATATCCACCATGTTGACATGTCTAACTCTATCAAAAACCTTTGTATAGTCAATAAAGCAAAGATGTATATCCTTGTTTACTTCTATAGCACGTTCAATAACTGTTCGCAGCATATACACAGCATTTACACTACCCTTTCCTTCTACAAACCCGCATTGTTCTTCCCCTATTTCAGGTTGTATCTTCTTCCTCACTCTTTGCATGATAATTCTTAGCAAAATCTTTGTGATGTGACTCATTATACTAATTGTTCTATGTTGATCACATTCCAAGGTTCCTGATTTCTTTGGGATTGCAATAAATACAGAGTTACATAATTCCGGAGGTATATCTCCAGTATCATATAATGTGTTCATCAGTCTGGTGACTTGCTCTAGACCAAATTCTTCTAAAGCTTTAATATATTCTATATATAGTATATATGCGGCTAGTATATATAGTATAGTGTATATATATATATATATATATATATATATATATATATATATATATATACTATATACTATATATACTAGCCGCGTCAGCTAGTATATATATATATATATATATATATATATATATATATATATATATATATATATATATATATATATATACTAGCTGACGCGGCCCGGCTTCAGCCCAGGCCCTGGCGGGGATCTATCTATCTATCTATCTATCTATCTATCTATCTATCTATCTATCTATCTATCTATCTATCTATCTATCTATCTATCTGTCTGTCTGTATGTCTGTCTGTCTGTCTGTCTGTCTGTCTGTCTGTCTGTCTGCCTGTCTGTCTGTCCCTCCCTCCCTCCATCTCTGTCTGTCTGTCTGTCTGTCTGTCTGTCTGTCTGTCTGTCTGTCTGTCTGTCTGTCTGTCTGTCTGTCTGTCTGTCTGTCTGTTTCCCTCTGGTTTGTGCATTATTGTTTGACTGCGGCCTAATGCAAAATTTCTCTCCCAATAAAGTACAGAAATAAAAAAAAAAATTTTTGGACAATTCAAAGCTGTTATTCAGTATATGTGATCCTGCTGAAGTTATTAATGTGTGGTCTTCTGTGCTGTCTCCGAAGTCAGCATCATATTTTAATTTAAAAACACGTAGCTATTGAGCTGATGATAATTATATCCATTTGACTAATACTTTCTAGAGATTTGGACATATTTCTCTTTGGCAGCAATTACCAATCTTTCATGACATTTATTTTATAAAAAGTGAAAAAAAAATTCTAACGTATCTAAAACAAATCCATTATTTTTAATGAAAACTGTTTTTAATTACCTACATGACTGTAGATAACTTCTTAAAACATACAAAGACGAGTTAGAAAATGTTCACGTTTTTAAAATAGATGCATCATTTTTATGACAACTTTGAAAGTGCCTTAAAGATTTTATCATTATCTAGTATAACGCATAACCGGTCTCTCTGGCCGAGAGGTTACACCACTTTCTCCGTAATCCCGTTTATCACGCAGAGTCTCGTAGAGGGCGAGAACTGGAAGCGGTTCTACCCCCGCTGGTGACTTGCGGGATATCTGAGCCGGCCGCTCAGAAAGCAATGGTAAACTACTGAGCGTAATCTTGCCAAGAAATCAACATACGGCTGAAAGATGCTGATGTTGACAGCGATGTCCTGTAAAGGATAAGCAAACCATTTTTTTTTTTACGACGATAGATAGAACAGGACATTTAGAGTTAAAGACAGACCATAACATATTCTGACGACAGCTCAGAATAAGACAGACAGACTCAAACGTGTTCAAGGCAGACTAGTATGGATTACAGACAACAACTCTTGACAAGACGGAATTGTTATTTATAGTTATAGTTAGTCCACAGATCATCCTCATTGCACATCGAACCATTCTGACAAGACGGGATGGTTGAGTGAACACGTTTCGACCCAGTGACCCGTGAAAGCAAGACGCGAGAGAAAGGACATGACTGGACAGAGGGTGCTTGACATCGACCGGAACAAGACGTTGTGTTCGGTTTTATGACATTGGAGACTTTCGAGTGAGATTGTGATGTTTGATAGTGATATAACTGTGAGATTGTGATGTGTGATAGCGATATAACTGTGAGATTGTGATGTGTGATAGTGATATAACTGTGAGATTGAATAGTTGTTTGATATCCTTAATGAAAGTTTAGGTCTAGTGTTAATATATACTGTTCAAAAAGGGGGGGGGGGGGGGGGCGGAAAGCAATAGTTTAGTGTTACTTTTATACAATATATTCGCTGATTGGGCATCAGTCAACCTATCGTTTGTGTCCATCTGGTCATTAACTTCTCATAGTTACCTAAACTGTACTCACCTCATTATTCGTGAGGTCAAGAAAGAGGTCAAAGACAAAACATTTTTGACAATAATTAGTGACAGATTCATGATAATCCCGTGAAACTTAAGGAACTCAAAACTCTGTGACTATATTATTGAATGCCTATTAATAATAGACTCCTTTAGAATAAATTCAGTGGATAATTCAATGCGCAAGTATGGCCCACCTCACTACAGAACAATTACTCAACGTCATTAGACGTTTGTAGGCTGGACAGTCACAAAATTTAGTAGCCAGAGAATTTAATGTGGTTAGAAGCACCATTAGTCGCCTTTGGAAGAGATTTCAAGAAAATGGATTAGTAGCATACCGGCTGCGCAGTAAAAGACCCAGAACCATATTTGCTGAAGAAGACTGCTTCATGCGGCTGCGTCACCTTAGGAATGGATTTGCAACTGCGTCCTCCACAGCCCAGTCAATGCCAGGAGCTCATCGAATTTTAGATCAAACGGTCAGGAACCGGCTGCACGACGCTGGTCTTTGGGCTAGAAGTCCCTACAGAGGCACTAGTCTTACAGACCGGCATCGCCCGAACCGACTGCAGTGGGCGAATCAGCATCGTCAATGGAACGTTGGGAATGACTGGAGATGGGTTTGGTTTAGTGATAATGGCACAAGTTTGCAACTGAAACTGAAATATTTTTTTTTTTTAAATAGTATAACAGATTGACGGTGAGAACAGATTTGTTCGTCTCGAGTGCTATCAAGACAAATCACCTGAACAAGTCAAGAAGCCTGATACGGGGGAAGAAAATGGCACGTGGCACATCCAATACCAAGAAACATCTGACACAGAATATGTGCAGCGTGGGAGCCGCCAAGCCCTCGAATAAGACGAACGTGGATAGCCTACCTGCCAGCTGCAAAGAACGTGAACCTGAAACTACAGTCAGCTCACTGGAAGCTACCACGAAGGAGACCGTTGACAGCCCACCAGAGACAAGAGCCAAGACAGCTGAGAAGAAGGAGGAGAAAGACACCAGAGTCGGAAACACCGACTCACCGACAATCAAGCAGGTTATCAGGCGCATCCAAGTAGAGCTATCAGACGAAGAAATCCAGAAGCAGCTACGAGAATAGAATCTCCACATCCGATTCTTGAAGTCGGAGCGGCTCCTCACCTACCCCAAGATTCCCACAATCTTGGCGGTAGTGACGACAGAGGGCAGCGAGATGCCGATCACAGTATCAATCAACAAGAGAATACAGCAGCCAGAGAGATTTATCCCAAGGATCACCCAGTTTTCCAGATGTATTTATGCGCTGCTCAACTTGTTTAGTAGGTGTCCACTGGCGATTATGCAATGGGAAAGATGCATGTCTTTAAATATCTAATTTTTCTAGGTTCATCTGTCCCATGCCAGAATTTAATCAGTTGATTTATTCTTTGAGGAGCAATAGTTATTCGCCTTTTAATTTATGTCATCTTATCACAATTGTTGATAAATAATGATCCACGATATTCGAAATTTTCCATCAACTCCAACTTTTCATCATTAATATATATTTCTTTCTCCATATTAATTTTATCTGTATGCTTTGTCTTCGTGTTTTACTATAGGCTTCATTGTTATGTGATCGCCTGATGCGCCACAAGATAGTAGTGCCACCAAATGCGGTCGTGGAATTTGGTAGTACAGTTCATCGACAAGGATATTTTTAAAACAGTTAGGAATTTCAGGACCTCGGATGGTAGTGGCCGGGTAAACCCTAGTTTACGTTTCGCTGTTAACTTTGGGTTCAAGCTGTCAGGTGGACAATGATGAACTCTGGAGGCAGCAGATTGTATGAGTACACGCGACGTCAGAAGTGACCCGGGATGTTGGAAAAGAACGCTATACTCAAGATTTATGGCAATGGGAACGAGCTTGGACTGATAAATCTACTTCAAGGAGCCTGAACTCAAACAAGGACTATGAACCCAAAACAAAATCGTAGCAGGGTGAAGGAATTTAGATTAATAATAAGATGCAAATTAAGTATGCAGAGTAGTTACCGCTGATTGGTAGTCCTTCGCGAAACGAATGGGAGGATATTTGTATAATGACATGCCTTTTATACCCGTGTGTGTGTGTGTGTGTGTGTGTGTGTGTGTGTGTGTGTGTGTGTGTCTGTCTGTGTCTGTCTGTCTGTCTGTCCCATACAACAAGCAAGTGCCAAATTGTCTAAACATGTGAGGCCAGCAGCATACAACTATATCCAACAACATGACTGGCCGGTATAGAGCCATTATCTGAATTCTACTGACATTAATATTGGGATATTTATGTGTAGCATTGCCTGAAACCTCTTACCATGTCTAGTTATAATATTTATCCGCTGAACAAGGTGGTACAAATCGTAAGTTAGCATCCAGTATGGTTCTTGACTTGGGCCAGTGCGAGCGCACTTGTTTCCGGCGTTACTTGGGTTAGTCAAAACGTCCGCTGGACTACCTTGATCGTCACTGGTTATTTGAACGCTCGACATATTAGCATACCCATGCCATCCAATATTGCGACCTGTTACCAAAAAAAAAATCATATACTACAACGATATTTTTTAATTGACCTGGTTGACCGTGCCTAATTCGGATAAGAGGGAATACATTGTGAATAATGGCGGGCGCCGTAAAACTGGCAGCATTCATCATAGAGTTCGGATAGTTCTGTGAAGACATGGGTCCAATTCATATTCCTAGTGCGCCATGAAGTGCGTAAAAGCCTTGTTTACTTACTAACAGTATATATATATATATATATATATATATATATATATATATATATATATATATATATATATATATATATATATATATATATTCTGTTTCTTCATATAGTACATGCCGTGGAGGAGTTGGTGATCATGTCTGTCCAAAACCTTCTGTCTCTTGTGTGTCTCATTTCTTAAACCAACGTGTCTCCAAACCATGATGTCAAACTATCCAGTGTCTTCTATGTTGATCATCTCTGGCATATCTTCCCCTTCAACCTACACATATAGAATTTCCATTTGACACTCATTTATTCTTCGCGGTCTTCTTTACCTCTGGTATTACTTCCTTTGATGTGTACGTAATAGAGTTAGAGCATTGCCTTGCTGATCCGGCAGCATCTGACGCTTGTTTTATTAAATATTTATTAGTGTTACCTTTCCTCTGGAGTGAACTAGGCAGGCCGAAAGAAAAATCATGCTGGATGGGCAACACAAGCTCGATACAATTCAGCCCAGGCTTTTTGCTATGGAGAGGTATAACCTAATCCCTGTTCTTAATCGGTCTTGGAATCAACGCGAAAGGTGGCAGTTATGGGTTATAAGTCCTTGTAAATTGGGTAGACAGGGACGACACGGATTGATTGTCTGTGACGATGGGAGACAACTACAAGTGTCACTGATCAGCTACCACCCGCCACAAACGTGGCTTTCCCCAGCCAATTGGGTGCTGATACGCCTCACCCTTTCTTGCTTCAATAGGTGTTTGGGACAAAATCTGAATATCAGGCTGTAAAACCAATGAACCAGGCACTAAAAACAAAAATAGAAGCTTCAAGCTACGGCCTGCAACTTGGAACGTAAGAAACACGTGTCCGGGATTTTCCACTGACCTGACGAATATTCAAGATGTGAGAAAAACGCATGTGATTGATTCCGAACTTAATCGTCTTAACATCGGTATTGCTGGCATGCAGGAGACTCGCCTCGCTGATGAAGGGTCACTATTCAACTGTTTTTGGAAACGTTGATACTAGGAAGTAAAACGACAACATGGAGTAGACTTTGCATCGAAGAACTAACTTCTGTAAATAACTGAAATTCCAGCTGGCGGAAATGAAAGATTATTATCCCTGTGCTGGGCATTCACTTGTGGTTTTGCCACCATTATCACTGCACATACACCGACACCCACTTCCTCTGATGATGTGAAAGATTGATTCTATGACGAGTTAGACTTTTTGATTACATATATATGCTCAGTGAGTGTAATATTTATGTAGGCAGGTCTCGAGTTCATGGCCAGTGTGCCTTTGAAATTACATCATCAGTCACATGAATTACAATGGGCAAAGAGTGCGGGTGCATTGCACCAAAAACGACATATTTATTACAAACTCCTTTTTCAAAAATAAAAGAGCAGTATAAGGTCACATGGAATCACCTAAGATCCTGCCATTGGCATCTGCTGGACTTCATCATCACACGGAGACAACATTTGAATCAGTCATCATTAGCTATAGTTAAAACAGGCTGATTATGATACTGATCATTCGTTAGTTGTTGCAAAGGTCAGACTAAGACCAAAGAGAATCTACACGGCTAAGCACAAATTTAGCCCAAGATATAATATTATTAACACCCAAGTTCCTGATAAGTGCTATGGGTTTAAACAGCAACTTAAAGACGTTGTCACTAATACATAAGAAAATTGTACAGCTAGTACTTACAGAAACTCTTCATAAAACAGCGGAGTTTATGGCACTGTGGATCTTAAGAGACAGGACTGGCTTACAGCAAAAAGCCAGACCCTGCAGCCCATGATTGAGTTTCTATTAAGAAACACGGACAGATCAGCGCGAAACACTTAAGTGAGCTGTATCAAGCTAGGAGGGTTGTGTAACAGGATGCCAGGCATTGTGGAAACAACTATTGGAGCTTCATAAGGGTCACATCAGAAGCAAGAATAAAGGGATCCAAATATGTGCATCACTAAAAATGTTTACTGGAGAAATCATCACTGATAAGATACAGCAGATGAACTGATGGGTAGAACGCTATTTAGAGCTTTACTCAAGCGAGACAAAACTAGCGGATGATGCCCTCAACGCCATAGAGGCCCTGCCAACCCTTGACTACTGTCAGAAGCCATTTTATCTCATACTGGTGTTTAGTTCTGGGTGCAGGTTTATATCCCTTAACTTTGTCATAAATTTTAGGCTAGCACCCACTTTGTCAAATATTTACTAAGTAAATCCCAAGCGGGTAACAACTTTGTCAGAGATGATTAATTACCACCCCAACTCCCAGAGAGAAAACTCAAGACAAATGCCTCAGATATGTTGATCGAAGAAAATGTTTATGGATACTCAAGAAAACGACCAAGAATTGGCTCGTTGAAAAGATAGATCTAGCTGCACTTAGTAACTTTCAAAGTCCTAAAGATCTACCCACCGACTGAGCTGAGCTTAGACTGGGAACAGACCGAGTTAAAGACAGTCAGTCAACAGGTAGTAACAATGCCTCAGGTGAGCAAGAGTTAAGATGGGTAACACCCGACGACAGAGACCTTCCCTCGAGGTCAAGGACATTTAGATTCTTACTCAGGACAAATCGGACAGTGCCCGAATTAACACAGTTCAAACAGGGGACCCGTGGAAAGGGACACGTGCCCGTGTGGACTGGACATAGGTCAAGATAGGAGGTGTGCGACCACGGACAGAGACAGACGTTTTGTGTATAAGACGGAGTTAAATTGCCGAGTGATTTAGTTTTAATTAATGTATTGACAGGCTTGTAGACTGTTGTCCTCGCAGTTAGAAAACTGCGATACTGATGTCGATTGTGACGTGTTTGTAGGATTGGAGAATGCGACGGCTGGTTGAAGAAGCTGACGGTCTTATGTAAATATATCGATCAGGACGGACCGCGTGTTGACGGTCTTTGAGAATCATTGTAGATATATTGGCAGACCAGTGTTGACTATTTTAGTGACGATATAGCTTGTGTAACGAGTGAGCACGATGTGAGATAGGCCTGTGCTACTTCAGCTGTAATATAAATCGGTGCTATTTTATATACAATGAATTGCTGATAGATAATGTCAGTGAGGAAAAAAAGAAATATCTGCCTGCAATCTGGTCACACACCAGCGTGACAGAATTGTTAGATCTTGCAGTATCGCAAAGTAAGCGTTTCAAGATACAGGCAATGTATACAGGAAGTATGCTAATAAGAATGCTAGAACACTTAATTAAATGAAAACCAGGAAAGGGCATTTTTATGTTGCTCCCTGACAAGAGAGACCTACTGTTCGTCTCATGGCAAGGGACATTTAAAGTAACACGACAGGTATCAAATATTGACTATGAAATACTAATCAACGGGAAAAGTAACATCTATCACATCAACATGTTGAAACTGGACTAGAACTGAGGAAGACAATGACACGACAAAAGACGAAACATCTGCAGCATCTGCAGTAATTAACCACACAGAGCTAGACGAGACAGAGGAAGTACGAGTTCCCGAAGCTTAATTTGACGGACACGATAGGAGAAATCACACTTCCTCATAAATTGACTACCATAAATAAAGATGAATTTTAAAAAAGTATTACGAGAATAAAAAGACATCTTCTCAAACAGCCTAGGAAAGACAAAACAAATTAAACACCACATTAGGGTCACAAGTGAAACGTCAATTAAATGTGTATCATTGCTATACCCCTACATTTTAAGGAAAGGCTAGAAAATGAAGTGATCGAGGTAGAAAAACATGGGATAATAATTTTTTTTACTTCGGAGTACTATTCTTCAGTTGTTATTGTTAGGAAGAACGACGGAACAATAAGACTCGGTATGTACTTCAGAAAACTCAATGCCATTACTATAATAGACGCAGAACCAATTCCATACTGCGAAGACTTGATCGTGAATATGACAAACTTATTGTTTTTCTCATGAGTAGATTTAACAATGGGATACTGGTAAATACCCATGACGGATGAATATATCCATCGGAAAGCTTGTGTCACACCATTGGAACTGTTGTGGTGGTTATTTATGCCTTTTAGGATAGTTAATGCGCTCGTCACTTTTGTAATAATGACCAGACTATTACTTCGTGACATCCCAAACGTAGAGACATATATCGACGACATTTGTATACACACAGATGGCATGGCCAACCACGTTAAAATCTTAAGACAAGTTTTTGAGAGAATTAGTTATATTGGCCTGGCAGCTAAACCAGCTAAGTTGGAAATATGATTCTAAGAAATCGATTTCTGGGTCATAAAATATCAGACCGCCACATTTTCAGCGACGAGAAAATCTTAACAAAGATCCGGGACCTGACCATGAACAAATCAAAGAAAGAAATTAGAAGCCTTTTTTGGCTTGGTCAACTATTACGGCAAATTCATCCCAAAATTTGCGAATTGACCAATGTATTCACAAAGTTGTCTGCGAAAGAAAAGAGCCAAATACAATAGTACACAGTGCAGATTTGGAAGTAGCACTCAGAAAATAAAGACGTATTTTTCAAGACCTCCGGTGTTATAAATTATCTACTATCCATTTACCTTTCACTCTATGAACAGACGCCAGAGGAATCACGATATCTGCTGTCTTCTCCAGCGCAATGATAAAATCCTTCATCCCATTGTGAATGTCAGAAGAAAACCTACACCAGCGGAAGAATGATACTCGACGCTGGAAGTGGAGTACCTGGTAGTAGTGTTTCCAGTAACCAAGTTAAACAAATATCTTCTTGGAACGGAATTCACAATTCAGACTTACAACAACCCACTTCTGATTCTTCAGGTTGGGAAACCGAAAAACTAAATAACAGCCTTGCCAGATTGGTACTGTTTTTGCAGAACTATCCGTTTACTATCGAACATATACCAGAACAAAGACAGCATTATTGCAGACCTACTTTTCAGGATGCCAGATAAGCAGATGATAAACTGAGCAACCTTTTATCAAGTGACTATAGACTTATTTTAATGTGTTAGAAAAGATAATATTTTATCAATAATTCAATAAAGAAGGAATCGTCAACAAGAACCTAAATGGAAATCAACCGACCAGATATCCAACACAAGGAATATTGGACATAAATATTTTAATTAACAGTGTATAAATTACAATGTGGTGAACTATTTTAATTAGTGTCAGGAAAAGGATGACTCCGGAAATTAGATAGTTAGTCTTTCCTCTTAAGCCTAAAGCGGCGCATAGGGCAGAAGTCATGGCTCCCCGTATCTGGTGATTCGCTGCCACCTGTTGTAGATCTCGGATGTTTGTTTGGTCGTTGAATGAGCTATCTTTGATGATGGTCTTAGGATGGTTAGATAGACAGACAGTAAAATAGTTATAATTAAATAATGTATTAAATAACACTAAGTAAAACCGCTTGGCGTTCTATGTTCATGAGTGTCATAACACGTACATTCGTGAATAATGGAAGGCCCAGAAAATTACGCTTAGTAAATATGCTAAACAAAACAAAAGGAAATTATGCCTGTGAAAATACAATTATTATAAAACCTAATAGCAGTACAAGATACACATTGTTTGCTGATTCAATCACTACAGTTGTGTATCTAAAGACAACGAAAAGAGATCAGTGTCATAATACGGCACAAGTGGTAAAGGAGGCCACCAAGCACAGTATATATAATATATATATATATATATATATATATATATATATATATATATATATATATATATATATATATATATATATATATATATATATATATATATATGGGTTTATTACGAGCGTAAGTTAATAAGTAAGTCACACATGGCTGTAGAAAAATAACTAACCCTGATAACAATTTAAAACCAGTTTAATTTTATACATACATTGTCCCTTTATTTCCAAACATATTTTCCACCAACATTGGAGACGCTTGTATCTGCAGTAAAGAACCTCAATGGCTCGGAATGCTGAAGAAGAAGAAGATTGATGCATTTATTCCATCGTTTTATCAATCCTCGAAAACCGGCTGCATACATCTGTGTGCCCTGTTTTCATTTACCTGTCATCACACATAACAGAGCGACTTACTTATTGACTCGCCTTCGTAACCTTTTCTTCCCAACTATGCAATGCTTTACGAGAAATCTCTAGGAGCTAAGTCCACTGAAAACCCACCTTGGCGGGAGACATTTCGCGAATGATGCCGAAGTCGAAAGTGAACTGAAAACGTGGTTTAGAAAACCAGGCACACGGTTCTATGCATCCGGTTCGGGATGACTGATAAAACGATGTACGTCATTTTTGGTGGACATTATGTTGAGAAATAAAGGGACAATGTATGTATAACAATAAACTGGTGTAAAGTTCCTATCATAGCTAGTTATTTTTCTACAGCCATTTATACCTT
Source organism: Cepaea nemoralis (assembly GCA_014155875.1). Lineage (NCBI taxonomy): Eukaryota > Metazoa > Mollusca > Gastropoda > Stylommatophora > Helicidae > Cepaea > Cepaea nemoralis. Next base: position 345,999 of record JACEFZ010016873.1, on the reverse strand, counting down.
ACTTATTAACTTACCCTGGTACCATAAGTAACAAGCGACAGAGTATGTCGGATTAGTAACATGAACGATCACGGGGTTGAAGAAGAGAAAATAGTGATCCACATCTGTAGAGACCGGAGACCGGATTGTCAGTCTTGCGTGGACCGGAAGACAACGTATCTCTGATGCTATGGGCAATGGGCATAAGCATTAAGCCTAACAGAGTTTGTTGCGAGAGGACATTGTTGGATGCGATTTTTTTTTTTATTTTTTTTTTTTTTTTGGGGGGGGGGGGGGGTCCAGTACACATAAAAAGAAACAATTATGGCGTATATAAATGAATATTCCTTGAGTCGTGCTTAGCCTCTATAATTAGAGTGAATCAAATGTATCATATGTAGAGTTCAAAATGAGTATGACCATTATATAAATAGTGGGTAAAATGGGGTAAGATAACCACAACGGTCAAAGTATGACAAGACGTTGACAAAGATCTCTCTATTGACAAGGTGACAGCAGACATAACATTTAGTCCTTTGCACCTCATTGACTATGTCATCGTCAGGAGGAGTGACAGACAAGACGTTTGAGTGACAAAATCCATGTGTGGTGCCAAATGTTGGACAGACCATCGTCTCATTGTCTCGAAAATGAACATCCACATCAGGCCACTACGGCGTCCTCAAGGGGCGAAAATGCAAACAAAGCTAAATGTCACCCGCCTAAACAGCAAGAAAATGCAGCAGTCATTTGAAAATATGCTGGAAGACCGCCTTAAGCCCAATGCTGAAGCTAAACAGGATACAGAAACAGAATGGAGAGCCCTAAAGGACACAATTTACAACACTGCTATGGACATCCTGGGTCCAGCCCCCCGAAAGCATAAAGACTGGTTTGACGAAAATTCCGAAGACATCAACCAATTGCTGGCCGAGAAACATCTTCTCCTCAAGGCACATTTGAATGACCCAAAGTCAACATCAAAAAAGATGCTTTCAAGAACATTCAGAGAGTAGTGCAGCAGAAACTTTGGCACATGCGGGACTCCTGGCTGAGCAGCAAAGCTGATGAAATTCAGGGCTTTGCTGACAGACACGATATGAATAACTTCTACGACTCACTGAAAGCGGTATATGGTCCTTCATCACCAGGCATAGTTCCCCTCCTCAGTGCAGATGGGGGAACATTGGTCACCGATAAGAAAGAAATCCTCCAACGCTGGGCAGAGCATTTCAGCAAAATCTTAAATGCAACTTCCTTCTTCGATGATGAAACCATCAACTGCCTTCCTCAAGTTCCCACCAATGAGACTCTTGATGACCTGCCAACCATAGTGGAAATAAACAAAGCCATCCAACAACTCTCCAGCGGCAAGGCACCTGGTCCTGACTCCATCCCAGCAGAGATATACAAGGCAGGTGGGCCGGTCCTAACAGAGCAGCTTCACCAAGTCTTCACAAACATATGGATGAACGAGACCATGCCACAAGATTTTAAGGATGCGTCAATAGTCCACCTTTACAAACGTAAAGGAAACCACCAATCCTGTGACAACCACCGAGGCATCTCCTTGCTTTCAATTGCAGGGAAGATACTCGCCAGAATTCTTCTCAATCGCCTCACAGCCCATCTCGATCAAGGTATTCTTCCTGAGAGTCAATGTGGCTTCAGAAAAGAACGTGGAACTGTTGACATGATTATCGCTGCAAGGCAGCTGCAAGAGAAATGTCAGGAACAGAACTGCGAAATGTTCTCCACTTTCATTGACCTTACCAAGGCTTTTGATACAGTCAGCAGAGAAGGACTGTGGAAGATTATGGCAAAATATGGCTGTCCACGAAAGTTTGTCCAAATAGTGCGGCTATTTCATGACGGCATGCAGGCAAGAGTACAGGAAAATGGTGAACTGTCTGAACCCTTTCCTGTCACCAATGGAGTGAAGCAAGGATGTGTCCTGGCACCAACACTGTTCAGCCTCATGTTTTCAGCCATGTTGATGAATGCCTTCGAGAACGACGACATTGGAATAGACATCAACTACCGTATGGATGGAAAGTTATTCAATCTCAGAAGGCTGAAAGCTAAAACCAAAATTAACAGCGGCACCGTCAGAGAGCTCCTGTTTGCTGATGATTGCGCTCTATACGCCAACTCAGAGGCGGACATGCAACATAATGTTTCAGCTTTCTCACATGCCTGTGCCAACTTTGGGCTCAATATCAACTTGGAGAAGACTGTAGTTATGTACCAGCCAGCTCCAGGGAATAATCATACTGTGCCGAATATCAAAGTGAATGATCATAGACTAAGTGTTGTGGACAAATTCACCTATCTTGGCAGCACCGTGTCACAAGCTGCCACAATCGATGACGAAGTGAATGCAAGAATCTCCAAGGCCAGTGCAGCCTTTGGCAGAATGTACAAGAATGTATGGGACAGAACTGGAATAAGCCTGCAAACAAAGCTAAAAGTCTACAAAGCAGTTGTATTATCCACACTGCTATATGCTTGTGAAACCTGGACTGTTTATCAGCGACACGCTAGGAAATTAAACCACTTCCACACAGTCTGCCTAAGGAAGCTACTGAAGATTAAATGGCAAGACAAGATTCCAGACACTGAAGTCCTAGAAAGAGCATCCATGCCCAGTATCCACACTCTACTGATGAAGAATCAGATTCGCTGGGCTGGTCACTTGACTCGCATGCCAGATCACAGGCTCCCTAAACGAATTTTTTACAGCGAACTGCGTTGTGGTAAACGCTCCCAAGGTGGCCAGAGGAAACGTTTTAAAGACACTCTGAAAATTTCACTGAATGCTTTTGGAATTCATCATGACACCTGGGAGGCTGCAGCCAGAGACCGAAATTCGTGGCGTGCATCATTGCGCAAAGGTGCAGTCATATGTGAGGCAACCAGGACTGCAAGAGCTGTGAAGAAAAGGCAGGACAGAAAAACCACTGCAGGAAATCCTCCTCCAGAGACGTCAAGCATTCTTTGCCCACATTGTCAAAGAACATTTCGAGCCAAAATAGGCCTTATCAGCCATCTTAGAACCCACGGCTCCACACCTTCAACCCCACTGGATGAAATGAATGGTCATCATCATTCTTGATGGACAAACAACATTTAGTCCTTTGACGGAAAAAGAAAAGGAGCAGAGAAATACGTGCCACCGACTCAAGATTCCAAAAGACGTGCCACGTTTCTAGATAAGAAAGTGCCTCATGGTGGGAAGAGGGAGAGGATGTCAAAGTCCTAAAGATCCTCCCACAGACTGAGCTGAGCTTAGACGGGGACAGACAGAGTTAAAGACAGTCAGTCAACAGGTAGTGACAGCGACACAGGGGAGCAAGAATTAAGACGGGTAACACCCGACGACACATACTAACCCTCGACGTTAAGAACAGGAGTCTTACTCAAGATAAAGACGAGAGTGCCCGACTGAACACAGTTCGGACAGGGAACCGTAGAAAGGGGACATAGGTCGAGACAGAAGGTGTGCGACCACAGACAGAGACAGACGTGTTGTGTAGAAGACGAAGTTAGATTACCGAGAGAGATCGTTTTGATGTATGAAGGCGACAGGCTTATGATAATGTTTTCCTTGCAATTAGATAATATATATATATATATATACCACAGTGCTGACTGTGATACGGATCATTCTTTGGTTGTTGCAAGGGTTAGACTGAGACCAAAGAGAATCTACACAGCTAAACACAAATCTAGCCCCAGGATTAATATTATTAACACTCATGATCCTGAAAAGTGCTTTCAGTTTCAACAGCAACTTGAAGACGCTTTCACTGATACACCAGAAAATTGTACAGTAAATGAAAAGTGGGGTCAAATTAAGGAAACTCTTTGTAAAACTGCCGTAAGGGTTTACGGCACTGTAGATCACAAGAGGCAGGACTGGTTTGCGGCCAACAGCGAGACTCTGCAGCCCTTGATTGATAAGAAGAAGAAAGCTCTCTTAAGAAACAAGGAAAGACCAACGCGTAACACTCTGAGTGAGCTAAGGCAAGCTAGGAAGGATGTGCAAAAGGCTGCAAGGCAGTGTGCAAATGATTATTGGATCAAGTTATGTGAGTCCATTCAAATCGCAAGTGATAAGGGAGACATAAGAAGCATGTATGAAGGAATAAAGAAAGCCTGTGGTCCAGTGATCAAAAGAAGTGCACCATTGAAAACCTTGACTGGAGAAGTCATCACTGATAAGAAACAGCAGATGGACAGATGGGTCGAGCACTATTTGGAGCTTTACTCAAGTGAGACCAAACTAGCGGATAATGCCCTCAACGCCATAGAGGCTCTACCAACTCTTGACCACCTGGACACACTTCCCACCATAACAGAAGTTAAGTGTGCTATAAATGAACTTGCATCTGGCAAGGCTCCAGGTAAGGATGGGATTCCAATAGAGGTTATCAGGAGTGGGCAAGACACACTCACTATACAGATCCACCAGCTAATAGAGCTATGCTGGCGTGAAGGACAAGTCCCACAGGATTTCAAAGATTCAAGCATCATAACACTGTACAAGAACAAGGGCGATCGGAGCGACTGCAACAACTATAGGGGTATCTCACTTCTGTGTATTGTTGGAAAAGTATTTGCCAGAATTGTTCTGCGCAGACTTCAAGTCCTAGGAGATCAAGTCTACCCCGAATCACAGTGTGGCTTTCGACAGAACCGGTCTACCACTGATATGATATTCTCATTGCGACAAATGCAAGAAAAATGCCGTGAACAGAATCAACCACTGTTTATTGCCTTCATCGACCTCACAAAGGCATTTGATTTGGTCAGTCGTGAGGGTCTGTTCAAGGCACTAAAGAAGATTGGCTGCCCACCAACTCTTCTGTCCATTGTGGAATCGTTCCACACAGGCATGAAGGGTATAATCAAGTTTGATGGTGCAACTTCTGAAGAATTTGAAATCAAGAGTGGAGTTAAGCAAGGTTGTGTACTAGCTCCCACCCTCTTTGGAATATACTTTTCACTTCTACTGAAATATGCATTTCGTGATCAGGATGGTGGTATATACATTCACTCACGCTCAGATGGCGGCCTCTACAATGCTCAGAGATTGAAGGCCAAGACCAAAATTAGGAGGGTACTGATCAGAGAGTTGCTTTTTGCAGATGATGCTGCAGTTACGACCCACTCTGAGGAAGAATTGCAATGTCTACTATCTGCATTCTCCAATGCTTGTTCTGAATTTGGTTTAACAATTAGCAAAAAGAAGACACAGATTATGTCACAAGGTGCACATGGGGTACCATCAATCTTTATTGACGACGCCGAACTAGAGATAGTAGACCATTTTACATATCTAGGATCAGTGGTAAATAGCAAATTATCCCTAGATCAGGAAATCAACATCCGGATTGGTAAGGCAGCAACAACAATGAACAGGTTAAGAAAAAGAGTCTGGGAGAACAGGAAGCTTACTGCCAAAACAAAAGTCCTTGTCTATCAAGCCTGTGTCCTTAGTACTCTTCTCTATGGCAGTGAAACCTGGACAACTTACTCACACCAAGAGAACAATTTAAACAGCTTTCATATGCGGTGTCTGCGAAGAATTCTTGGTATTAAGTGGCAAGACAAAATCACAAATACTGAAGTATTGGAAAGATCAGGTTGTGTGACAGTTTATTCCATGCTCAGTCTTCGTAGACTTAGATGGATAGGACATCTTAGGAGGATGGATGATGGTAGAATACCAAAGGATATCTTTTTTGGTGAATTACAGATGGGTAAGAGATCTCAGGGTCGGCCTCTACTACGATACAAAGATGTGTGTAAGCGGGACATGATTGATACAGGCATTGATAATGCACATTGGGAGCAAGTCGCCGATGAACGTGTTGCATGGAGGGCAAATATCAGAAATGGAATAAAGTCAAAGGAGAAAATTATTGCAGAAAAGTCACACACCAAGCGTTTGAGATGTAAGATGGTGCATGATGGTGGAAATGACCACGTGTTCACATGCACCCACTGTGAACGGACATTTACAGCGCAAATTGGCCTTATCAGTCACACTCGCTACCGCCATAGTTAAAAGTTATTATGCCTTTTTAAAGCACAAACTATCGTATGTCAAGACGGCAAGGTGCCAATGCAATGCAATATATATATATATTGGTGTCAGGTCTTTGTCAGATATGTCTGAGCTACCGTAGTAACAGTAGACCGTACTACCTGCTTTCTGTTAGCGCCGAATGTTGGGCGGCGCTTACCAAACCCGACACCCCACATTGTGCCAACGGCTTCAGGCGGAAGAGCGCAATTGGGAGGGTACAAGCCTTACCCTGGTGCGAGGAAATGCAACCTAAAGACAAAATGTCATGGCAGGGCAGACCAGGCCCTAAGCCTTGGTTGGCGGCTGGTCTAGGATTGAAGCTCCGACAGGCGGACAGTTAGAGCATTGCTTTGCTGATCCGGCAGCTTCTGCAGCTTGTCTTGTTCCAGATGTAGAGGTGTTACCTTTCCTCTGGAGTTAACTAGGAAGGCCGAGAGAGGGATCATGCTGCATGGGCAACACATGATCTCTATATTTTAGCCCAGGCTTTGTGCTATGGAGAAGCAATAACTCCATCCCTGGTCTTAACCGGTCTCGGAATCAAAGCGAGAGGCAACTGTTACGGGTTATAAGTCCCTGTCAGTTGGCGTAGACATGGGGCGCCACGCGTTGCCTCTGACGGTGGGAGACACCTACAGGTGTCACTGATCAGCTACCGCCCGCCTCAAGCTGGGCAGCCCCCGGCCAATTGGGTGCTGATCCGCCACAGCCTGCCTGCTTCAATGGGTGCTTGGGGCTAGGACAAAATCTGAATCGCAGGCTGTAAAACCAATGCACCAGGTACTAATAAAAAGAAAAATAGAAACCTCAAGCTACGGCTTGCAATCTGGAACGTGAGAACCATGTGTCCAGGATTTTCCACTGACTTGACCAATATTGACGATGTGAGAAAAACGGCTGTGATTGATGCCGAACTCAATCGTCTTAACATTGATATTGCTGGCCTGCAGGAGACTCGCCTCGCTGAGGAAGGGTCACTCAGGGAAAACAATTACACCTTTTTTGGAAGGGTAGAGGGCAGGCAGAAAAAAGGCAACACGGTGTGGGCTTTGCAGTGAAGAATTCGCTACTGGGAATGATTGAAATTCCAGCAGGAGGAAATGAAAGACTGTTATCCCTGCGCTTGGCAACCTCTTCTGGTTTTGCCACTATTATTACTGCATATTCACCGACACTCGATTCCTCTGATGATGTGAAGGATTCGTTATATGAGGAGTTAGACTCCGTGATCAAGGCAGTTCCAAAATCTGACTACATTTATATGCTCGGTGATTTCAATGCTCGTGTGGGCAAGGACTCGAGTTCATGGCCAGTGTGCCTTGGAAAATACAACATCGGTCGCATGAATGAAAATGGGCAAAGGCTGCTGGAGCATTGCACCAGAAATGACCTATGTATTACAAACTCCTTTTTTAAAATAAGAAGAGCTGCATAAGGTCACATGGAAACATCCAAGAGCAGGCCATTGGCACCAGCTGGACTTCATCAGCACACAGAGACAACATCTGAACCATACGTCATTGACTCGTAAGTTACCACAGTGCCGACTGTGATACGGATCACTCTTTGGTTGTTGCAAGGGGTAGACTGAAACCAAAGAGAATCTACACAGCTAAACACAAATCTAGCCGAGGATTAATATTATTAACACTCACGATCCTGAAAAGTGGTTTCAGTTTTAACAGCAACTTGAAGACGCTTTCATTGATACAGCAGAAAATTGTACAGTAAATGAAAATAGGGTCAACTTAAGGAAACTCTTTATAAAACTGCCGTATGGGTTTACGGCACTGTGGATCATAAGAGGCAGGACTGGTTTGCGGCAAACAGCCAGACTCTGCAGACCTTGATTGATAAGAAGAAGATAGCTCTCTTAAGAAACAAGGAAAGCCCAAAGCGTAACACTCTGAGTGAGCTAAAGCAAGCTAGGAAGGATGTGTAAAAGACTGCCAGGCAGTGTGATTATGATTAATGGATCAAGTTATGTGAGTCCATTCAAATCGCACGTGATAAGTGAAACATCAGAAGCATGTATGAAGGAATAAAGAAAGCCTGTGGTCCAGTGATCAAAAGAAGTGCACCATTGAAAACCTTAACTGGAGAAATCATAACTGATAAGAAATAGCAAATAGACAGATGGATAGAGCACTATTTGGAGCTTTACTCAAGTGAAACCAAACTAGCGGATGATGCCCTCAACTCCATAGAGGCTTTACCAACTCATGACCACCTGGACACACTTCCCACCATAACAGAAGTTAAGTGTGCTATAAATGAACTTGAATTTGGCAAGGCTCCAGGTAAGGATGGGATTCCAATAGAGGTTATCAGGAGTGGGCAAGACACACTCACTCTACAGATCCACCAGCTAATAGAGCTATGCTGGCGAGAAGGACAAGTCCCACAGGATTTCAAAGATTCAAGCATCATAACACTGTACAAGAACAAGGGCGATCGGAGCGACTGCAACAACTATAGGGGTATCTCACTTCTGTGTATTGTTGGAAAAGTATTTGCCAGAATTGTTCTGCTCAGACTTCAAGTCCTAGGAGATCAAGTCTACCCCGAATCACAGTGTGGCTTTCGACAGAACCGGTCTACCATTGATATGATATTCTCATTGCGACAGATGCAAGAAAAATGCCGTGAACAGAATCAACCACTGTTTATTGCCTTCATCGACCTCACAAAGGCATTTGATTTGGTCAGTCGTGAGGGTCTGTTCAAGGCACTAAAGAAGATTGGCTGCCCACCAACTCTTCTGTCCATTGTGGAATCGTTCCACACAGGCATGAAGGGTATAATCAAGTTTGATGGTGCAACTTCTGAAGAGTTTGAAATCAAGAGTGGAGTTAAGCAAGGTTGTGTACTAGCTCCCACCCTCTTTGGAATATACTTTAAACTTCTACTGACATTGCCTTTCGTGATCAGGATGGTAGGTATATACATTCACTCACGCACAGATGGCGGTCTCAACAATGCTCAGAGATTGAACTCCAAGACCAAAATTAGGAGGGTACTGATCAAAGAGTTTCATTTTGCAGATGATGCTGCATTTACGACCCACTTTGAGGAAGAATTGCAATGTCTACTATCTGCAATCTCCAATGTTTGTTCCTAATTTAGTTTAACAATTAGCAAAAAGAAGATTACATCACAAGGTGCACATGGGGTGCCATCAATCTTTGTTGACTACGCCGAACTAGAGATTGTAGACAATTTTACATATCTAAGATCAGTGGTAAATAGCAAATTATCTTTAGATCAGGAAGTCAACATCCGGATTGGTAAGGCAGCAACAACAATGAACATGTTAGCAAAAAGAGTCTGGGAGAACAGGAAGGTTACTGTCAAAGCAAAAGTCCTTGTCTATCAAGCCTGTGTCCTTAGTACTCTTCTTTATTGATCTTCTTTATGGCAGTGAAACCTGGACATCTTACTCACACCAAGAGAAACGTTTAAACAGCTTTCATATGCGGTGTCTGCGAAGAATACTTGGTATTAAGTGGCAAGACAAAATCACAAACAATGAAGTATTGGAAAGATCAGGTTGTGTGACGGGTATTCCATGCTCATTCTTCGGAGACTTAGATGGATAGGACATCTTAGGAGGATGGATGATGGTAGAATACCAAAGTACATCTTTTTTGGTCGGCGTCTACTACGATACAAAGATGTTTGTAAGCGTGACATGAATTGATACAGGCATGTATAATGCACATTGGGAGCAAGTCGCCGCTGAACGTGTTGCATAGAGGGCAACTATCAGAAATGGAACATAACTCACACTGTCCAGCACCAGGACCATATCTCACACTGACCAGCACCAGGAGCATAACTCACACTGACCTAAAACCAGGACCATAACTCACACTGACCAGCACCAGGACCATAACTCACACTGTCCAGCACCAGGAGCATAACTCACACTGACCTACAACCAGGACCATAACTCACACTGATCATCACCAGAACCATAACAGACACTGACCAGCACCAGAATCAAACCTCATACTGACCAGTACCAGGACCATAACTCACACTGACAAGTACCAGGACTATAACTCACACTGACAAGTACCATGACTATAACTCACACTGACAAGTACCAGGACTATAACTCACACTGACAAGTACCAGGACTATAACTCACACTGACAAGTACCAGGACTATAACTCACACTGACAAGTACCAGGACTATAACTCACACTGAATAGTACCAGACTAGCCACATACTGACCAGCACCGGGACCATAACTCGCACTGACCTGTCCCAGGAACATAACGCACACTGACCAGTACCAGTACCATAACTCACACTGAACAGTACCACGATCATGACACACACTGACCAGTATCAGTACCATGACTCACACTGACCAGTATGAAGACAATGACTCACACTGACCTTTACCAGGACTAGCCACGCCCTGACCATTACAAGGACCATGACTCACACTAACCAGTACTAGGAATATCCACACCCTGACCAGTACCAGTACCATGCCTCACAGTGACCAGTACCAGGACTAGCCACACCCTGACCAGTACAAGTACCATGACTCCCACTGTCCAGTACCAGGACCATGAGTCACACTGACCGGTACCAGGATCATGAATGACACTGACCAGCACCATTACCATAACTCACACAGACCAGCATCAGTACCATAACTCACACTGACCAGCATCAGGACCATAACTCATACTGACCAGCACCAGGACCATGACTCCCTCTGACCAGCACCATTACCACGACTCACACTGACCAGTACCAAGACATAGGACACCATATAGTATAGACATAAGACACCATATGGTATATGACATAGGACACCGTATGGTATATGACATAGGACACCATATAGTATATGACATAGGACACCATATAGTATATGACATAGGACACCATATGGTATATGACATAGGACAGCATATTGCACCAGTCATTAGCGAGTCCTTAACGTTCATATATAACCAGTGCCTGGCCAAAAACTACTTTCCATCTGCATTTAAAATTGCTAAAGTGTTTCCGCTAATTAAAAATGGCTCAATCGATAATAGCGTTTTGGGTAATTATAGACCTATTTCCTTACTATCGTCGCTATCAAAACCACTAGAAAAACACATTCATAAAATAACGTTACACCATTTAATTAACAATTATCTAATAATTAACAGTCAATCTGGGTTTCGACCTAAATATTCTTGCCATAGTGCTCTAACAAAAATGACCGATAACTGGCACTTAAACATCAACAACGGTAGAATTTGTGGAGCGGTGTTTGTAGACTTTAAAAAAGCTTTTGATATGGTAGATCACGATATTTTAATTAGAAAACTAAAGCAAATGAAGACAAGCACCAACATGGTGAACATAATTACGTCATTTCTATCCGACAGGCAACAAGTCGTGTCCTTCAACAACTGTCTATCAAGACCCACACAGATTAATATTGGTGTGCCTCAGGGCTCAATACTAGGTCCGCTGCTTTTTGCAGTTTATATTAATGATCTTCCTTTATATATCAATACAACTTGTGATCTATTTGCAGACGACTGTACTATATATACTAGTCAAGAAAACCGTAGTGAATTAGAAAATTCTTTACAAAAGGAACTTGATAATCTTACTAGATGGAGCAATGAAAACCGCATGCAAATTAACATCGACAAAACCAAATCCATGCTAATAACGACCAGACAAAAACTACAGACACTAGCCATAACTGGATCACCGCTCGAACTCCGCATGGGCACGTTACCTATAGTTAATGTGACTGAACATAAAACACTAGGGCTTTTAATAGACAGCCATTTGAACTGGAGCTCTCATGTTCACGCTCTTACCAAGAAAATAGCACAAAAAGTTTACCAACTTGCTAAAATTCAGCACTTCCTGGACGAAAGCACACGAAAAATATTCTATACATGTTATATCCAATCACATCTCGATTACTGTTCCACAGTTTGGGATGGTTGCCCTAAATCTAATTTAAAACGACTATGTTCTCTACAAAACCGCGCTATTCGTCTGGTTTCTGGCATAACGCACGTTGAAAGTAATATTTTGTACAGTCATCTAAGACTTTTACCACTACAAAAGCGCTTCCTTTTCAACAAAGCGAAATTAGTGAATAAAATTATATCTCAAAATACCCCAGAGTATCTTCTGCCGCTGATTCAATCTAATGCAATGAACAGCAAGCGCCTAAATTTGTTACATGTCTCAAAGCCTAGATTGGACCTATACAAAACATGTTTCGCCTATTCTGGTGCTCACTTATGGAATGATCTGCCTCCAGATCTGAAAACTCCAATGAGTCCCTACACATTTAATCGAAAACTCTTTCAATACTTAATCCATACCGACTATATGCCACCATAATTCATTTACTGGTATAATTGTTCAGTATAATTGTTCATTATAATTGTTTAACTATAATTGTTCACTATATATGTGTGTGCGTGTGGGAGAGAGAGAGAGAGAGAGAGAGAGAGAGAGAGAGAGAGAGAGAGAGAGAGAGAGAGAGAGAAAGTGGGTGTCAGAGAGAGGGAGAGAGTATGTGCGTACGTGTGTGGAGAGAGTGATTGAGCTAGAAATGGTGGGGGAATGTGTCAGTGCAAGCATTCGTACGTGTATGTGTGAGAGTGAGTGAGGGAGTGTGTGCGTGCGTGCATGCGTTCATGTGCATGTGTATGTGTGAGAGAGTGTGATTGAGAGAGAGTGTGTGTGTGTGTGAAGGATTGTGTGTTAGAGAGTGAGACAGTGGGAGAGTTGATGTGTTAGTGTGTGTGTGAGCGTGCGCATGCGTGTGAGTGTGTGTATATGAAAGAATACAGAGAGAGAGAGAGAGAGAGAGAGAGAGAGAGAGAGAGAGAGAGAGAGAGAGAGAGAGAGAGAGCTGAGCTGATGCATGTCGTGTAACACGCATGTTATGTAACACGCGAATCCATATGTTTGTGTATTCTCATCTGTCATATTATCAGTTAAATACCATTTGATTTTATCATGCGTAATATAAACTCATGTTCATTACTGTAGTTTGAGTGAGAGAGTCAGTAAGTGTGAATGAGAGACAGAATGAGTGAGCAGGAGAGTGAATGAGTGAGCAGGAGAGTGAATGAGTGAGCGTGAGAGTGAATGAGCGGAAGAGTGAATGTGTGAGAGTGAATATGTGTGTTGTGTGTGTGGTATGTGTGTGTGTGTGTGTGAGAGAGAGAGAGAGAGAGAGAGAGAGAGAGAGAGAGAGAGAGAGAGAGATAGAGAGAGAGAGAGAGAGAGAGAGAGAAGAGAGAGAGAGAGAGGCATCATTATTTTTACGTCACATACATTTTATGTACACATTTTTCTCATGTTAACATTTTTATGAGACTGCTCATGACAAGTGTCAGTGTATGTGTATGAGTAAAGTGTGGGAGTTTGTTCATACTAGTTTCAATACTAACGTGAGACATTTTGTATGTGTCTAGATGTGAGGAAGTGTGAGTGTATGTGGAGGATGTGTGTGAGTGTGGGGATATGTGTGGGTGGGGGTTGTGTGGGTGTGGGTATGCGTTTGGATGGGTTGGGGTGTGTGGGTTTTGGTGGGTAGTGGTATTTGTGGGTGTTGGTGGATGTGTGGATGGATGTGTGGGGTGAAAGTAGGGGTGTTGGAATGGGTGTGGGGGATGTGTGTATGGGTGGAGGATATGTGTATGGGATGGATGCGGGGGATGTGTGTTTATGTGGGTGGAGATGTGTGGATGTTTTGAGGAAGTATGTGTGGGAGGTGGGGTTGTGTGGGTAGGGGATTGTGTTGGGTGGATTGGGGATGCAAGGGCGGGTGGGGAGAAGTGTATGGGTTGTGGGTTTGAGATATGCGTGCGGTGTGTTGGTGGGGGATGTGTGAATGATGTGTGGGTGGAGGGTATGTTTGTGGTGGTATGGGTGGAGGATAGTGTGTGGTGTGGGGGATGTGTGTGATGGGTGCGGGGAATGTGCGTATGGGTGGGGTATATGTGTGGGTGAGTAGGGGATTGTGGTGGTTGGGGGAAGTATGTGGGGTGTGTGGGTGGGAGATGTATGTGTGTGGATGGGGAATGTGTGGGTGGGGGTGTGTGAGTGGCTTAGGGATGTGTAGGTGGGTGAGGGAGTTGTATGTGTTGGGGTGGGATGTGTGAGTGGGTGGAGGGTGTGTGTGGGTAGTGGTATTGTGATCGAGAGATTGGTTGGTGGTGGGTGTGTGGGTGCGTAGTGGAGGATGTTTGCGTGAGTGAGTGTCTGTTGGTGGACGGGTAGGGAATGCGTGTGTGGGTGGAGAGAGGTGTGTGGTGTGTTGGTTGGGGATATTGTGTGGGTGAGGTATGTGTGTGTGGGTGGGTTTTTTTTGTGGTGTGAGTGGGGGTATGTGGGGTGGATGGGTAAGGGTATCTGTGTGGGTGTGGGTGGGAATATTGTGTGGTATCTGGGTGGGGGATATGTGTGTGGTGTGTAAGTGAGGATGTGTTGGTGAGGGATGTGTGTGTGTGGTGCGTGGGTTGGGAATAGTGCGTTGTAGGGAGTGTATGTGATGTGCGGGTGGGGGATTGTGTGGTGGGGGATTAGGTTAGGGCATGTGTGGGTGGGTGGAAGTTGTATGTGTGGGTGGTGGGGTGTGTGTGAGTGGATTGGGGATGTATGGGTGGTTAGGGAGATGTGTGTGTGTGGGGGGGGGGGACATGTTAGTTGGTGGGGATGTGTGTGTATGGTTTGGGGATGTGTGAGTGGATGTGCGATGTGTGGGTTGGTGGGGGATTGTGTGCATGGGTGGGGAATATGTTGTCGATAGAGATGTGGCTGGGGGATGGGTGGTTTGAGGTGTGGGTGGGGAGAGGATGTGTGGGTTAGGATGTGTATGTGGATGGGAGTGGGATGTGTGGGTTGGTGGGGGAATGTTTGTGGGTGGCGAGTGTGTTTTGGTTGGGGGATCAGGTGAGGGCAGTGTGTGCGGGTGGGGGATGTGCGGGAGGGGGATGGGTCGGTTGGTGGGGTATGTATGTGTCCCTTGGTGTGCGTGTGTGTGGGTAGGTGGGGGTGTGTATGTGTCCCTTGGTGCGCGTGTGTGTGGGTAGGTGGGGGTGTTGTGTGGGTGGGGTGATGTATGGATAGGTGGTAGATGGGCCTCACAACATGGTAATTAGCCTTGTTTATGTTTACAACATTCATTTCACAATGTTTATTTTTCTTCCTATGTAAATGTATAATGCTCTTGATGAACGAAAGACGAGTGATTGGAAGGGCCGAATGTAAGACGGGCCTGCGCGCCCAATTTGTGACCCTAATAAAGTTGATTTGATTTGATTTGATTTGATTTGACATAGGACACCATATGGTATATGACATAGGACACCATATAGTATAGACATAGGACAGCATATGGTATATGACATAGGACACCGTATAGTATAGACATAGGACAGCATATGGTATATGACATAGGACACCATATAGTAAATGACATAGGACACCATATAGTATATGACATAGGACATCATATAGTATATGACATAGGACAGCATATGGTATATGACATAGGACACCATATGGTATATGACATAGGACAGCATATGGTATATGACACATTCTATTGTAGAACAGGGCACCATATAGTATATGACATAGGCCACCATATGGTATATGATATAGGACATCATATAGTATATGACATAGGACAGCATATAGTATAGACATAGGACACCATATAGTATATGACATAGGACACCATATAGTATATGACACATTCTATTGTAGAACAGGGCACCATATAGTATATGACATAGGACAGCATATGGTATATGACATAGGACACCATATAGTATAGACATAGGACACCATATGGTATATGACATAGGACACCATATAGTATATGACATAGGACACCATATGGTATATGACATAAGACACCATATAGTATATGACAAATCTGGGGACAAGGGTAGTAAAGAGCCCGTTCTTGGATGGCACAAGCAGAAGATTCGATTATACGTTTCTGTGGAAATGGCAAGATAGTGCAGAGGAAAGAAATTGATGATGATGCTGCACAACAAAGAATTAAATATAATACAAACGGACATGTTGCTATTATAGTTAGGACGTACTCTGACAATGGTATAAGCTCTACCGGACGAAAGTTTGATCTCTCGAGGTTCGCTACGGTAGAGGAAGACTGGTCAACTATGCTCCGTGCACTAAGTCCTGCAAATTGTGATGATCCCAACACTTCGCATACCCACATCTGTTCCTGTTCCGAGAGATTGTGTTATTTTTATTTATTACACACCAGAGAAAGTTTCCGAGGAAACATTACTGGGTGATAAGAAGAAGGGGTTAAATCTACGAAAACATTTATAAAAACTTGGCAGTCACAGATCAATCCATTCATAAATAAAAGAAAAGTAATATACTTTTTTCCACGCCCTTAGGCATATTTAATAAATGCTGCTAAACCCGTATTTGTAGACACAAATCGGCACTCGATAGGTGATGAATGCAGACGTGCATTAGATAAGGCTGAGTATACAAGTCAGACAACTGTGTGGTGCAATGATTAGGAAGTTGAACGATCATCCCGTGAGCTGAAGTACTTAATAATCAATGTACGGGTGAACATAACCCAAAATTAGTACCAGGTACTGCGAGATATTTTGGGAAGTAAAATTTATCGGGGTTGTATTGACATCACCCATCAAGTGCTGATTCCATCCATCATCTGCTATGCCGATAAGAACGGGCGATTTTGTCATCTCACTCGAAAACCAGAGTCGTGGATCAGCTCGGCGTTTCTGTCTCGACCATGCCACATGGCCAAACCATCCATGTATTTACTTCTCTATCTTCCCATTGGTCTCTTCCCTTCGATCTTGAACAATTTGACTTTACAGTTTGACATACAATTGTTCACATTTTACAGACATATAATAAACATTAAACTTGTATAAAAACCAACAATGGTTGCATATTGAGGTGGCCCTAAAAAGGGCCTTTAGAAGAAAAAAAAAAGTAAAATATTCAGTTGATCAGCTCAAACGTGCCTGATCTCTTTATCATCGGCGGCTCCTTCTCCCACGTCTACTTCGCCTCCTCCTGCTCCTCTTCCTCCCTCTCTCTTTCCCTCTCCCTCTGCTCCTCCATCTTTCAATATAAATTCCTTCACACTTCTAGTATTCTCATTCACACTGAGTTTTATTTAAGCCATTTTAACGGTACCGCTGAATCTTTCATACTCCAAATATTCTCATTCATTTTTGGCTTCTGATAAATGTTACACCTTGTATGCATCTACAAAATCTTTCATAAATTAAACATCGGAAAGGCAACACATTTTACAAAATGTAAACAGGTATATATGGCGTTTACTTGAGCACGCATGCGAGAGAGAGAGAGAGAGAGAGAGAGAAGAGAGAGAGAGAGAGAGAGAGAGAGAGGAGAGAGAGAGAGGAGAGAGAGAGAGAGAGGAGAGAGAGAGAGAGAGAGAGGAGAGAGAGAGAGAGAGAGAGAGAGAGAGAGGATAGAGAGAGAGAGGGAGAGAGAGAGAAGAGAGAGGGAGAGAGAGAGAGGAAAGAGAGAGAGAGAGAGAGAGAGAGAGAGAGGGAGAGAGAGAGAGGGAGAGAGAGAGAGAGAGAGGGAGAAGAGAGAGAGAGAGAAAGGGGAGAAAGAGAGAGAGGAGAGAGAGAGAGATAGAGAGAGAGAGAGAGAGAGAGATAGAGAGAGAGAGAGAGGGAGGAGAGAGAGAGAGAGAGAGAGAGAGGATAGAGAGAGAGAGAGAGAGAGAGAGAGAGAGAGAGAGAGAGAGAGAGAGAGAGAGAGAGAGAGAGAGAGAGAGAGAGAGAGAGAGAGAGAGAGAGAGAGAGAGAGAGAGAGAGAACAGACAGAAGTTAGCTACATTTGGTAGTAACTTCATCACAGGCACAATGAATGTATTTGGAGTCGGCGGGGTTGGGGTAGAGGTATTTTCGCTTGGTCATGGAACCCGAAAGTAGCTTACAGACAGATCATTTCTTTATGTTTTCATTTGCTTTTTAGTTACCATAAGTTTAACGATCTTTATTTGGTAAGATATTAGCTAAGAACTGATTCTGTTTGATATGTTAAATGTAAGGTATTTTGTATGGCTATGGACTATTTATGATTGGAAATGAAATATGGACAATTTGACTTAACGGTTTAACATACAATTGTTTACATTTTACAGACATATAATAAAAATTGAACTCGTATAAAAACCAACAAAGGTTGTATATTGAGGTGGCCCTAAAAAGGGCCGTTAGAAAAAAAAAAACAAGTAGAAAATATTCAGTTGATCAGTTCAAAGGTGCCTGATCTCTTCACCTTTGGCTGCTCCTTCTGATCCTCCACGTCTACTTCGCCCCCCTCCTGCTCCATAAATAGTCCATAGCCATACAAAATACCTTAAATTTAACATATTAAACAGAATCAGTTCTTAGCTAATATCTAACTAAATAAAGATCGTTAATAGCTAAGAACTGATTCTGTTTGATATGTTAAATGTAAGGTATTTTGTATGGCTATGGACTATTTATGATTGGAATGAAATATGGACAATTTGACTTTACAGTTTGACATACAATTGTTCACATTTTACAGACATATAATAAACATTAAACTTGTATAAAAACCAACAATGGTTGAATATTGAGGTGGCCCTAAAAAGGACCTTTAGAAAAAAAAAACGTAAAATATTCAGTTGATCAGATCAAACGTGCCTGATCTCTTTATCTTCGGCGGCTTCTCCCCCTACCACGTCTACTTCGCCTCCTCCTACTCATCTTCCTTCCTCTCCCCCTGCTCCTCTTCCTCCCTCTTCCTCTCCCTCTGCTACTCTTCCTCCCTCTCCCCTTGCTCCTCCTCCTCCCTCTCCCCCTACTCTTCTTCCTCCCTCTTACCTTCCTTCCTCGCCTGCTCCTTCTACGTATAGAGCGGCGACGCCTGGAGCGACGACGTCTCCTGTGAGGGACAAGATCGTCATCGTCCTGGGAAGATTTCCGACGACCCCTTTTACTACCAGTGTTGTCATCGTCGTTGCTCGGAATGAATCGACTATTCCTGAGTCTTTTAATCTTCCCTTCTCGCAGGCTTTTTATCAAAACCTTCTTGATCTGGGAGCTAATATCACGAGAGGAAACATGGTTTGGAAGTTTGCTGGCAAAGTATCGTTTCAGGATCATCAAATTTGTGCCCTTCGGTTCACGGAGAGAAACCATAGCCTCCAGAACTGAATCCACTGTAATACGGTTTGCATTTTCTTGAGCGCGCTGATCAGAACTAGATTCAGACGCCATAGCTACCGGTAAGTCGCAGGGACTCGGGTGTATTGCTGTCATGTCTGGGTATTTATCTTCGCCTCCGGACCTCCGGGGCAGCTTGAGAAAGTCCAGCTGTTATACGCAACATTTTCGTGGAGACATGTTCTGAAGCCAGAATCTTTCTTTCTTTCTTTCTTTCTTTCTTTCTTTCTTTCTTTCTTTCTTTCTTTCTGTCTGTCTGTCTGTCTGTCTGTTTGTTTGTCTGTCTGTCTTCTATTCCATGCAGTGTGACATTGGCGGTCATGTCTGTTTAGTCTACAACCCTCTATCTCGTGAGCGGCCAATCATTTCTGATACTGATGTCACTCCATGCCATGACGTCAAACTGTCTAGCATCTTGTCTCTTGGTCTCCCCCTGCCTCTCTTCCCCTCCATTTTCCCGTGTTGACGATATACTCCAGACTTCTCCTTCTCATGACATGCCTAAAGCACGTGGACTGTCTTTTTTCTAATGCGAGTAAAGAGTTCTCTCTGTGAGATCAACTTCTTTCCGGATATCAAAAACATTACTCTTTCTAACTATCTGTCCACGGTATTCTCAGACTCATGGCCTTCTGGTAGGTAAAGTAAATGAGGCGAATTGATGATCTAGTACCAGCTCTATAATCATCAACTTGGTGACAACTGGCAAGATCGAAGGGAAGAGACCAATGGGAAGATAGAGAAGTAAATACCTGGATGGTTTGGCCATGTGGCATGGTCGAGACAGAAACGCGGAGCTGATCCACAACTCTGGTTTTCGAGTGAGATGACAAAACATGACCGCCCGTTCTTATCGGCATAGCAGATGATGGATGGAATCAGCACTTGATGGGTGATGTCAATACAACCCCGATAACTTTTACTTCCCAGAAAATCTCGCAGTACCTGGTACTAATTTTGGGTTATGTTCACCCGTACATTGATTATTAAGTACTTCAGCTCACGGGATGATCGTTCAACTTCCTAATCATTGCACCACACAAGTTGTCTGACTTGTACTACTCAGCCTAATCCAATGCACGTCTGCATTCATCACCTATCGAGTGCCGATTTGTGTCTACAAATACGAGTTTAGCATCATTTATTAAATATGCCTAAGGGCATGGAAAAAAGTCTATTACTTTTCTTTTATTTATGCATGGATTGATCTGTGACTGCCAGGTTTTTATAAATGTTGTCGTAGATTTAACCCCTTCTTCTTATCCCCCAGTATTGTTTCCTCGGAAACTTTCTCTGGTGTGTAATAAATAAAAAGAAAATCTCTCGGAACAGGAACAGATGTGGGTATGCGAAGTGTTGGGATCATCACAATTTGCAGGACTTAGTGCACGGAGCATAGTTGACCAGTCTTCCTCTCCCGTAGCGAACCTCGAGAGATCAAACTTTCGTCCTGCAGAGGTTATACCATTGTCAGAGTACGTCCTAACTATAATAGCAACATGTCCGTTTGTATTATATTTAATTCTTTGTTGTGCAGCATCATCATCAATTACTTTCCTCTGCACTATCTTGCCATTTCCACAGACAAGTATAATCGAATCTTCTGCTTGTGCCATCCAAGTACGGGCTCTTTTCTACCCTTGTCGCCAGATGTCATCCGTTGCCTCATACAGAGGGTGCTCCTTGTCCGGTGCGATCCTCAGATACATCTGAACACCGAATCTCATGAGAGAGGCGGGGCGATTAGACCAATCAAGGAGAGGTCAGCATGGCCGAATTTATACCAGCGCTCGTTCTTAAACACCCGGTGTGCTGATGCCGAGGTAACGCGTTCATCCTCTACACGGGTGAATTGGCCTGACATGTTGATTTCTCGTCTTTGACTTTGGGACGTAAATCACAAGTACCTCTGAAGTCGGAGTGGTCTCACCTGATGGCATATAGTATATGACATAGGACATCATATAGTATATGACACATTCTATTGTAGAACAGGGCACCATATAGTATTTGACATAGGACACCGTATAGTACATGACATAGGACACCATATGGTATATGACATAGGACATCATATAGTATATGACATAAGACATCATATAGTATATGACATAGGACACCATATGGTATATGACATAGGACACCGTATAGTATATGACATAGGACACCGTATAGTACATGACATAGGACACCATATGGTATATGACATAGGACATCATATTGTATATGACATAGGACACAATATGGTATATGACATAGGACAACATATAGTATATGACATAGGACACCATATAGTATATGACATTGGACAGCATATGGTTTCCTATTCTACAATAGTACGCTGACTGCTAAGTTCAGAAAGTAGTGTCCTCAGAACTGGCAATTTCCCAGACAGGAGCGCCTCTATTACGGATTTTGCATCTGTCAATATCACTGCAGGTTGTGTACCATGGCTGGTATTTTGCAATTTCTCTGTGGCTATCTTGATTGCCTCAATTTCAGCATCATAGTTATGGCAGTACTTTCCTGTTGGAATTCTGGCCGTGTCTCTAGTATTATTTGGGTATTCTATGTACACACTCCCGCTCCTCCATTTCGAACAGCATTTTGTGCTGACCCATCTGTGTAGACTCGGATCCAGAGGTCCTGTGGGTATTCATCATCAAGGAAGCTGAGAGTGGCTGTTCTGCGCTGTACACTGTTTCTGTTCTTCATTGTCCAATATTCCTCTCACTTTTGACTGGATTTGTAGCGATATTCTATGCTCATCTTTCCACGGGGTTCGCTCTGGAATAGTTGTCAGGGGGATACCAACTGTGGGAAGATATGTCATATACTATATGGTGTTCTATGCCATATACTGTATTCTGTCCTATTCTACAATAGTATATGTCGTATACTATATGGTGTCCTATGTCATATACTATATGGTGTCCTATGTCATATACTATATCGTGTCATATGTCATATTCTATATGGTTTCCTATTTCATATACTATATGGTGTCATATGCATATACTATATGGTGTCCTATTCTACAATAGTATATGTCATATACTATATGGTGTCCTGTGTCATATACTATATGGTGTCCTGTGTCATATACTATATGATGTCCTATGTCATATACTATATCCGGTTTTCGGTTAGAAGCGGAAGTGTTTTCACAAGCTCTCTCAGCTTTTATATAATTTATCAAAGTTTTAACCATTTAAGTCGAGATGCTGTGTATATCATTGTGTTCGTTCTAAACTGGATCTAATAATAATTAATATCTTAAGTTTATGTGACTGTTTATTTAGTGAAATGAGGATTTCTTTGTGAAATGGACGGTAAGAACATTCAATTTTGAAATCTACCAATTATCGATTAACGACAACGTGTGTTTAAACTATGCGTGACTAGCGCGTGGTGTGTTTCCAAGCACACAATATCCATTTCAAGTGATAACTCACGTGACTTCAGATTGCCCGCGGCGCGTCTAGACTACAATGAGTTCGCTGCATTCTTCAAGCGGGTTTGATAACATGATGCAGTAATGTCATCGATAGGAGAGGCCTCTCTGAAGGTGACTGGTGTTAAAACAAGATCCGGTTTACGATCGGCCGTGAATGAAACATACACACTAAACAAAGAGAAGGCGGTGAAGACCAAGCTAACCAGATGTGTAAACCCAATCGGCCGAGTCGTCCAACACACCAACTCTGGCCAATGTGTTACAGTATCCTTTAACAATACACCCCATTATGAGGCATTTCGTGCCTCATCAACTATTAGAAACCTGAACTAATTCAACACAGACAAGATAGGAGCGGGGCCTACGTTGAAGACCTGATTACGACGCCAGTCCTTACAATACACTTGTATCATTCGAAGAACAAATTATTAGCTCAAGGCAGCGTTGAAAACATTAAATCTTGGCTAAAATTAGACTTTGTCGAGCTGGAAAACTCAATACATGCATTCCTTAGTAGAGGCATATCAAAGACACATGATATCATCAACATGCTCGTCTCGAGTGGGGAACCAGAATCTACACAGCCCAGAACTACAGCTGTGGACATCACAGCAGACAATGTTTCTAAATCTAATACATACAATGAGTGAACAGGACAACCCATCAACACGAGGCCAGCTACCCCACAAGCTGCTCTTGGCCATTGAATATCCAATGGATCACCTCCAAAACAGTGTAGAGACAAACGTAAGAATAGCAGATGAATTACCAGCCTTAGATAATACGCCAACTATCAATAGACAATCGTGCAATTGTCATAGGCACATTGGGGTAATAGAACAATCCTTAAAGGCGCTCATTGTTACTGTTACAGCGAACATTGAAGCTAATAGCAAGACCAGCAGTGACTACACTGCTCTCAAAGCAGAAATTACACTTCTGAGAGAGGAAAAATCTGTTGCAAAGAAAAACAATAGAAACTTTACAGTATAAGTCCACTACCAACTCAACTGAACAAGCGTGTAATTCCCAAAGCAGCTGTATCATCTTCAGAGAATCTAGAAGCCCAGTTTCACCTAAAACAAATAACTAAACAAGACAAGAAACAACCTCAACGTGCAGAGGAAGATAAAATGCTACAAACAGTCTATCCCATTGGTGTAAAAATAAGCAACAGATTCGAAGTGCTTCAAGAAAATACATCTGAAATCGTACAGTGCTATAGTGCACTGCCAACAGACAACACACATCTCCAGGAAACACAGGGAGAGTCGCATGGAGACGTACAGACTGCTGCTAAATGGGAGAAACAACGGGCAAGGCATACTGGCAACCAACATTTGCAGACAGCACAACCCGGCTGTACACACATTATAATAGGCGACTCTCTAATGAAAGGTCTATACAGTGACCGGATGGCCACTTCAGACAAAGACATTGTTTCCATAATCCCATTGCCTGGGGCTGGTGTTGACCGGCTAACAGACAAGATTAGCAGACTGGCTGTAAATCGTAACGTTACAAAGGCAAGCATTCATATTGGTATTAATGACACCATGAACAACCAGCAAATCACAGCATTTCAACTGCTGACACTCTTGAACGGGTTACGTCACACTTTTCCTAACTGGTCTATATTGCTTCTCTTCCATCATATCACCGAGTTATGGATTCCAGCGTCGTCTAGTTGACATAAATAATACATACTGCAGAAGTTTTGTTCTCACAACAACATAGTTCATCAACAACACACCGGTGTTTACTTCACAGTCTGGAGGACCTAAAAAGCGACTTTATAGGATCAAGTACATTTGTCTACATTGGGCACCTTCTTCTTCTTCTTCTTCTTCTTCTTCTTCTTCTTCTTCTTCTTCTTCTTCTTCTTCTTCTTCTTCTTCTTCTTCTTCTTCTTCTTCTTCTTCTTCTTCTTCTTCTTCTTCAGCGTTCCGAGCCATTGCGGTTCTTTGCTGCAGATACAATCCGTCTCCATTCGTCTCTCTGGTTGACCCTCTCTTGCCAGTCGTTGATTCCAAGTGCATGTAGGTATGTATATATATATATATATATATTATCTCTCCACCGTCTTCTTGGTCTACCTCGGGGTCTACGGTCATTTATTTCCTGAGTGTAAGCGAGTTTTGTTTCCCTATTATCTTCCATTCTTTCTATATGCCCCAGCCATTGTAGTCTATTAGCCTTCATGATACCAGTGATTAGCGGGGACTTAAACATTGGGCACCAGCTTGCTCGCCAAAAATATCAAATACCCAGAACGGACACAACCTAAATCCAATACTAGATCGCGAAGGACACTTCCAGCTACTCCACCTCAAGCTCAAACCAGACGACATAATCCCGCCACATCAAGTACCAATAGGCCAGAAGAGTGCAGACCACTCAAAACCACGGAACCTGACATCCAAGCCAGACGGAACATTTTCACCACACCAAATCCATACAATATGCCCTCTTCACAGGTAGGGGGATAATTATGAAGATAGTTACCTCTTCTCCACAGCAAGGAACAATCTAGCAGTAACAACAATGTGCCACCGCAGCCTGCGGTTAGCCACGAATCAGAGCCTGTGGTTGGAAGTCGTTACACACCTGTGAGAAATAAACAGTATCCATTCCATTGTAACCTTGAGTTGTTATACCTCACACGTTTTAGCCCAGCTTAACTTCGTCAGGCACTTATGATGTCGCTGTACCAAGGACCAACACAGCCTGGTATTTACTAGCAATTCAGCACAAAGCAACACCGGATCTCGGTACAAGAAAGAGCCTCTCCTAGAGCGTTTATGTGCATACATGGTTATTACTTTCTATAGCAACGTATTAGATTTACTGACTATAAACATTGACTCATATTGACATCACAGACGTACTTAGTTGGATATCTTTTATAATACTTCTTATTGTGTTTATACTGTGAGTGAGGGGATCTTCACTGCTCATCCTTACTGATCTTTATACGTATTTGTGTGTGTGTGTGTGTGTGTGTGCGCGTGTATATTGACAGAAATATTACTGTTTCTCTGTACTTTAGAGTGTGTATTGTTATAAGGGACATAAGTTGTTTTCATGTTTGTGTTTAAAAAATTCATGACTACGCATTGTTACAATGTCTAATAAGTACGAACACTGGCTCAGTAATAATGGGCTCAGAATCGGGCACTTAAATATCTGTCATCTATTAGGGAAGCTGCCTGAACTATCACTTATACTTAATCAAAATTTTCACATGTTCGGCGTTAGCGAAAATCGATTAAATAGTAACATCTCAGATGAAGACATCGCTATCAGATGCTTTAAAACCATTAGAAGAGATCCCTATCAGAAACAAGAGACGGGCATTGCAGTTTATATTTCTAACTCGCTTAACGCCAGCCGTAGGCTAGATTTTGAAACCTGTGCGATTGAGTGTGTATGGCTTGAGGTTAAGCTTCAAAATCGCATACCCCTAGTAGTTGGCTATCTTTATCGAAACCCCAGTGCAGGAAATATCTGGTATGAAAAATACACCACTATGATGGATGTAGTCTTTAGTAATGCGAGAGAAATAATACTGCAAGGCGACTTCAACATAGACACTAACAAATCAAACAAAACATGGGAAAACATAATAGAGTAATATAACTTCCAACAGTTAGTCAAACAAGCCACTAGAATAACAAAATCATCTGCAACACTTATTGACCATATCTATACAACATGTGCTGACAACATCACAGAATGTATTGCACCTATTAATGCAATGAGCGATCACTGCCCAGTATGTTGCACGTGGTCGAAAAGAGGTACCAGAACTCCGAAACACAAACATATAAGTATAAAATATAGAAATTATAAAAGCTTCAATCAAGATATCTTTTTACAAGACTTGCTCAACTCATCTCTGGACTATGTTCACCAGCTTCCTGACCAAGATGATGCTCTGGACCACTGGTGAATACCTTTCTAAGTGTATTTGATAAGCATGTTCCATTTAAGGAAGTTCGTGTTAAACATCACAATAAGCCCCCGTGGATCACACAAGAGGTAGTTGAACTTATGAGAGACCGGGATAGGGCACATAAAAATAGAGATCTAACTATGTACCGTAGTCTGAGAAACAAAGTTCAATATATTATTCGAAAGGAAAAGAAAAACTATTTTAAGAACTTAATAATAGATAAAACCAACACTAAAGATATATGGAAAGCAATTAATACCTTGACAAACAAACACAAATCATCACAATCGTTACCATCAAATCAGGTTACATGTGATCAATTCAGTAATTTCTTTCAGTCCGGCATAAACCATCTGAAAGCTGCAATACCAGATGTGCCTCATGACATATCTTTATTATCATCATTCTGTGAGAGCAAATGCTATGGAGACATTCCCACAAGCATACCGGTAATGACGACCACTCATCTCAGTAACCTAAAACAAACAATAATTCATCAAGACTAGATGGAATCAGTAATCGGATCCTTCGCTATGCTGCACCGGCGATCTGCGAGTCACTAACTTTTATATACAATAACTGTCTCACCAAATGTCACTTCCCATCAGCCTTTAAAATCGCTAAAGTGTATCCTCATTTAAAAGCTGGTTCATTAGACGATTGTATCATGAGTAATTATAGGCCAATTTCCATATTATCCTCACTATCCAAACCGCTAGAAAAGCACATCCACAAAACAACACTAGAGCACTTAGTTCGCCACAAACTAATAGCTGACAGTCAGTCAGGATTTCGGCCAAAATATTCCTGTCATACGGCCCTAACAAACATGATAGAAAACTGGATCAAAATATTAACAACAATACTCTAAGTGGAACGATGTTTATAGACTTTAGAAAAGCATTTGATATGATAGATCATAATATCCTAATTAAAAAACTAGAAACAATGAAAGTAAGCTTTAAAATAGTGACATTAATAAACTCATTTTATTAGACAGAAAACAAGTCGTATCACACAATAAATCTCTATCCCGAGCCATTACCATTAATACTGGAGTACCACAGGGGTCTATACTTGGCCCTCTGTTATTTGCCATTTATATAAATGATCTTTCCTTATATCTGTCATCGTCCTGCGATCTATTTGCAGACGACTGCACAGTATATACAAACGCTGTTGATCGTAATGTGTTAGAATTATCCTTGCAACAGGAAATAAATAGTGTAGTTAACTGGAGTCATGCAAACCGCATGCAAATTAACATTTCTAAAACTAAATCTATGTTAATAGGAACCAGGCAAAGACTTCACACTCTAAACTCGCAGAGAACTCTTCAGCTGCACATTGGTAGCACGCCTATAGAAAGTGTAACCGAGCACAAGGCACTGGGTCTTATCATAGATACAAATCTATCCTTCAATTCCCACGTTCATGCTCTAGTTAAACAAATAGCCAAAAAAGTAAACCAACTTGCCAAAATTAAAAATTTCCTCGACGAAAAGACAAGAAAGATATTCTATACTTCCCACATACAAACACATATTGATTATTGCTCCACAATCTGGGATGGATGCTCCAAATCAATAATAAAACGCCTTTATTCACTCCAGAAAAGGGCAGTGCGTATAATCAATGGTGATAAGCTTACAGACAATTCTAACCTACATGAACGTCTTCAGTTACTGCCAATCCACAAACGCCTACTTTTTAATAAGGCTAAACTAATTCACAAAATACTATTTCAAACTGCCCCAAGCTACCTTTGGCCATTGTTTAACTATAATGCAAGACATAGCCATTCCCATATTTATGGCACGTTACACCCACCTTGGGTATTCATGATGCCCATATTAAACATTGCCTCAGCGAGTCGTGTGTTATTGATTATTTTTCATGCGTTTTAATGCTTATTGTTCTTTTGTTGTTAAAGAATTGCTTCATAAGAGATGTTGAATGAAAGAATGTATGAGAGGATATAGAGAAGAAGGGCAGAATGTCAGACGGGCCTGCGTGCCCAATTCTTAACCCTTGGAAAATAAAGACTTACTTACTTACTTACTTACTTACTTACTTACTTACTATTCTACAATAGTATATGTCATATACTATATGGTGTCCTATGTCATATACTATATGGTGTCCTATGTCATATACTATATGGTGTCCTATGTCATATACTATATGGTGTCCTATGTCATATACTATATGGTGTCCTATGTCATATACTATATGGTGTCCTATGGCATATACTATATGGTGTTCTATGTCATATACTATATGGTGTTCTATTCTTCAATAGTATATGTCATATACTATATGGTGCCATATGGCATATACTATATGGTGCACTATGTCATATACCATATCGTGTCCTGTGTCATACACTATATAGTGTCTTATGGCTTATACTATATGGTGTCCTATTGCATATACTATATGGTGTCCTATGGCATATACTATATGGTTCCCTGTTCTACAACCTCCATAGGAACAACCTCGC
Organism: Cepaea nemoralis; assembly: GCA_014155875.1. NCBI lineage: Eukaryota > Metazoa > Mollusca > Gastropoda > Stylommatophora > Helicidae > Cepaea > Cepaea nemoralis. The sequence continues at coordinate 316,744 of JACEFZ010016873.1, read as the reverse complement.
CCGGTAGGGATAGTCATGTGCACCAAGTGACTCCAGACCGTCAACAGGCTACTAGGTGCAAAAGATTAATATCATTGAAAGTAGGAACTTGGAATGTTAGAACAATGAATTCAGGTGGAAAATTAGAAAACATCAAACACGAAATGGAGAGAGGGAAGATTAACATATTAGAAATATCGGAAAAGAGATGGAAATGTGCAGGGATAAAGACAGGAGAGGATTGTAAGATTATTTACTCTGGGGGAGAAGAACAGCAAAGAGGTGTAGCCATTATATTAGATAAGCAAACATCAAATTCTGTCAAAGGGCATCGGGCTGTGTCAGACAGAGTTCTATTAGTACAATTAAATGGAAGTCCTTTTAAAATAAATGTCATTCAAGTACATGCCCCAACAAGTGAATGCAGTGAAGAAAGTATAGAGGAATTTTAAAATGACATGGAGTCTGCTTTGAAGAATTGTAAAAAATCAGAAATAAATATCATAATGGGTGATTTCAACGCAAAAATAGGAAAGCAAGGCGATGGATACAGTGTAGGCAACCATGGTTTGGGAGAGAGAAATGAAAGAGGATACAGACCTGTAGAATGGGCAAAAGATCAAGAAATGGTTGTAGGAAACACCTGGTTTAAAAAGCATCCTAGAAGATTATGGACATGGAGGAGTCTAGACAGCAGGAACGAACGAACGAACAGACTTTATTTTCGAAGGGTAACAAATTGGGCACCCAGGCCCGTCTTACATTCGGCCCTTCCAATCACTCATCTTTCGTTCATCAGTGCATAGTGCATTCACATAGGAAAAACACATTGCCAAATGAATGTTGTAAGCATAAACAATGCACGTTACCATGCCATGAGACAAATCCCCCACCCACCCACCCACCCATCTATCTATCCGCGTGTACCCCACACACACATCCACCGCCCAACCACACACATACCCACAGGCACATACATGACCCCATCCATCCACGCATCCCCCAACCAACACATCCCAAATACACCCCCACATACATCATCTCCCTACCCACACACACACATCTCCCACCCACCACACATCCCCCACCCACCCACACACCCAGGCACACATGCATGCAACCACCCATCCATACCCACACACACACACACATTCTCCACCCATCCCATAACCTACCAACACTCACCCACCCACGTAACCTCCAGCACCAACCCACACACCCCCAAACACTCAGCCAAACACACATCCCCAACCACATTTCCAACACCCACACACACACATATTCCAACCAACTAACAGATCCTGCACTTACCCACACACAAAACTCGAACCCACCCACACATCCCCCACTTGCACACATATCACCCACCACACAATATCTCCCACCCACACATCCCGCACCCACACATCCCCTCCCACCCCCAACCTACACACACTCTCCCTCCCACACATCCTCCACCAATCCACTCACCAACCATCCCACCCCGATCTCCAAACCCCAATCAAACATCCCTTAACTACACATCTCACCACCCATACACTCACACACACACACACACACACACACACACACACACACACACACACATCTCCCCACCCATACACACATCCTCACCCATCAAAACATTCCTCATCAAAAAACACACACCAACCACCCACACACACCCCACCACCCACATATACCCCACCAAAACACATTCATCTTCTCACCCACACACACATCCCCACCCATACACTCATCTCTCACACACATCCACCCACTCACGTACTCATCCATTAACCACTCACACCCACACATCACCCACCCACCCATAAACACATGCCTCTCTCATCTACCCTCCCACCCACACACACCCTAACCACCCAGCCAAACACATATCCCCCATCCTCACATACATCCTTCATCCACCGGCACATCCCACACCTCCCCCATCCCACACAACACCCACCCATAAACGCATCCCCCCCCCCCCACATTCATTCCCCATACAAATCCCCGCCCGCACACACAAATCTCCCCACCCACCCATACATCCCCCACTTACAAACATCCTCACCGGCCACACATACATCTTCCACCCACTCACATTTATCCCATCCACACTCACACACATCAGACCCGCACAGACATATCCCACTCACAGACACACCCCCCCCCCACACCCATCCCCTACACCCATACGCAACCCACACACATCTCCCATACACTCATTCACCCAGCCAAATACACATTCCCTACCCACGCCCCAACCAACCAACACCCACATACTTCCAACCATCCTCCCAAATATCCCCACCCACACACACATCCCTCACACATATACATCCCCACCGACCACACATCCCTCACCCATTCACACATCACGCAGCATCCCACACACATCCCCCACACACAACCCCTCCACACATACATTCCTCCTCCCCTACCACATACATCCCTCACATACACACTCACATACACACCCACACACACATCCTCACATCTAGACACATACATGATGCCTCACATGATCACTGAAACTAATAAGAACAATAATAAGAACAGGATTAAAAACCAGATAGATTACATCCTGATTAGCAGAAGGTTTTGAAGTGCGTTAACAGTCGTAAAAACAGTTCCAAATTGAGACTGCTACAGTGATCACAGATTACTTACAGGCACATTGAGGGTAAAGTTAAAGAAGTAAAGTATACAGCAGAAACCCTGAATATGACTTGTGCAAATTGAAAACTGACAAAGAAATACAAGATAATTTTAACATAGAAGTAAAGAACAAATGTGATGTATTGTCTGATCTAGAGATCCTTATTTCAAGATGCAGATGATCAATGGGAAATGCTAAAGAATTCAGTCAGTTGTGCAGTAGAAAAAACTATTCCAAAATTAAAGAAAGTGGGCCGTAAGACATGGATGACTGAAGAAATTTTATAACTAATGGAAACAAGAAGACAGAACAAACATAATCCTGCCAAATATTAAGAATTCACAGAAAAGTCAGAACCTTATGTAAGGAGGCAAAAGAAGCAGTGGCTTTAGAAAAATTGCAGAGAAATTGAAAAACAACACAACAGTAAAAATACAAAACAAATGCACAAAAGAATGCAGGAGCGTACTAATCCAAGAACACTTACATCAGCAGGCTGCCTAAAGACAAAAGATGGAAGAGTCATAATATAAAAAGATCAATTATGTGAAAAACCTTTATGACGATAACAGAAACGAACAGTATGATGTTCAAAATAATAATGAAGGACCATCAATTTTGAAGATGGAGGTTCAGAATGCTCTTAGCCATATGAAATCTGGCAAGACCCCCGGTTCAGACATCATCACAACAGAAATGATTAATGCTTTAGAAGAATATGGAATAGATAATGTTACCAGTCTGTTAATACAATATATGATACTGAAAATATACCTCATGAATTATGTAATTCAGTGTTTATTGCAATCCCAAAGAAATCAGGAGCCTTGGAATGTGATCAACATCGAACAATTAGTAAAATGAGTCACATCACGAAGATTTTGCTAAGAATTATCATGCAAAGAGTTAGGAGGAAAACACAACCTGAAATAGGAGAAAAACAATGTGGGTTTGTAGAAGGCAAGGGTACAGTAAATGCTGTGTATATACTGAGAACCGTAATCGAACGTTCTATAGAAGTAAGCAAAGATCTACACCTTTGCTTTCTTGACTACACAAAGGCTTTCGATAAAGTGAGACATGTCGACATGATAAGGATGCTTGAAGATCTACAAATTGATGGAAAACTCCTTAGACTTGTAATAAACATATATTGGAAACAACAAGCTGCCATAAGAGTTGATAATTAAGTAGGCCAATATCAGCCTATTAAGAGAGGTGTGAGAAAGGGATGTGTAATGTCTCCAGATCTGTTTTCACAGTACAGTGAAAGTATTTTCAGAAATATTGAAGATATGGAAGGAATCAACATTCGGGACGATGCATCAATAACATTAGATATGCAGATGATACAGTCTTGATTGCAGACAATGAACAGGACCTGCAACATTTAGTAGATGCGGTTGTTACACACAGTGAACAACTAGTGTTAGAATTAAATTGTAAAAAGACAGAGGTCGTCACAAGAAAGAGCGAAATACCACAATGTAATATACAAGTAAATGGGAATATTCTTCAACAAGTGAATAGGTACAATTATCTCGGAACAGTAATAACATCTGATGGGAGATGCCTTGAAGAAATTAGAACAAGAATCGTCATGGCAAAAGTAGCCTTTAGCAAGAAAAAAACATACTGACCAATAAAAAGATGTCAATTGAAACGAGAAAAAGAGTGTTGAGGTGCTACATAGAGCTTGTACTTTTATGTTGATGTGAAGCTTGGACAACGTGCAGTAAAGCTGAAAAACATCTGATGGCTGTAGAAATGTGGTTTCTGAGGAAAATGCAAAGAATACCATGGACAGACAGAAAGACCAATGAACAAGTCCTTCAAGAAACAAATGAAGATCGTAAACTGATTAGAGACATTAGACGTAGACAGTCAAAATTTATTGGGCATGTTATGAGAAGAAATGAATTGGAGAATTTGGTGACAACTGGTAAGATTGAAGGGGACAGACCAAGGGGAACGAACGAACGAACAAATTGGTCACGCAAGCCCGTCTTACATTCGGCCCTTCCAATCACTTATCTTTCGTTCATCAGTGCATAGTGCATTCACATAGGGAAAAAACATTGTCAAATGAATGTTGTAAACATAAACAATGCATGTTACAATGTTATGAGACAAATACTCCACCCACCCACCCACCCATCCCCTACCCAGCCGCGTGTCCCCCACACACACATCCACCACCCAACCACACACATACCCACAGGCACATACGTTCCCCATCCCACACATCCCACACACACCCCCACATGCACCATCTCCCCACCAACACACACACACATCTCCCACCCACCAGACATCCCCCCACACACATACCCTATCTACACACAAACCCAGGCACATATGCATGCATCCACCCAGCCATCACCCACTCATACATCCCCCGACCTTCACACATTTCCCCACCCACACGCACACGTCCTCCACCCATCCCATAACGTACGAACACTCACCCAACCACATATCCTCCACCACCCAACTACACACCCCCAACCACTCAGCCAAACACACATCACCTAACCACATATCCAACACTAAACACACACATATTCCCGCCAACTCACATATCCCGCACCTACCCACACACAAAGCTCGCACCCACCCACACATCCCCCACTTACACACATCTCCCACCCACACAATCTCCCCCACCCACACATCCCGCACCCACACACACATCCCCCACCCACCCCCAACCTATACACACTCAACCTCCCACACATCCTCCACCCAACTACACATTTCACCACCCACACACTCACACACAAACATCCCCACACCCATACACACTTCCCCACCCACCAACACTTTCCTCATCCAAAAACACCCCACCTCCCACCCACACAACCCCACAACCCACATATACCCCACCCACACACATCCGCCGCTCACAAACTCTTCCCACCCACACACACATCCCCCAGCTATACACTCATCTCTCACACACATCCACCCACTCACGTACCCATCCATCAACCACTCACACCCACACATCACCCACCCACCCATCAACACATGCATCTTTCACCTACCTTCCGCCCACACACATGCCCCAATCACCCAGCAAAAACACACAACCCCCACCCTCACATAATCCTTCATCCACCTGCACATCCCACACCTCCCCCACCCCTCACACATCTCCCCTCCCACACAACACCCCAACCATAAACACATTCCCCCACACACAAATCCCGACACATGCATTCCGCATACATCCCCGCCCACTCATCTTTCACCCACACACACATATCTTCCCATTCACCCACACATCCCCCACCTACAAACATCCTCACCACCCACTCACATTTACCCTACACACACTCACACACTCCCACCCACACGGACATATCCCATTCACAGACACACACCCACATCCATCCCCCACACCCATCACACAATCATCCCCAACCCACACACATCTTCCATACACCCATTATACACCCTTCCTACCCACACCCCAACCCACCAACACCCACATACTTCCAGCCATCCCAAATAAACCCACCCACACACACCCCTCTACACACACACAAACACACACACACACACACACACACACTACATACATCCCCCACCGACCACACATCCCTTCACCCATCCACACGTCACCCACCAAACCACACAAATCCCCCACACACAACCCCTCCACACATGCATTCCCCACACACACGCCACCCACATCCTCACCTCTAGACACACACATGATGCCTCACATGATCACGGAAACTAATAAGAACACACTCCCACACGTTACTCACAGTTGAGACACTGACGAGTGTCGTAAGAATTCTCGCAAAAATTGTAAGAAATTGAGAAAAAAGTTTTACATATACATTGTGTAGAGTAAAATTAGTGATGCAATTCAACTCTCTCTCTCTCTCTCTTTTCTCTATCTCACACACACTCTCTCTCTCTCTCTCTCTCTCTCTCTCTCTCTCTCTCTCTCTCTCTCTCTCTCTCTCTCTCTCTCTCCCACTCACTAACTCTGTCACTCACATTACAGTAATGTTATATTATACATGATAAAATCAAGTGGCACTCAAAATGATAATATGACAGATGAGAATACGCAAACTATATGGAATGGCATGTTACAGGACATGCGTGCGCTCAACTCTCTCTCTCTCTCTCTCTCTCTCTCTCTCTTCTCACCAACACACACAGACACTCACAAAATAAGCGCGCGCATACACACACACACATCCATTCTCCCACTGTCTCTCTCTCGTTCGCTCATTCTCTCTCTCTCTCTCTCTCTCTCTCTCTCTCTCTCTCTCTCTCTCTCTCTCTCTCTCTCTCTTTCGCAATCACTATTTCACACATTAAGTCACTCTCTCCATCTTTCATTCACCCTATATCACCCTATATCACACTCTCTTTCACTCTCACTCACACACAAACAGACACAAAAGTCGCTCTCTTCATCTTTCATTCACTCTATATCACACTCTCTTTCGCTATCACTCACACACAGACAGACACACACCCTCACGCTATCAAATACACACTCCCTCGCATACACGAAAGCATATACACAATACACACACGAGCATACACACAATATACACACGCAAATACACCCATATCCCCACGCACGCATAAACACATACACACATCCACACCCATACACACATACTTAAGCACACGTACACACAAATACATACTCCCTCACATATAGAGCATGCATGCACATACACACAAACATATGCACATACATACACGAACATACACATATATATACACGCACATACACACATATAAACTCGCATATACATATAAACTCACACATGTACGCACACATAAACACACATATAAACATACTCACACACACAAGCACACACACACACACATTTACACACACTTACACATACACACCCATACGAACATTCAGACATGCACACACAAACACCCACATACACATATATAAACACACACATACACACATATGGACACACAATACACACCCACCAATCCACGCACACACTTAATTACACATACACGCTGCCTCACTTAATCTCACCCTCTCACTCACACTCCCTCATTTACTCTCTAAACCACACTAACTCTCTTTTTCGCACACACAGACACACACACTCACCCACACTCTCTCTCTCACTCATTCACTTCTCATGCACTCTCTCACCAACTGTCTCTCTTTTACACACTCACTCGCTCTCACACTCACTCACACACGCACATACACACTTACTCACAAATTCTCCTCCTCACTCACTAACTCACTCTCCCTTACTCACTCACTAATTCGCTGGCTCTCTAACTCACACTCACTCACTCACTTTCTGACTCTCACACACAGACAATCAGACACACAACGCAACCTCTTTCTCAAACTAACTCATTCTCTCACTCAATCTCTCACACATACGTGTACACAGACATTCACGTACTCTTTCACTCACGCAGGCACACGCGCATACATACTCTCTCACTTTCTCTGTCTCATACTCACTCTCTCACTCACACTCTTTCTCATTCACTCTCTCATTCACACAGTGAAAAATTATAGTGAAACAATGATAGTAGTAATGTAGGAGGTAACTAATACCTAAATCTTGAGTCCCTCCAGATTTCAGACGTCATATTTTGCTATATGAAGAGTATGGCTCCAGATTGATGACATCACAATCCGATTCCAGAATATTTAAAAATTGGCGGGTAATTTCTTGACTACTTCCGGTTGTCACTTCCGTTTGACTTCCGGTCCATGGTGTGTGTCTCCCAACCGACTGCCCCGCCCACAGGTGCTTCCGCCGGCCGCTTCCGCTTCCCCCGGTCCGTCCCGCGACCACATGAAGACAGCTTGTCAAGACTCGGGCATGTGGAATACTTATATAGATAAGTAGACAAAATAGGCGCCGGGCACCCGGGTACGAGTCCCAGTGTGTGTGTGTGTGCTTGCATGCGTGCGTGCTTGTGTGTGTGTGTGTGTGTGTGTGTGTACACGGGGTAGACCGATGTGAGGGGAGAAAGGGAATGGGCCCATACCCCGGATATTAGCCTGTGCCCCCCAAGGGGCCACCAATGTTCACACTGAAATCCGAACATTAGTTAACAGTGCAGCCAGACCAAAGGAAGTATTTGGCAATACTACACTTTTATTGTAGATAAAAGACAAAAAATATATGAGTCCAAAGAATCGTTTGGGCATATTCAGCTTTAGGAAAAAGTCTGAAGCCAGACTACGGCTAATAATTCTATATATGATTATTATTATTATAAATACATATACTTAAGCACATATTGGAAGTGATTAATTTTAGAGAAAATAACATTAAAGACCAGTCTCAAAGTTATGCATTCAATTAAAATAACATAATCAGTAAAGTGTGCAAAATAATCATAGAAGTACCTAAAAATATAATAAGGCCAGTTATTTCCTTGGCATATTTTGGAAATAACTATGTCCCTTGATATCAGCAAGTCCGGGGATTGCCTTCTACTCTTAGTGTAATGTCACAGTAACCGATTAACGCTCGGTGGTGAAATTTGTAATTTAGCGGCTATAAATGACGCTAAAGCGATTGAGTACATCGCCTAATCCATAAACAAATAATCTAAGGCACTTTGCTTGGGTGCCAATGAAGTAGTCACATTAAAAAGCTGCGTAAATGGTAACACAAAACTACAATGTATGCAAGAAATTGTACATCTCGAAAGGCAAAACCTGTCGGTATGCGTGGATGGTGACAAATATGCTTTAGTTTGCAGAAGTCTCACAAAAGCGGTAAAAACTGCATCAGCGAAGCAAGCCTCGGACATGTTATGCGAGGCAAGCACTGGACATGTCTGTAGCTCTAAAAATTAGTGTACTATCGCAGAATACCACTCAGACATTAACAAGGTACCTTACGTCATTGCCAGAAGCACTACAACAACTGTGTCGATAAAACGAAAGCATGCGAGACAAGCACCGAACATGTCATGCGAGGCAAGCCCCGAACATGTCATGCGAGGCAAGCCCCGGGCATGTAAATTCAAGAAGGGATGCACCTCATGAAGAACATTGACGGTATTACTGCGGTTCCTTCCCTTTGCATAATAAACAAACCAAACAATGGTATAAAATAAAGGGGTGTGTCTGTGTATGTGTGTGTGTGTGTGTGTGTGTGTGTGTGTGTGTGATCGCCATTATTTCATACTGGTCTATGCGTGAAGATTGGATACTGTATGTATCATTTTTGTGTGCTGGTAGCAATTCATAATGTCGGGACGTGCATAGGCGTGTCAGCGAGTAGTATGGGGTTACAGTACAGTTCTACCGAATGGGGGAGTGGCTGTGGAGTGGATGTAAGACAGGTTGTCGATAGTAAAAAGGTGGGCGGGTCAGGTGTCTAAAGTGGCATACCCACGTGTAAACAATTCAACACAGTGTCCGACTAAGCCTTGCTCATAGTCATAGAGGAGAGCTATGATCACGAATACCACTCGAGGAAGACATTCCTTTACCTAACAACAATTTACCTAACAACTAGTTGTTCATACACCAACGAGCGTATATCATAACCTAGCAGATGACAAAGGAGAAAATGATTGCAGATAAAGCACACACAGAGCGTGAGAGACGTAAGATGGTGCATGATGGTAGAAATGACTATGTTTTCATATGCATCCAGGGTGGACAAACATTTACAGCACATATTGGTCTTATCAGCCACACTCACCACAGCCATGGGTCGTAGTTATTAAGCCTTTTTGAAGCACAATGTACCAAACTATCGTGCCAATAAGGTGCCAATAAATAAATAAACAATATATATATATATATATATATATATATATATATATATATATATATATATATATATATATATATATATATATATATATATATATATATCATGAAAGACAGATTCCACTTGTTATTTTTAAAGTGTGTCAGGGTATTACAATGGCAGCGAAATCCAAAAGGCTCCAATCCTGCACAATTGCGCATCCTAACGAAAACTCAAAGTTATACTACCTTTTGCTTCATCCCGGCATGTTCTCTCTGCAGAAATCACGCAACATAAACTAAAGCAACGATATCAGTTACTCAAGCTGAAATACAAAGGTCAAGCCGGTTGAGCTTGTCGAAGTGTGTAAGTTTCCCCATTTCATGTAAAGGGGCAGTTTCCATTGCCACAAGCGTTATTCTCAGACTCATAATTCGGACAGTATCTCAGCTGTCCAGGATTGTTTTTGAAGTCCAGGTGCATGTGGCTTTATTATGTTGTCTTCATATGCCTATAATGTTGACTGCCTTCGCTGAATATGTCATTTTCTCCAGTAGAAGACATGACACAATATGTACCCCCCAGAAGACACTCATATTATTTTTCAAAAAAAAAAAATATCATAGGGATGCCCCGTATATATATATTTTTGACAAATAAATTTTGTGTATTTTAGATATTACATATTTGTGACTGTGGCGCGATCCACCCATCTTTTTGAAATATAAAAATTCAGATATCTAACAAATCTTAAAATTACAACTTTTAAAAAGACAAAAACAAAATAGTATATTAGAAAGTACATATTTATAGCACCAATTACCTTTTTTAAAAATAATATAATAATAATATGAAGTAATAATCATTGGGAACTCCACCAATCACAATCGGAAATTCCCGAAATGATTTTGGCAAGGACGAATTTGAAATACATAATAAAAAAAATATTTGTCTTTATTAATTAATAATAATAATAAAATCATTATATATCTAAAACATACATATATAAAAATGGATACTAATGAACCGCAGAAAACTTGTTCAATCTGTCATGAATTAAAACCTTTAACCTTATATGTAAAAGATAAAAAAGGAAAATTCGGTCACAGAGCAAATTGTAAAGAATGTAATAAACCATATAAAATGAAAAACTATCAAGAAAATAAAGAAAAATATATGGAAGCTTATAAAAGTTTTATTAAAAGAAATCCCGACTATCAAAAAAATTATAAGTATATTAAAAATGTTTCTTAATAAATGAACGAACAAAAACCAGAAAATATTCTTGAAGAAGAATTGTATGAAAATTCTTCTTTTCATACGAATATTGGAAAGAAAAGAATCAATGATTTTAATAATAGATTGCAAGTATATTAAAAATGTTTTCTAAAAAATGAACGAACAAAAACCCGAAAAGAATTTCAATGATGTTTTATTTTATTATAAAATAAATAAAGTAGATGAACTTTATGATTTAATCAATTCTTTTAATTTATCTGATTCTTGTAAAAGTAATGATATTGAAGTAGTTAAACTATTATTAGATCATAAAGATATTAATGTTAATATAAAAGATCATGATGGACATACACCATTACATCATGCTTGTGCATATCAAAATATTGAAGTTGTTAAATTATTATTAGATCATAAAGATATAAATGTTAATATAGAAGATAATGATAGAAAGACACCACTACATATAGTTTGCTTTAATGGTGATATTGAAATAGCTAAAGCATTATTAAATCATAAAGATATTGATGTTAATAGAAAAAATAGTAGTATTTTTATTATACGATATAATGATAATGTTGTTAATATACAAGATGCACCATTACATCTTGCTTGTGAATATGATAATATTGAAATAGTTAGATTATTATTAAGTCATAAAGATATTAATGTTAATTTACTAGATGGTAATCTACTAACCTCATTGCATACAGCTTGTTATAACAATAATATTAAAATAGTTAAATTATTATTAGCTCATAAAGATATTGATATTAATTTACAAAATATTGATAATGAAACTCCATTAGATGTTGTATATATAAAAAAAAATACCGAAATAATTAAATTATTATTAAAGTATAAATATAAAGAGTTATGGATTTATAGTTATAAAAAAATAAAAGCAATATTATTTATACAAAGAACATACTGTAAAAAATTATATACTCCTGATTTTTATTTTAATACAAATCTCGGAAAGAAAAGAATTAATGATTTTAATATAAAAAAGTCCATCTCTGATTATAATATGAATCTGTGGTTCTCAAATTAAAATATATAAATCAAGGAGTTCTCAAATTAAATAATTAAAAATGAGTATTGAAGAATTCTCATGGAATGAAAACACATCAAATAGAAATAATAATTTTCTACTACCTAGAAGTATAAGGGGTTTAATTGTTGGTAAATCAGGTTGTGGAAAAACTAATTTACTTTTAAATCTACTTCTAAAGGATTTCTTAGATTATGATAATCTTCAAGTCTTTGGAAAATCTCTGTTTCAGCCAGAATATAAAATAATTAAAACAGGATTTGAACAAAGATTACCAAAAGAAATTTTACATCAAGTATTTAAAAATAAAGATTATATAATTGGTACAGGTGTATCACCACATCAATTATTGCAAGAAGCTGGAAAACAATCTGCTTCCTCCAAAACACCAATAAAATGTTGTTTTTATGAAAATGCTAACTGACGTTCCAGATCCAAAAGATCTCAAATCCACAGATAAAAACCTAATGATATTTGATGATCTTTTATTAGAAAAACAGAATAAATGTGAAGATTATTATGTTAGAGGAAGACATAGTAATGTAGATTGTTTCTATTTGGCTCAAAATTATTTCAAATTACCAAGACAAACTATCAGAGAAAATGCTAATTTCATATGTTTATTCAAACAGGATGCAAAAAATCTTAATCATATTTACAATGATCATGTGAAGTACTGATATGCCAATAGAAGAGTTTAAGAAACTTTGTAAAATATGCTGGGAAAAACCTTATGGTTTTATCGTTATAGATAATTCTAGTCATAAATATAATGGAAAATATAGAGATAAATTAGACACCTTTTATTTTCCAGAGGATAATTCCAGAGAACTATAATCTTTACTCTCTTAAAATGGAAGAAATTTTAAATAAAATAGAAAAGAATACAAGACATAAATGGTCTACTCAAATCATTGTATCCGATAATAAAACAGACTTTAATACTATATTTGATCCTCCGTTAGAACTCGACAGAAATAAAAATTATGAGATTGCATTAATTAATTTAGAAACATATTATTCTTTCCCTAATATTAGTAAAGATAATCATCTATTTGAATATTCAAAAGACAATGGTAAAACATGGTTGAGAATGGTAATACCAGAAGGTGCTTATGAAATAAAAGCTTTAAATGCAACCATCCAAAAATTTATAGGAGATACTGAAAATCCTCCAATAACAATAACTCCAAATAATAATACTTTAAAACTATTTTAACTATTAAACCCAATTATAAAGTAAGTTTTAGAAAGAAAAATACACTAGCTAGTTTACTTGGTTTTAATCCTAAGGAGTACAGTGCAGGTACTCATGAATCAGAACATGTTATAAACATTCTTAGTGTTAACAGTATTTTAATTCATTTGAATATAATCACAGGAAGCATAATAAATGGTCAAACGTATCCTGTAATTTATAGTTTCTTTCCTAATGTATCTCCTGGATATAAAATAATTAAGAACCCAGCAAACCCAATATATCTTCCTGTTTCTAATAAAACTATAAAAGATTTCAAGATAAAAATTACAGATCAAAATAATGATACTTTAAACTTACGAGGGAGAAACTATAACGTTAGGTTTTCATTTAAGAGAGATATAATTTTTACTCTTAAAAAATGGCTTACCAAGAAGTAAAAGTAAATATTACTGACAATCAAAAAGATAAAATACAACAAGCTCTGAAACATAAAACACCGGTTACTATTAGAATTACAGAAATAGGTAATGATGTATTAGCATTAACACAAAGACAAATAAATAAATTAGAAAAAGCACTTTCTCAAAATAAAGGAGCTGATATTACTCTGAGTAGCAAACAAATTAAATATAATATGAAGATTGAAGGAGGATTTCTTCCCGCACTGGCTGCTATGGTATTACCATTATTAAGAACAGCTGTTCCTGCTATAGCAAAATCATTAGGTATTGGTGCATTAACAGGATTAGCTTCCAGTGGGGTTCAAAAACTAATAGGGAACGGACTCCGTCCTACCGTAGGGGATGGTTTATATTTAAGCAGAGGAGGATGTGTTTGTAAAATTGAATCTGATGGAAAAGATCTTTATTTACCGCAATAAAAGGAAGTGGATTAGAATCTTATGGTGATGGTTTATATTTAGCAAGAGAAGGAAATATTTATGATGGTAGTGGATTTCTAGGTGATTTAGTTAAAAATATACCATTACTTAATGTTTTATTTTAATCTATTAAAAATGGAGAAAAGAATTTATCCACCAATTCCAACAGCTCCACCAGAAAATACAATAGAAGCCAACAGTTATAGAATACAAAAAATATTAGATATACAAAATTGTTTTGAAAAAAATAAAGAAGATAGAAGAAAGACATTAAAAAAATATACAAAAGTATTATCTGCTACAAATGCTACTGATACAATTTTAACCACTGCTTCAATAGGTCTTGGTGTTACAGGAGTTACATTATTAACAACAATTGTTGCAGCTCCAATAGTGTTAGGAATGGAAATTGCTGCATTAGGAATGGGAGCAGGAAGTATTATAATAAAATTTATAAATAAAAAATTACAACAGAAAGCTGATAAACATAGACAGATATTAATTTTATCAGAATCAAAACTTAATACAATTCATAATCATATTTCTAAATCACTTGAAGATGGAAAAATATCTGAAGAAGAATTTAAACTTATTTTAGAAGAAGAAATTAAATTTAGAGATATGAAAGAAGCAATAAAACATCATGATCGCATAACTACCGCGAAAAATATTGAGAATCACACAAATGAAAAACAAGATTTAATAAATAAATTAAAAATTTTTTAGAAGAATCAAAAAAATAGAATTAAGTATAAAATTAAAAATTAAAATTAGTTATTAAAAATGTTCTTAAATATTACAGATCCTATAAAAAGAGAACAAATGTTTAATGAGTATTTAGAAACAAAAAGAAATATTCAATTGAATAATATTAGTGAAAGACTTGGAGATATTGAAATGAAAAGAGAGTTTTCCAAAGTGTTTTCTCCTATAACAGAAAGTCAACAAAAAGCATCTGAAGTTGCAGAAAAAGGTTTTACAGCTACTCAAAAAGCAATATCTGAAATTACTAAAATAACACCAAGACAATTAGCATTAGAAACTCCACAAATATTATCGTTAGCAACAAAAGGATCAAAAATGGGTGATACAGCTTTTGGATTATATGATTCTGGAGGTCAATGGTTTATAGGAAATAAAGAAGTTAAAAATGATGTTAATGGTGATTATATAATAGATGGGAAGAGATACATAGCAACTCCAGGTTTAACACAATTATTAACTAGTAAAGAACCTAAAATTTATACAGAAGAAGATAGAAATATATATAAAGAAATCCTAATTACAACTAGAGCTTTATGGGTTCAAAATGATCCAAGTACCAAAAAAGCAAAATCAGGTAAAGGTGCTAAATATCATAATATCATAGTACCAATAAGGAGAGAAATGCTTGATGAAAACCATGACTTAATGAAAAGATTTGATCTCTTAAGGAAGAGTAAAGAAGATGGCGATAGTAGCGTTGTTACTGAGATGAATGATCTAGGAGATAAACTTTTTCAAAGAGGAGGTTTTGATGAAGAACAATATGATGAATATTATAAAGAGCAAAATTAAAATATTAAAAATGCCTTTAAAAATAAGAAAAAGTAATAGGAAAAAATATTTTAAAGGAGAAGGATTTTTTGATAGCTTGTTATCTACTATTACTTCGAAAGTTGTACAAGATGCTGCAAAGGAAGTAGTTGTAAATGTTGGTAAAAAAACCGCAACAGAATTAGGTAATAAAGCCAGTGAGAAAGTTATAAATAAAATATTTCCTCCATCCAATCCTTCTAATATAAATAACACACAAGAACGGAGTGTTAGTGAAAAAATTAAAGAAAATAAACTTTTGGCAGAACAATTATTTCCAAGAGGAAGTGGGTTAAAAAATCCTTCTATTAAAAGAGTCTGAAAATAAAATATTAAATTTAGTAGTCAATTTGTCGACTTTTAAGTAGTTCAAAAATTTCACTATAATTTTTAATAATTTCTCTATATGTTAAATTACAAAATAAAATTTGCTCATACTGTTTACAAGCATTATAAAAACGTATATAATCTTTCAAAGTTGTTAAACTTCTATCAGTTTTAGCATATGCAAGAAACTCTTTTTCTGTTTCAAATTTTGATTTAAGAATAGTAAAATAAGAACCAACAATATAATAAAATCTTTTATTTCTTTTCTTATTAATATCCAAATAATTTAAAATGTTTTTACACACATCAACTATTTCTTCAACAGAATTATTACTATTAATATTTTTAATTTCTTTTTCAAGTTTGTTTCTTTCATCATATAATTCTTCATTACTAATATAATTAATAGTTTCAAATAGTCTTTTTTCTAAATCAACCGGAATCTTTTTCATTACATTAATTGCCACTTCTTTCTTATTTTCTTCATCATTCATATTCATATCAATATGTAATTTAATTTTATTATTTTTCTCAAATTGTTTTACTGTTTTCTTAAATTCCTGTAATTTATCTTCATGTATTAAATATTTAATTTCATTCAACAGCTGAGAAATTTCATTCAGAATTTGTTCTTCCATTTTTATAATAAAAAATAATATCTTTTTAACCCATTCCCAATGCTACTTTAGCTTTAATAATATTACCAACAATTCCTTTATCTATTCTTTCTCTGATACTAGGATTTAAAATATTCAAGATCTTGTAACATCTTTTTATCACAAACTTCATTTCTAGTTTTCTTATCTTCATTTTGTAAGTAACAAATATCATGATGCATAGCAGCTTCATCTACTCTATTAATTGGTTTACTCCATGGTCTGAGGAGTAAAATCTGGAGGATTTCCATAAGGATCTTTTAATCTTTTCTTTAAATTAGTTCCAGGTCCTGTAAAATTATGTCCTGGTAAATGAAGTTCAATTGGAAGTTTATTTATTAGACTATTTAAGTTACCACCAGTCACTTCAGATGCTTTAATAAATTTATTTTTTACAGTACCACAAACAATACATTTTCCTTTTAACATATCTCTATTATTTTTACTTTTAGTTTGTATTAAATCTAAAGTATCTGTTTTCTTTTTACACTTTACACAATAAAGTTCTGCAGACATTGTCTATTTTATAAACATAAAAATGTCAGTTATACAAATAAAAAACATATCTTTACCTAATGAACCTCTTTCTAACTTTCAATTACTTGATGCTGTTAAGGAGTTAAAAATTCCTAATTTTAGAGGAGTTTTCATAAGAACAGAACTTCCTAAAATACCAAGAAAGAAAGAATGTGGAATAATGAATTTAGATGATGATCTTACTGATGAAACAAAAGGAACTCATTGGGTTGCATGGGCATGTATAAATAATAAAAATAATAATAATACATTCTATTTTGACAGTTTTGGAATTCAACCTCCTTTAGAAATGATTAATTATCTTCGAGAAAAACCAGGAGATATAGAATATTCTACTGATCAAATACAACCTTTTAATACAGTAATTTGTGGACATTTATGTTTATATGTTTTAAAAGAACTTACTGATGGTAAAAGTTTTCAAGAGATAATTTTTTCTCTATTAAAATGTCTGTAGATAAATTTGGATTAATGGGAGATGAACCATCTACAAACATACAACCATTAAGAAATTATGCTATAAATCTGGATGATTTAGAAAATGTAGAAGGATTTAATGAGGAAGGTGGAAATAAATTTTATTGTTTTAAGTTAAATGAAAAGGGTGTATATAATAGAGCTGAAGTGCCATCTAATGGTTCGCCTTTAGATAGTATTGGATGGATAGAAAATGAACCATTAACATGTGTGCATCATCCAAAGTTGAATTGGATTCCTTTACCTAAAAAATATGATTGGGATATCGATATTCAAATAAAACCAACAATTTCTACTAAAGGAACTGATCACACAGTATTAAAAATATTTAATTCTGGAACAATGATTGGAAGTTTGATTCCTGTAACTTTGCAAAGTCCAGTATTTTTGGTAAGAGAAAACAAACAGTATTACCTTAATTGTAAAGCCACTGTAGGAGGTAATCTTTTTTTAATACTGAATTTGAGGTAGATAAGAAAATTATTAATGAACCTCCCTTAGGATCTACACTAATAATTGAAGGAAGAATAATTAGTGAAACCCCCGATCCAGTCGAAATCTTACCCGGTTTACAAATACAATATACTCATCAACCACCAAGAGAAGGATTATTTCCAAGTCTTCCGTTTGATTTTAGAATTGTTATAGAAAAAGGAGAAGGTCAAGAATATAGTCTTAGAGAAATTACAGAAGGTGTACAAATAACAAAACAAAAAGATGAAACTATTAAATATAATCCTGTTAAAATTTATAAGTTTTATTATATTAGTCGGATACGATTAACAACTCAACCAGTTACTGATCAAGAAATATTATATTTATAGAGTATAAAATGACTGAAGAAAATTTGCAAATCGATGAAAACTTTACAATTGATGAAAGCATAGTAGAATATGAAGTAAACGAGTATACTCCAGTATCAGGAACAACAGATTTGAATAAAGGAGGAGAAATAAGAATAGTTATACAACATCAAAATGAATGGGTTCTTATCAGTGAAAGCTATTTGCTTATTGAAGGAAAGGTGACAAAGAAAGATAATACTACATTTGCTGATGCTGATAAAATAGCTTTTTGTAATAATGGTTTAATGCATATGTTTGAACATATATCATATAGATTATCTGGAACAGAAATTGAAAATATTAATTATACCGGACAGGCGACTACGATGTTTGGATTGTTAACATATTCAGATGATTATCAAAAATCATATGGTTTAAATATGATGTTCTATAGTGATCATGATAATACTGGTTTCTCAATTAGAAATAAACGTTTGATTATCAAACCTGATCTAAAAGGATATTTTAGTTGTGTAGTTCCATTAAAGCATATCTTTGGATTTGCCGATGATTATAATAAAGTGATATGGGGGTTTACACATCAGATTACATTAAAAAGAAAATCGGAAGATAGTGATGCTTTATTTAAAGATAATACAACCGCAGAAGGTAAAATTACTTTAGATAAATTATCATGGTTTGTTCCTCATGTAAGAGCTAGTGATGAACAAAGAAATAAATTGTATAAAATTATAGAAAACAAATCAAATTATCTTATTGGATTTCGAGTAAGAGAATGTGATTCAAAGTCTGTAGAAGAAACTAAACAATTTTCATGGAGATTGTCAACAAAAGCTTCAGCAGAAAAACCAAGATATATTATAGTTGGTTTTCAAACAGATAAAATTTCTGATCAAGATAAAAATACTTCAATATTTGATAACTTAGATTTAAAAAATATTTATGTAACTTTAAACATGCTAGAAGATATCCTAAAGTAGATTATGAGTTATCTTTTACTCAAAATCAGTTTTCTAAAGCATATTTAGATGCTGCAAGTTTTAAATCTAAATTTTATGGAAGAGAAGATGACTTTTCAGTACTTCATGAAGATACTTATAGAGATTTATATCCATTGTTTGTTTTTGATGTAAGTAAACAAAGTGAAAAAATTAAATACAGCATAAGTGATATTATAGTAAAAGCATTTTTTCATACAAATGTTCCTGCAGGAACGCAAGCTTATGCATTGGTTATTTCAGATAAAATATTAAAATTTCAATCAAATGGACAAAAGTTGAGTGTTATGATTGGTTAACTATTAAAAATATAATCACGTATTTTCCAACCATTATGAATATGATTCCATTTTTCATCACCTTCATATTTATTCATTATTTCGTGTTGTTCATCAGTAGCAGAACATTATCCTTTATATTTTAAATCATCTATCTGATATTGAGATAATAAAACTAAACCTAAAATAACTTTAGCCTTTTCATCTTTATAAGGATTAATAATTCTATCGCAAAATAGGAGATCTTCAAATTTAATATCTTTTTTATCAGTCATTTTATTATTATAAATATTATTTATATAATAATGTAATATTTACAATTTTTAAAAACCATATGGTAAACTAGTAATTAAATTTTCATTTTCATAATTTATCATTCTTTTATCAAATTCAAAATCATACATTTTAACTTGTTTAACATTTTTAAGAACTCTATCTTTTTTATTAATTTTAATCTGTTTGTATTTAATTAAATCATATTTTGTATTTTCATCAGTAACTAACTTAGTTTTTTTTTATCTATTGTAATTTTTTCTTCTGCTTCACTATTCAATCTAAAACCTTTACAAGTATTAACAATTTTACCTGTATCCAATTCCATACTGTAATCTTTTGGTCCAGTTGAAACAAATCTTTTAATATAGTTAGCTTTATATTTAGCAGATATTTCTTCTGTTAATTGTCCTAATCCTGTTCCAATAATTGATTTTACTTTTTTACATACTTCACTATCATCGTCATTAAATATCACAGAATCGGTATCACAATACATAACTCTTTCTTGTAAAGTATCTAATAAATCATATAATCTTAATCTAGCATGTGCTGTTGTATATAACGCTATATAAATATTGACATTAGGATTTGGTTTTTTATAATGTTCTTTTGTTTTATATTCTACTAAATCTGTATCATTGTCTAATTCCATAAAAGATACATCTTTATATTTATCGTTATATACAATATTTGTCAACTGTTCGGTAGTATGAACATATTCAGTTGTAGTATAATCATCTTTCATTCCAAAATGTCCCCATAAATTATTTAAACATATTTTTGCTATCAGTCTTAATCCAGCATTATATTTTACTTTATCTATTTTTAAATTATAAACAATATTATCTGTTATATATCGTATTTTAGCTTCACACTCGTTATCTTTTTTACAATCTGGTCGACAATATTTATTACATTTACAACCAGATGCTTCTAGTTTATATTTCATAAATGTATCTACATATTCTCCAAATAATCCTTTAGTTGTTTCTTCAAAATATTCTAATTCATATATTTCTATTAATTTATATCCTTTTTCTAAAGCTTTATTAATTTCGAATAGTTGTCCAAGTTCCTATTATATATCTTTCTTCATTGGAGTGATTACATTTTTTATTTCTAAAATCTTTACATTGTTGACATCTTTTCATTGCATGAACTTTGTCATATTTATTAGCAAACTTTCCCCTTACATGATGACAATCAATATTTATTCTTTCCATACATGTTTTACATAAACCAAATATTAATTTATGAGCATCTTTAGTTTTTTGTTTATAAGGTAAAACAGGAATTAATAACTTTCTAGGAGGTAATATGTTACATTTCATAATTCCAAAATATCTGTTTTCTGTATTTATTTTTTTAATATATTCACTAGGAGAAACATTTATAAGAGTTTTTGGATGTCCAACAGGATATTCATCATATTTATTTACTGTCGGGTATAGAGATACATAATCTACATATTTACCTTTTAAATTTTCTGTATTATTATATAAATGAAAAGTTTCAGTTCTACCACCATAGAAAGCATCTCTTTTATTAATAGGTTTTATATTTTCATCTACAGGAGGATATTTTTCTTTATCAAATTTACATTCCCATTTTGTAATTATTTTTACTTTTTTATTGTTTTCTTTGTAATATTCTTTAATATCTTCTAATCTATTCATTGTGATATCATATAATTGTTTCATAGATTTATTTCCTTTCCTTTTACATATTTCTTCAGGATGATAACATTTTGGACATCCATGAAAATAACAGCCAAAGAATTCATATACGAAACATGTTTTAGTTTCTCTATCATAATAATAACCATCAATTTTATAATTTCTAGTTTTGAAATAAATTACTTTTTCACCACCTCTTCTGGCGTGTTGTATACCTTTATTATTAAAAGATTCTAACCACTGAATTGCTTTATAAGATTGATTATCTTCAAAAGTACTTGATTTATGAATACCTATAATATTTTCAGGTAACATAAATGTTTTAAATAATTTTGTACAAAACTGTGGTAAAGTAATAGATTGAAAAGGATCTAGACAATTCTTTGTAATTTCTAAAAATGTATTTCTATAAATATTACATCCTTTTGCTAATATTAAAACATCTAATAAACAATAATAAAAGATTTCTTTTTGAAAATTAAAGTCATAATCTTTTACTGTTTTATACCATTCTTCTAAATCTTTTTTAGATTTAATATTCATTTCATTATATCCATAATATTTTAAAGCAGGATATTTATCAATATATTTTTGATTTTTTGCTGTATTAAAATAATGGGGAAAATAACCTTTATTTCCTTTAAAATCAAAAGCTGTTGGAAATCCTTTTAAACCCATTAAAGTAAAACCAAATGAATCTATAAATCTTATTCCTGTACCTTTTATTTCTATATAAGTTATTTTTAAACCAGTAGACAAGTGTTTTATATCAATTTTATTTTTGACTAACCATCCTAAAATTGGATTCATATCATATCCTTTTCCATAATGTGAAATGAATGTATATCCTTTAAAATCATTTGAAATAAATAACTTACAAAATTTATCAGTTAATTTTTCTTTTAATTTATACGTAACATTTAAAGTAAAGTAATTATTTATATTATCTACATTAAGTTGGTCTAATTCTATTATTTCTATATTATATCTACAACTATAAATAGCAGTAAAATCTGGTGTCAATTTATATAATGTTTGAGAATAAATATCATAAGCAATGCAATAATTCATTTCATGTACACCATTTTCTTGAGTGGCTTCAAAATCAAAATACATATACTGAGGGTATTTAACAGGTTTTGGTGTTAATTATTTCATATAACATTGATGTTTATCTTTAGTGCCTTTCTCATAATCTTCATAACAAGTAAAACAAGTTATCATGTTACATTTATGTTGATCAGGTTTTTCATAACCCATAGAATATGTCTTCTTACATTTATCACAAGTCCATTGTTTTCCTCTAGAACTTTTTATACCATCTTTACATGTATGTTGATTTTGATATCCAATTATACATGTTTTACAAAATTTAGTTGTGGCTAAAAAAAACCTGTAATACTTGTTATTACATCAAAATGGTCGTTATTTAAATATAAATATATCTGGTCTTCATATTCTTCATTTCCTGTATATGTAATATTTTGAGTATTATTAGATTCAAAAATTAATATTCTTGTTTTTAAATAGTTTTCAAACAACTTTAAATCATCTAAATTATTACCTTCTGATTTTATTTCTACATTAGTATTTTCATATAAAAATTTAGCATATTCTGTTTGTAAATCTCTACCTTTTTTAATATATTGTTTTTGATTATCAGTTAGAGATTTACAGGAATTTATATCTATTAATTTATCAACTATTGCAACAACAATAGCTCTAGCTAAACAAATTGTATCAATATTTTTAATTTGTCTAATTGATCTTTTATTTACAACATCTAGTAATTTATTTCCATGTGTTCCACCATGTGGATTTGGTATAACAGACACTTCAAAAGTGGTATCTTCAATTTGTAATTCTTCTGCACTATTTAATAAACGAGTTACTTGTTCTAAGAAGAAAGTTAAAATATTATCAGAAGTTCTTAAGAACCAACGAGCATATCCGGTATAAATTATAGGATGTTTAGGAATTACTCTTACTCTAGAATTAGGAAACTTATAAACAGATCTATTTATCATACTAGTTAAAGCCTTAATAAGTGTATCTCTATTTTCATCAATTATATTTATTTTATAATTAAATATCTGAACATTTCTTTTAGATATACGAGAATTAATTAAATTGACTAGGTATGATTTTTGTTTTGGAGATTGTATGATATCTTTATGAAATCCTGATAAACGAGGTCTTTCTCTTTTTGGGATAATTATATCTTTATGAATTCTTGACAAAGGATTAATTGGAAGGTTTTTTATTTTTTGGAGGAGTAAATATATCATCATCCATATTACTAAATTCTGACAAAGGAACAGATGATTTAGGTTTTTTAGAAAATAATTCAATATATCTTTTTCTCTCAGTAGCTTTTTTCTTACGTAATTCCGATAAACGAACAGATTTTTCGTTATGCGGGAATTTTTTTCTTTCCATTTATTAAGAAAATTTTTTAATAAACTATTTTTTTATAATTTAAAAATGAATTTAGAAGATGTCTGGCAACTTATTTATAATCCACATATTTTAGGAAAAGGGCATAAGAAATCAATTTTATGGAGTAATTATTTAGCTGATGAATTGCATAAACCGATTATTAAAAGATTTAAAAAGAGAAGAGTTTATGTAAACGGTATAGATGAAACGTGGGCTGCTGATTTAGTTGATATGACTTCTTATTCTAAACAAAATAAAGGAATAAAATTTTTGTTAACGGTTATAGATATTTTTAGTAAGTATGGATGGATTATTCCTTTAAAGAATAAAAATGGAATTAGTGTAGAAGAGGCTTTTAAGAGAATATTTAAAGAAGGAAGAAAGCCAGTATTTTTATGGGTAGATAAAGGGAAAGAATTTTATAATAAGGATGTTAAAGATCTTTTAAAAACAAATGAGATAGAAATGTATTCTACAGAAAACGAAGAGAAAAGTTCTGTTATTGAAAGATGGAATGGAACAATGAAACAAAAAATGTTTAAGTATTTCACTGCTAACAATACCACAAAGTATTATGATATTTTAGATGAACTAGTAAATATTTATAATAATACAAAACATTCTTCGATAAAAATGACTCCCGTTGACGCTAGTAAATTAGAGAATGAAAGAAAGGTTTATGAAAATTTATATGACACAAACAATGATGTTGTAAAACCAAAGTTTTCTGTTGGAAACAGAGTTAGAATAACAAAGAAGAAAAAGTTCTTTGAAAAAGGTTATACACCTAAATGGACAACAGAAATATTTGTTATTAGTGAAGTTTTATGTACAAATCCTATTACTTATAAAATAAAAGATTTAGAGGGTGAACAAATTATAGGAAGTTTTTATGAAAAGGAATTACAAAAAACAAGGTTCTAATTTTTATAACCATTTTTTTTATTTGCTGTATTTCTAATTTCTCATTATCAAAATCATTTCGGGAATTTCCGATTGTGGTTGGTGTAGTTCCCAATGATTATTACTTCATATTATTATTATATTATTTTTAAAAAAGGTAATTGGTGCTCTAAATATGTACTTTCTAATATACTATTTTTTTTGTCTTTTTAAAAGTTGTAATTTTAAGATTTGTTAGATATCTGAATTTTTATATTTCAAAAAGATGGGTGGCTCGCGCCACAGTCACAAATATGTAATATCTAAAATACACAAAATTTATTTGTCAAAAAAAAATATATACGGGGCATCCCTATGATATTTTCTTTTTTGAAAAATAATATGAGTGTCTTCTGGGGGGTACATATTGTGTGACATGATCTGAAGCTGATTCAAAGACAGTTGATCGTGTCACACAGCGAACCGTGATCGCACATGATAATGTTGGTGATGATTTTAGTAATTGTGATAGTAATCGTAGTAGTATTAGTAATATGAAATGGAAACAAATAGGTATTTTAAACTCCTGCGAGAAAAAACGAACTAAACATCAACAAACGTTGCACATACCTTACAAGGAGATCCACGTGTCGCGAAATACAGGTGAAAAATCCGAAATCAGAAGCACTCAATAAATATAAAAATGAATAATAAAATAAGATAAAATACACACGAACGCATACAATACGACACACAGACGTTTCGATTCTCAGAATCTTTGTCAATGACAACACAGCTAACAACGAGATACATCAAACGAAAGACCACAATACACTAACACACGATCTATAACTTCGCCATGTGAGGCCGGAAAGGTGACTTGGCCAACTGAAATAAAAATAGGTTGCCAAAAAGGATTTGAGTAGCCAAAAATATGTGAACAGTCTACTATGAAAATATAGGAAAGTGAGGACAATTAAGTCTAGATATGGGGGACAAACAGGCAGACGTCTTTCGGATCGTTTCAGGGAACACCTCAGGGACATCAATCAGGGCGCTGACAAACCTGTCCCCAACCATTTCAATTCCTCCAACCATAACGGAGCCGACGATGCATGTGTCACCGCATTAAAACCCTGCTTCTCCAATAGCTGCGTCAGACTTAAAATTGAATGCCAACTAATCAACAATCTGGGATGCATCCACCCAGCCGGAATTAATACGGTTGTGGACGCTACAGTATAACTGTGGCATCTTCCCCTATTGTTCACACTATCTATTACTATGCTGTCCCCCCCCCTCCCCCATATCTAGACGTATTTGTCCTCACTTTCCTATATTTTCATAGCAGTCTGTTCACATATTTTTGGCTACTCAAATCCTTCTTGGCAACCCATTTTTAATTCAGCTGGCCAAGTCACCTTCCGGCCTCACATGGCGAAGTTATAGATCGTGTGTAAGTGTATTGTGGTCTTTCGTTTGATGTATCTCGTTGTTAGCTGTGTTGTCATTGACAACGATTCTGAGAATCGAAACGTCTGTGTGTCGTATTGTATGCGTTCGTGTGTATTTTATCTTATTTTATTATTCATTTTTATATTTATTGAGTGCTTCTGATTTCGGATTTTTCACCTGTATTTCGCGACACGTGGATCTCCTTGTAAGGTATGTGCAAAGTTTGTTGATGTTTAGTTCGTTTTTTTCTCGCAGGAGTTTAAAATACCTATTTGTTTCCATTTCATATTGTTATATCTTGCTGCAGCCGCTGCTTTTTCTCTCTATTCCATAGTATTAGTAAACGTAGTGGTAGTAGTTATAGTAGTAATAGTGGCAGTTTTTGTAGATGCATCACTAGTAGCACAACTATGTGTAGTAGTAGTAGTAGTAGTAGTAGTAGTAGTAGTAGTAGTAGTAGTAGTAGTAGTAGTAGTAGTAGTAGTAGTAGTAGTATTAGTAGTAGTAGTAGTAGTAGTAGTAGTCATATTTGTTAGTAGTAATAGTAGTAGCAGTAGTAATAGTAGTAGTGATGGTAGTAGTAAAGTAACAGTAGCAGTAACAGTGGTGGTAATTGTATTATAGTGCTGATAGTAGTAGTTGTATAGTAGTAGTGGTTGTAGTAATACTAGTAGTAGTAGTAGTAGCAGTAGTAGCAGCAGCAGCAGCAGTAGTAGTAGTAGTAGTAGTAGTAGTAATAGAAGTAGTAGTAGTAGTAGTTGTATAGTAGTAGTGGTAGTAGTAATACTAGTAGTAGTAGCAGCAGCAGCAGAAGCAGCAGCAGCAACAGCAGCAGCAGCAGTAGGAGTAATAGTAGTAGTAGTAGTAGTAGTAGTAGTAGTAGTAGTAGTAGTAGTAGTAGTAGTAGTAGTAGTAGCAGTAGTAGTAGTATTAGTAGTAGTAGTAGTAGTAGTAGTAGTAGTAGTAGTAGTAGTAGTAGTAGTAGTAGTAGTAGTAGTAGTAGTAGTAGTAGTAGTAGTAGTAGTAGTAGTAGTAGTAGTAACTGTAATCTTAGTAGTATTCATATTGTTGACTTCACGTGTACCGTCACCAATGTGTTGTTACTGAACGAACAATGTAAACGAACGAACGAATGAAACAACTGTATGTTTAACAGAGCGACAGGACACAAAAGCAACTGCATGCAACTGAATGGAGGCCAAGCAGTAGTAAGTTGAGAATGTCCACGTTTATTGCAAGAGTTGTCATCTGGTATCAAAATAAATACATAGAGTACAAATGCAGACCTCGTCCTGTTGGCAAGAGATATTGGTGGTCACTAATATGGTTTCTGCCCCGCTACCCCTACGTCAGCGCGTGAGCGTCCCTAACTACCTGACTACTGGGTGCTCAGGCGTGCACAAACTACTAGACCCTTTCCCTTTTGCACGCCAAGCCACCTAACCAAACCCCATAACAGATCCACTCTGTTATAACACCTCGCTATCCTCAACGAGACTTTTCCCCGAAAAGTCTTAATTCCACAACTCATTTACCCCAAGTCTATGACCCCCACGAGTTATGCTTCAAAACCACTATCCGCTAGTTTCTATACTCTTAACCAAATAATCCTATACCAGCCGCTATCCTCCCAACCACACAATTACTTCTTCCTCGTTTCTGTAAGATCATAAGCAAAACATATCTCAACTCCCAATCACAAAATACCTGGAACTGACGTTTATAAGTCTCTACAGTTTCTTTCCGAAGAACTCTTATTCATTACACCTATCTATCCATACAATTCAATATGTCTTATAGCTAGCTGCTATGACCCGTAAACCTATACTTTTTCTTCGTTCAATATCAACATTACATATATAATTTACACATTATCGTAACCTCGTAAGTTCTATATTATCACACCTTCACAAGCAACCGCTTCATTACATTGTCGATCGAAATCATGGGTATATATAACCAAAAATTGAAGATTCTTATGCGTTTATACAACTTATCATACTCTCGCGAACATCAACAACACTGGATAGACAGGAAAGAGGTTGGTGCGCACCGAAGAAGATAGTAAGAAGTAGTCACATTTATCCTCCCATGCACTCACAAAACTTTATAAAAAAATTTTTTCAAAAAAAGACGAATCATATAATCTTCAATAAATATTCTTGTTAAAAATTACGTCGATCTCAAACGCCCTCTTTACAATCTCAAGATTGAAAATATTTGTATCATTTTTGCGTCCAACAGCAGCCCGTAAAAACTTTATAACTATACTATATCAGTATCTTTTATTTATAATACATCTTTCATGACTTTCGACCTATTTTTTACTTCTACTTATTTCATGCTGTAACTACAGTGTCTTAAAGGTTCATTTACTTACAATTACTGTACATATGTAGAATGCTGACAAGCACTGCCTCATTTCTAAGTTCCACCAATCTTCCCCACAATATTAACGCTGACTAGCGCAGCACCTATTATAACCCCCATATCCAAGTATAGCATTCTATCTATGTGTTTCTAATGACGCTGACTAGCGCAGCACCTATTATAACCCCTTTTTAATATATTTCTTAATTCCCGACTACCATGACTTTTGCTAGCTATTCACAGCCTAATATCTGACTAGCTTCAAGTTAAACTCCAGGCTAACATAATCTCCACATTCAGAACATGGCACTCAATCCATGTGTTCCTATTATAACTTCTCTTTCAAACATCCCTGGCATTGAACGTATCTAATTTAATCTCTGACCATTTTAATCTTTGACCATTATGATATGTGCTGTTATCTACAGCTCCATGTCAGGCCACCCTCAGTTAAATTAATCTCTCATATTCCAAACATAGGATTCAATCCATGTGTATTTCTATTAACGCTGACTAACGCATCACCCTTAAATATTATTTATAAGTGTTAACCACGTTTACTTTTTACTTCTTCTAAAAAATCAGCAAGCTCAACTTCTAGTCACTATCGAAGCTCATGGCACTCACTCCATGTTCTCTCCCTATCCCATGAAGATCATTTCTTAAAGTTGCCTCATATTTTCTGAACGTAACTCTGCATCCAGAACTCCCAAGGACCCTATTAACAAGTCTCTTTAATATGGACCAGGTTATGTTTTATAACTCCCCACAACTGAACGCCAAAAGAAAAACTATTTTAAACATGGTCAAGGCAACTCAAGAAGCAAAATCATTATAACTTTTGCAAGTGAAAATAAACAAACAAAGTAATATGCTAATATTTAACCAAAGCAAGCTAAATAAAACCACAATTCATGAAATAACTGGAGTCAAGACAAATCAAAATAGAACAATATCATCCCCCCCCCCCCCCCCCCTGGTTTTCAAACATCATTTCATTTATCCCCAAAATTTTTCAAAATAAATATACATAATGAAATAGTAATCAAGTTCAAATAAAATCAACTACTTATTGTAATCAAGCAACATTAGTCTCTTTTTTGGACTAATGATCTACTCCTAACAACAATAAAAAACAACTCAATGCTAGGACAAATATTAACCTGCATTA
Organism: Cepaea nemoralis; assembly: GCA_014155875.1. Classification (NCBI taxonomy): domain Eukaryota; kingdom Metazoa; phylum Mollusca; class Gastropoda; order Stylommatophora; family Helicidae; genus Cepaea; species Cepaea nemoralis. The sequence goes on along the minus strand of JACEFZ010016873.1, from coordinate 286,076 downwards.
ACCCCAAAATATATCTGTTACCCACAGATTATATTCTCATCATACGCAGAACAATATTTATTCCCCCAACAAAAGTCATTAATCAAAAATGACCATACTTTTTTTCTGGAAGTCGACAATCACCTCTCCTCCAGCAAGTATAAGCGCAAACCAAGCCATTTATTTTCTCACATCATTCTACCAAATAGTGTCAGTCTCTTAATTAGTCTCTAGTACCACATTGGTCTTACTTCTAATTGTACTAGGTCTGGGGAGCACATCATACAGTCGACGTCTCAAGCTCTACATTCTTCCGTAACATTAGTCTCCCATTCATAACGTTTACTGATGACTGCTTTCGAACACCTGACGTAAGAAACGCTGCATTCTCCCGTATTATTAATTCCTCAAGCTCTTAATAAGCCCTACATTCTAACATGCTTCTAACGATTCACATGCTTCTTCACATAATACTTTCTCAGAATTACTCACTTCTGCCTCTCTCACCCTTACTCCTCAATTTTCCTTATTATCTTCACTAACCACCATCAACTTTCAACCTCTTCTCTTCACAATTTAACTCAGACAACCAATTCTTCGCCAACCCCCATCATCCAACACATTAATCCTGTTGTCTATACCTTTTACTCGCTGACAATCACTTTCCCATTTATCAGCAGCCCTTCGCAGCTAACTTCTCTGTGTTCTCTCATTCTTCCGCACACTCACATCCGCCAACGACATGGAACCTGCTTACCATAAATAAACGGAACGTTAATTCTCTATCTGTCACCCTGTCATAGAATTTTCATTAATTCTGTCCAACACCACACATTCTAAACAAAAGACATCACAAATTTCCAATCATCTTCTCTCTACCTCCCAACTTTCGCATACTCACTTACTCTGTCCTCCACGAAATCACCGGTGTGCTTTATCAGCGTCACCACTCAGCAATTCTTCGCATATTCGCACGGCACTCGTATTTTATGCTTGCTCAGACAGTGACACAATCTCCCTTCACACCGCTTCAAGTCTAAGATATACCAAGCGCCCCGTACATCCATGCGCTACTACCAATCACCTGACATTGTTCTATCCATGCACTCCACCCCAAACGACTTTTCAAAACTTCCCTCTTCAGCGCGACGAACACATGTTTGTCTACACTTTTACACACGCAAGGACAACGCATAACTAGACGAATCACTCCAATACTCAACTACTCACTCACTTCTCCTCAACCTCCTCATCCTACACTATTAACGAGTCGGATTCTCTCAAGGTATTCCGTCAGGTCACTCATCAGTCAACTTTTCAAGTCTAACTATAACAAAGGTATCTTCTGACAATAGTGTCTGTCTTCATGAGAAGTAGCAATCAAACTCGTTTTCAATATCTGTAGCTGTAAAGTATTGAGGTCTTAACTCATATACTCCCTAAGCTTTCTCTCGTCATCTACTGTATAGGTCGGTTTAATTGCTTTCATTCGTTTACTCTTATTTGTTGTTGGTGTCGTTACTGCGTCCGTCTGCTCACTATTTTCTGTATAGGTAACATATCTCTTATACCTTCCTTCTTCGTCTTCAGAAGATTCACTAATGATGGTTCCCTCAACAGGCTCATTATAGTTGACTGCAGACATGGCAATAATATCTCTATAGAAGGCACTAGAACGTCTGACTTTCTTCTTATTTATACCTCCATCTTTCATGCCATCTGAGGAACCTGCCACATCAGTCGTACCTACATTGACTACCAGACTAGTTGCATTTCTATCCTTAATTTTTCTAACCTGTCTTCTGACATCTTTGGTTCTTGTCTGTCTATCTTTCTTAATTTCAACAGTGTCTCCTTTTTCTAATTTACATGAGGAGTTTCGACAATTTCCAGTAACTCTGTTTGACTTCCCTTCGTTATCTTGCTGGCTGGTTGTACTTGGATTTTCTTTTCCACGGTATCAATTTGTGTCTGTGTGTTATTATCTACCACTTCAATCATCTGTGTCTGTGTCTCTCTTTCCTGTCTGTCCCTAAAAACTGCAAACACCTTCTGACCATCTGAGGATTTTATTGACCTGATCTTCTCTTTTACTCAAACATTGCAACTGAATGTCTCAACCGTCTGATCTCGAACCACTGATTTCGTAATGTTCTCACCTCTTCATTATTAGATGGCCAGTTCCATCGTTCTTATAAAAATTCTTACTCTGATAAGCATTGACTTCTGGCTTGTTATGTTTTTTCTCCATATACCTCCGTGTCTTTGCCACGTCAGATTTAATATGTATACAGTTTATATCACGACTGCGGTACTTTCTGTCACTATTATAAAGCGGCTGTCTATTATTTGGACACGGTCTATAAAAGTGTACTTCCTGCCCACCGTTAAAGCAGGTTGAAGCAAGACGTGGCCTTAGCGTAATGGTTTTATATTGGTTATTTGGATTGAAACTCCGACCATGTCGACTTCTATTATATGTCAGTGTTTCTATATTACTTATCCTATTTCTCCGTCTCCAGCTATTTCTATTTTGCCCCCCATTAACATGATTCTGTGTGTTTGCCTGAGCGCGTCTGTTGCCGCAAAACCTATAACTATGTCCATTCCGTCCAGAATTCCAACATACCATATTTGTACTACCTACTGTCTCTCTTATAGGATTTCTCATCTGTCTATCTCTATCGTGAGTACTTTCATTACTTCCCTGCAATGTCTGTATTTCTCCTCTTCTTCTCCATCCATACCTTGCTTGTCCTATTTCCATAAGTTCCTCTATTCTGTCTTCTCTATTGCCTCCTATTTCTCTTCCTACCCTTAATTTACATCTCTTTCTCAAACTTTCTTCTTGTATGGCTATATCCACAGCCTGCGATAACCTAGCTAGATTCCCCTCATTAACTTGAATTTCAGTCCATCCGACTTTATTCCATTCACGAAAATTACAACTAGCATCCTTTCTAACTCTTCCCCTTGTACATTTTGTCCTAGAAACGCTTCTTCAGCTAGATTAATTAGCCTGTCACTGTATAGTTGAACACTTTCACCATTGTCTTGTCTAGACTGTCTTAATACTGAAAATGCGTACTTGTGTGCTAAATCATCTTTAAAATGTTCCTAAGTCTCATCTACCCCAGCTTCTAAATTTCTCCTAATATGGTCCGATACTGGCGTTACACTTGTCTGATAAGCAAACTTTTTCTTCTCTTCATCTGTCGCTCCTACCAAAAATGCATGTTTCTCTATAGCTACAATTCATTTTTTGAAACACCTGGCCTGCCCACTGAACTTCTCAATATCAATACATATGATCTGTTGCTTCAAGGCAGTGTGCAACTTAGATATGGCTCTGCCTACCCTATTCAATACCTGCCCCAATGATATGTCTTCTTGTTCCATTCTAAGTTAATAGTATGATGCAAAATTATAATTTATATGTCAAATTTATAGGTCAAATTGCAATTTTTCTTAATTAACTAATTAAATATCGTTCAATACATTACTTCCGTTGCGTTATCCGTCCAGTTTCGTTTCTGTCTCGTAGATGTTGTCTTCTCCAACAAGTTTTAAACAAACGACAAAAGAGCGGTTCATCTTCTAACGATTTAAGAGCAGCTCATTCTTGACAGCTGGTTCTCGAACGATTAAAGAGCAGCTCGACCGATTGTTTTGCAGGACTGGTAGGTACAGCAATCAGCGACCCTGGCTGGCATTTTGAATTCAGCGAAAAACGACAGCAGCAATGAGCGACCCTGGTTGGCCGTTTGAATTCAGCGAAGAACGACAGCAGCAATGAGCGACCCTGGTTGGCATTTTGAATTTAGCGAAAAACGACAGCAGCAATGAGCGACCCTGGTTGGCCTTTTGAATTCAGCAAACAGTACTGTGCGATAACGACCAGGCTGTTGTGTAGCAATGATTCAGCCATGGATGCAGAACATCGGTCTTGGTTAGGCTCTCCAGACAAACGACAGTACTGAGCAGCTTCTTAAAACAAACGATAGTACTGGACTTGAGCAAGCTTCTTGACCTTCACACAGGCCTATGTTACAAGGATTCAGCAGCCTGAGAAATCACAACAACTACCCCTGGCCGGGCTTTCAGCTGCTGTGTCTCTCAAAATAATCAACGAGAATGTTGTGGCAACAGCATCCATTTTCAGGCGCGTTCAACAAAAGTCTTCAATTGTGCCAAGGTTATTTCTTTCTCCTGAACAACCCAGGGTTTTCAGAATCCGACGTCGCGGCACCAGTTTGCGTCCTTTAACAGAGCGACAGGACACAAAAGCAACTGCATGCAACTGAATGGAGGCCAAGCAGTAGTTAGTTGAGAATGTCCAAGTTTATTGCAAGAGTTGTCATCTGGTATCAAAATAAATACATAGAGTACAAATGCAGACCACGTCCTGTTGGCAAGAGATCTTGGTGGTCACTAATATGGTTTCTGCCCCGCTACCCCTACGTCAGCGCGTGAGCGTCCCTAACTACCTAACTACTGGGTGCTCAGGCGTGCATCAACTACTAGACCCTTTCCCTTTTGCACGCCATGCCACCTAACCAAACCCCATAACAGATCCACTCTGTTATATATGTCAAAGGGTTACAATTTGGTCATACACTCAGCCCTTGCAACACTCATCTTTCGCTTATCAGTTAACAATCGTGCATGTTATATTCACCTAGAAACAAAAAGAGAGAAAATACTGTATAATGATTGCTGTGATAATAAACAATCCATAATTGAAATGCCCTAATTTATATGATACAGCACCAGGACACCAGCAAACGGTGAGCCATGTTGACGAAATCATCAGACGACTTAATGAATGCGAGTCACATTCGCTTATGTCTACACTTGACGATGCACCTCAAAAGGTACTGGGTCTGGCAATCAATAGAAGAAAAGTAATTAGCTAATTTCAGTTGAGTTCACTGAAGAAAAGACATCACAACATTCGGGACATTTGGGTGGTGCATTGTTCTCATCTTTAACAAGCAGCGAAGATCCCCAATACTTACAGCACCTGCTGCAGTCTCATTGTATGTTCTTCTGGTCTTTCCTCCGAGATTTTAGTGACGGCGAGATACACTTGTTACTCCCGTCAAGACTATTCTCTTGAGACTATGATAATTTTTATGTTCATCCACGCTCTATACTTGATACCAAACTGCAATGACCACATATTCCTCTTCATGCACCACCGCCTCACCCAAAACATCAGTCCCAGTCTACTTTTTTCCTACCACACCAGCATGTTCTGTGGAAAAGAATCAACAGATGCACACACTCTTTGACTTCTTCGAATAACGGATGCCTCTCTGCACGTAGCATGCCGGTCTTCACATTCTCGGCATGCTCTGTGAGTTCATTAAAATTACAACTGTTATGTTAGACCTTCTGTCAACGACCCACGGCAGGGAGTTCCTCCACCCTCACGCTCAGATTATATGTCGTAGTATTGTATGCCGGGTTATACAGCGAAAACCAGTCAGTAAACCGTCGATATGTACACACATCACGTTTTTGGTCTATTTAGCACAAACCTATCCTACAGATCGTGACATAACCTGAGCACTAAGTGGTTATAACACATCAAGGAATATAAGTAATGATTGTGTAAACTCACCACCGCTGATATTGATGGTACAGAGATATTTCACCGCAGGCCCAGTGAAAGTGATATTAATGAGATGAAGAATGAGACCACATTTGATATCTAGAGTGTTGGAACTGATGACCATTCGTATTTCACGATAGCAGGAATGCCTGTCGTTCATGATCAAACTGAAGTTCTGCAGGAATGCTATAATGGGAATACAAATAAAAGAATAAGGCAATAGGTACACACATGTATAACCTCACCCGTCCTTCCACGCACACGCGTTTCTATCATTACCTTCAACCAGCCATCCATCTATCCTTATATCCATCCATTGACCAATTAATCTATAAACTCATCCGTCCGTCCATTAATCTATCCATCCATCCGTATATCTATTAATCCATTCACACATATATCCATGAGTTAATCCATCCATCTATCCGTCCATGAAACCATCCATCCATCCATCCATCTGTCTATCCATCCATCCATCCATTCACACATCCATCCATCCATCCATCTATTCATACACAGACAGACAGACAGACAGACAGACAGTCAGGCAGCCTCCTTGTTGGCAGCTCTCCTCAGGCATCTCATTTCGCAGGTGTTGATTTTGCGAAGGTGTAATTTGGATAAAGTTCAAGTTTGAGATTGGTAGCATAGGGTTGGTGTGAATATGCTGTTTATTATCTGTCGTTTTGCGAACATTGGTATGTTTGGATGCTTCAGTAAGGGTGATAGTTGATATGTAAGTGCACTAGCTTTTTGACATCTGATTTCAATTTCTCTGTCCAATCTGACATCTTCTGTGATCACACTTCCAAGGTATTTGAATTCTTTAACTTGTTTCAGAGTTGTGTTATTTATCTGTAAACTAAGTGGGCCCGGCGATCTACTACCTCGCATTACTTCGGTTTTGGCTGTGTTTATACTCATATTGTATCTGCTGCAGGTTGAACTCAGATTAGTAATATCATTTTGTAGTCTGCCCTCATCGCTGTAAAACAGGCACTGATCTTCTGGAAATAGAAGTTTTCATTTATTCCCTGTGGGTCAGTTGTTTCATCTGGAGTAAAGAGTTCTAAATTTTCTGAATCTGTTCTGTCGAGACTTGCTTCTTTGCAAATTCTGTCCATGTAGATAATGAATAGCAGGGGAGAGAGCACACATCCCTGCCTCACTCCTGTATTGACGATGAACATATCTGATATACCTTCTTGTGTTCTTACTGCACTTTGGCTCGAGTGGTACATGGCTATGATGTTTTCTAGCAGTTGCCCTTCTATCCCATAGTCTTCAAGGGTGGTCCATAATTTGTATCTGTCTACACTATAGAAAGCTTTTTCCTGATCCACAAACACAATATTCTGCTGGTCACTATATGCGATAGTTTTTTCACAAATTTGTCTAAGTGTAAATAATGCATCAGTGCAACTTTTACCTTTCCGAAAACCGAATTGTGCTTTGCTTAACTGTTGTTCAACTATTGGTCTAGCTCTTTGTTCCAAAAGTTTTGCATACATTTTCCCTATATGGCTCAGGAGTGATATACCTCTGTATGTTTCACACTCTCTCATATTGCCTTTCTTTTTCCATATTGGTACTATTATTGCCTGATGCCAATCATCTGGGACTTTTCTTTCTTCCCATGCTATATTAAAAAGTCTTGTTAGCCATTTAACTCCTGTTTCCCCACAGGCCTGAATAGCTTCTGTGGTTATTCCATCTGGACCTGATGATTTGTTTTTAGGTCTTTTCTTTATAACTGATTTGACTTCTGCAGGTATGAAATTTGGTTCTTGCTGTCCCTTTCATGTAGGCACAAAAGTGAGGTTTTCTATGTTATGTGTGGGGTTAAGTGGTTCTTGAAAATATTCTGCCCACCTTGCTAGTCTTTGTTGTGGATTAAATATCGGTAGGCCCTATACCTCTTTTGCTGTTTATGATGGTGATTGGGTTGTAACATGCATCTCTGTTTCTCATTGTGGTGACACGTTTATACAATTCTCTTGGGCAGTCTTTGCTAAGGTTCGCCAACTGTTCACCGTATATTCTCCAGGATTCATCTCTAGATGCTCTAATTGTTCGTTTGGCATTACGTCGTACTATTCCATAAGTAATATAGTCCTGTTCAGATTTAGTTGTGATCCTCTTTTTGAATGCTACCTTCTTTTTGAATATGCTATCTTTAACTTCGTTGTTCCACCAGGATGTTCTTAATCTTTTGTCCTGCCCTACTTTCTTTGTTCCACATTTATTTTTCAGTGTGTCGAGCATGGCAGCCTTGAAACATGTTCATTCCTTATCTACGCTTGAGTGATCATCACGGATGTTCATATGTAGGTGTTGGATTTCTTGATTGAATTCGTCTTTAATCGTATTTTCCTGCAGCCTCCTATAATTGATGACATGTGTTGTTACCTTTTTGTTTCTTATTTTCCTGTGTGGTGAAATATTTTTTATTATGACTGATTTGTGATGAGTATCAACATCTGTATTTGGGAGTGCTCTTGAATCTAATAGTAGTCTTCTGTCTGATTTCCTAATTAGAATAAAGTCAATTTGAGAGGCTTGGTCTATGTCATTCCATTTATACCAGGTTTTGGTGTGGCTACGACGATGTTGAAAAAAACTATTTGCTATTATTAGTCCATGTTCCGAACATATGCTGAGTAGACGTTGACCATTGCTGTTACAATCAGTCTCTGTGTCGCTGAATGGCCCCATGCAATCCTCCCACGGTGTTCTTCGTGTGCCTATTCGTCCGTTAAAACCACCCATCACAACTAGTTCATCTGTCTCCTTGACATTATTTAACGTGTCTGCAATTTTATCAAAATATTCGTCTTTGTCTTCGTCGCTGTAAGTGTCATTACATAGGGCGTATGTTTGTATAAAAATTGTTGGTCTATTTCTTTCTTTGATCTGTACTAGTATTATCCTTTCTGATATAAATTTAGTGTTGATAATGGCTTTCGCTTTGTCTGGATGCAACAAAAATCCCACTCCATGTTTAGCTGTAGCTCGCTGATCGACGCCACTCCATATAATAACGTAACCTTCGTGTGTTGTTTTCGTGTTCTGCCCCCTTTTCCTAGTATCTGCGAGTGCTAATAATTGAATATTTGATTGTTTCATGAACTCTACGAAAGCTGGTTCCTTATATCCTAGACATGTAACATTCCAAGTTGCAAAAATCTCCTTTCTATTTGAAGTATGCCGAAATTTAGCAGTTGTCGTCGTTAGTCGCTTGTTGTGTCGCTTCGGTGTGTCGTTTCCGGCGTGAACGCTGATAGAGCTGCGTTTTTCTTTCAATTTCCTCCATAATTCTCGAGCAAGAGTTCTTGAACAAATAAATTTCCTACCGGTTTGCTGGACCTGTCGTAGGTTCATCCTTATTTGAACAAATTGATGATAAGAAACACGCACAGAACACATAATTAATCTCTGAATCGAGCGAAGCGGTTTACACCGCTATCTTGAACCGTCTATTTAGACAGAGACTAGACTTTAGACAGAGATTAACCACACATTTCTACACTGTAGACAGAGACTAATCACTTATTTCTACACTGTAGACAGAGATTAATCACACATTTCTACACTGTAGACAGAGATTAACCACACATTTCTACACTGTAGACAGAGATTAATCACACATTTCTACACTGTAGACAGAGATTAATCACACATTTCTACACTGTAGACAGAGATTAATCACACATTTATACACTGTAGGCAGAGATTAATCACACATTTATACACTGTAGACAGACATATTCACACATTTCTACACTGTAGATAGAGATTAATCATACATTTCTACACTGTAGACATAGATTAATCACACACTTCACCACTGTAGACAGAGACTAATCACAACTTGTTACTGTTTTTCAATTCGTAACCCCGCATACCGTGTTCTAAACACAGCTTCTGGCGATCTGGAAGGTCTTGCGCTGGTTTTCATTTTAAGCGTATTAGTGCCGGTCGTTCAGAGAGCAATGGCTAACTTCTGAACATCAACTTGCCAAGTAATCGCACAAAGCCAAACAATGCTGGAGATGACTACGACGTTCTGTAAACGATATAATTAACTTCTCTTGTTCACTATTTTAGAATCATTAACAGCTTAGTAACATCATTAACACTGAAGGATGATAACGTTGCGGAGTGCATACGTGCGAGAGCTCTTAAACTTCCGGTGTGCTGATGTCGAGGTAGTGGGATCAACGTCTACATAGACCAGCAAGACTAACAGGTTGACATTTCGAGTTGAACATGGGGACGTAAATTACAAGTACCTCAGAAGTCGGAGTCGGTTTACACAAGCCAAAGTTTAATCACACTTCTTGCTTTGGTTATTCAGTATTTTGAGTTCACTAGCAATTAAGTAAAATCATTCACACGAAACACGATTATTCACACAAAATACAGATTAATCCCACCTTACTACGGTCATTCACATCACACAGAGAATTCACAACTTACCAGGATTATTCACAACAATCCGGAACCAGCTCATTTGGTAGGCATAGTTTAAAACTACAGTTATAGACTTTTCTTGCATATTTGGGTTGCACGTGCTGTCATCTTGATCACTTATATAACTCGGAACACTGGGCAACGCGTGCATGTTGCATAAGTCCACTGAAATATCATGAAATGACATTATATTTGATTATCCATCAGACCTATTGTTGTCACTGTCCCTCTTGGGTAAATAGGGCAGGCTGAATTTTATTACTGTAAAATAAAGTATGCAATGAAAGAGCTAAGCAGGGCGAAATGTGTTTATAATCATGTTTCGGTATATTTTATATTTCATTTCATCTCGTCAGGTGCACACCGTAGAAATCACACACAATAAACTAAAGTAATTAGATTATTTATTCAAGGTGACATATACAACACACATATCCACACAATAATTTGTCTACCACGTTAATTTTAAACTGACTATAATGTCTATTTATTTGCATACAGTTCGTTTTTGTTGATGAATTGTGATCGCTTCTGCCAGCTTTAACATGCGACCATTTTGTGTGTTAAACAACGCACGAAACGCATTGACCCTCTCACTTACGTGACGGGTTTTCACAATATGTCTTACAATCGATGATGTAGGAGGTGTCTAGTGTGTAAGCTTGGCCAGGTTCCCAGTGTCTTTGTTTATTATTCTGTCTATAGACTTAGGTGTGGGTTCGACCGCTCTGTTATTCAATTGCCTCTGTGTTCCGCCGATATAAGTTGAATGGCACCTCATTCTTGACAAACCACATATTTATGTGAGGAACTTATCGTCATACGGACTGAACACAATTAAAGGTGAGGCCCTTGCATACGGTTTAAAATTCTGCATAAATCACAAACACATCAACCATATTGAATCGCATGTTCAGTTTGAAATGTTGTTTGATAAATTTCTAAGTTAACGCAAACGTCTGCTGAGTCGGTTGCATGGATGAAGACCAAACTGGTAAATTGTGACAGGACGCTTTATCACGTCTAAGAGATATATATTTGGTCCCACCAGGAAATAATCTTAAGTCCCCATCAAAGGATTAAGGACAAACTAAAATGGATTGAAAACAAGAGACAAATATATTTTGACCGAGCACGGCGCTACACCTTTTTTATAACTATAGTCTGAGGAAACGTTGATGCTCTGATAAATCGTAAAGCTCAGACACCACGGCACCAGTCGCCTGCCCTCTCAACGGTTGAAACCTCGCAATGTTTCAGTAGAAGGGAAAGAAAAGGTGATACCTTCCCTTTTAGTACAATTCACCGCTTAACACGTTGTGTTAAAAGTCCAGACGAAGTAGAGACGGCAATACAGGGAGATAAGATTCTTGCCTGTCAAGTGTTTGAGAGTACAAAAATGTTTGCCTACTACCTTACGTTCAGCGGACAGATGTGTGATCGTAAGACGGCAATATAATGCAGGCTTTACACCTCGTTGGATAAGGCTATATAAGGATATATAAAGGCTAGTTGAAACACGGAGAAAGTGAGGATGTAACACCCGATTGAAACTTTCGCATGACACAACGTCCGGAGCAGGTTTCATTGTTTCAGACACGTGGAGGAGAGGTAGTCAATGTGATTGACAGTTCTGTAAAATGTGATTGAACTACATTACAATGTGGGAAATAAGTGGAGTTAACAAGTGCGGGACATAGTATAGCCCGCGTGGAAATTGGGAGCAGGAAGACAGAAATCACGTCAGGAACAAACAGAATAAAACTACAAGCGTGGCCAACAAGAATTCCGATACAATCACAATAGCGTACAAGGGAAGCCGGAATTTCAATTTCTGATGAGAGATTATCCTCTCGTTTTGTTACTTCAATAGAAAGTCTTGTGAAAGAATGTCCAAGCTAAACTCAGGTAATACAAACATTATTTGATCCGTTTGTCTGCCGTCTTAGGGCCGGCTGTTTAAGTTTCTGGTTTGCATTTCTTCTCTTCCAAACTTTAAGCGTGTGGATTTTCTTTGTACTTATTATTCCAGCTATAGATTTTACTATTTCACTGTGACCTTTGCTTTCTTCTTCTTTCATTCGCTACTTGGTTGTCTAAATTGTTATGCATGATCTTCTTCTTCTTCAGCGTTCCGAGCCATTGAGGTTCTTTGCTGCAGATACAATACGTCTCCATTCGTCTCTCTGGTTGACCTTCGTTTGCCAGTAACTGATATGATAATTTAGAGAAACCCAACATTATCCAAACCTCGTGAGGATGTGGCCTATTCACATACAGGATAGCTCTTTAGAGTCGTCCTGCATACACATTGGGGAGACTGACTACTTAGATTAAATTCCTGAGAACAAACAGTCTAGTGATAGTGTCCAAATTATACGTTGATTGGTTTGACCAACACGATAAATGCCTACCAAGATTGTTGTGAAACCACTTGGAGGGAGAAATGTCACCAGTTCACTTTGTCTGCAATAGGACAGACATGATTTAAAACATTCAATTTTCTAGACAGGTGCTGGTACGGCCGTTAATGTGCTACAGTAATGTCAGACAAACCTTCCGACAAGACGAAATGACAGTGACAGAAAGGGAGAGAGTAAGTGATGCGAACTTATAAGGGAAACACTCCATTATATATATATACGTGTAGACGTAGATACTACCCATCTCCGTTTGTTTCAATCCAGCTCTCTTAGAAGCCACGGACAATCAACAACTTATATAAAGGATTGACTGAGCCTAGTGAAGGGACCAATTTGGGCTTCTTCAAGCTGACAGTGAACGGCGTCTCACTGGGGGAAGCATGGCCTACAAGGGGTTTCTCATATGTCTTTAGCATGACCATGAAGGATTAGTCGGAGAAAATTGAAATTTGGCACATATATAGCGCATTAAATTTGTAATAGACATATGAATTATGAATTTCCCACCTCAACTGGTTTTCCCGATATGATGCATGGCACATCACACCCTATTGTCCAGATCTGCACATCCAATGGTCTGTCAGAACAATGGAGAAATCAGACGCCAGGACTGTGATACATTTCTTGATGTTACAGGGTAAACCACCTACAGAAATACACAAGGAGATAGGGCCAGTGTTTTAGGAAGTCTGTCCTTCGTATGCTTCTGTAAAAACATTGGTGTTTGCAGTTTGGCCAGGTGTGGCCGTTCCCAAGCTGCAGATCTGCTAAGACCAGGACGACCGTCCTCAGAGTGCAATGATGCAAATGCTGCAAAAGTGAAGAAAATCATAGACCAGGATAGGAAAATGACATTTGCAGAGATATCGGGTTCAGCAAAACTGAGTAAGAGTACAGTTTTTAGAATTTTACACAACAGACTGAACATGAGAAAAGTGTGTGCCCCGCGCCTGCTGACATGTGAACAGAAACACACACGGGTTGATTGCTGTGGCCAGTTGCTCAACATGTGGTGGTCGAAAAAACATGTAAAAGACAACGGGTACGGTAGATGAGGCTTGTATTCACCAAATCGTAAAAAACCCAGCTGAAAGGAAATCGTCTTGACAGTGACGAAGATGTCATACTGGCTTGTGATAACTGGTTTAGTTCGAAAAATAGGTTGTTTTATTCTGAAGGTCTTTTCAAGGTCACACAGAGATGGCAGAAATGCATAAATTCGGGTGGTGGCTACATTGAGAAGGAATAAGCACTTTCAATTTTCTCTGCTTACTCCTTCATGGTCAGGCTAAAGACTTATGAGAAGCCCCTTGTATGTGCTCTCTCAGCCAAATTAGTTATGTATACCATATTGTAATCATTATCATCATATTATCATCAAGAATAGCAATAATAAACACAGTTGTTGTATTGTAAACTCAGTTTGTACTTTGAAGTGCAACAGCTGATCCAGAGCAACACACATCAAGGTGACATAGTCATCTACACCGATGGGTCAGTTGAGAAACAGACGTAGTGACTAGGGCTTTATTGCAAATGCTAATGGGCGAGTCTTGAAAAAGGAGAGTCTGGTATACGAGACTACGATCTCTAGCCTGAGAATGGAGGTAGAGGGATTAATAGCGGCATTCCGGTGGCTAGAGGAGACTACTGCAACACAAGTTGTATTAAGTACGGATTCAATGAGTATGCTTAGCAAGGTGGAGAAAGGAATGTTTCATGTGGAATGGCTCTCGTCGCTTCAGAGGTCACAGATTGTGAGAACTGTATTGATATTTTGCCCTGGCCATGCGGGAGTACAGGGGATGAATAGGCTGATATGCTAGCAGGGATGTCTATGGACAAGAGGGAGGTGGTCGTGCGCTTGTGGTACCAGATGGAGAAAGTGGAGGAACAGATTGAGAGACCATATGTGGAAAGAATAAGATTGTGGTTGATCGGCAGGGGTTCTGGAAGAATCTCAAAACTGAGAGGATAACTTTGAATCAGATAGCAGTGGGAAAGATTAAGTAGTATGACTCTTCGCTGGCTGTTGAACGAGGGGATGGAGCACGTATGGGAATGTCCTGAGTGCAGTTATATCGGTTCTTAACTCAACTCAAATCCACTCAGTTTGTCCGTATAAATTCTAAATGTCGATAAATGTTTGTGTAGCGTAATCGAGTGCACACATTGATAGAACATTTAGTGGCGGTTCACAAACATATTCCAGAAGTAGACTTAATGTCAGGGAGGTACCTTGCCTATGCAGTTTATACGTAATCAGATTAGTCTGTATATCTTAACTCCTCCTTTCTTACTTCTGGTGATACAAATAACAGCAAAATCTATATATCTTTCTTTAACGAGCCACTTTTTGGCTGTTTTCTTGAGTATCCAGGGACGGTGTCTGCAATCAGCATAACAGACATTTGTTCCGCGTTTTCCCTCTGGGAACTGGGGTGGTAATTAGTCCCTTCTGACAGAGTTAAGGGATCTCAAACTGCACCGAGAATAAACACCAGTAGGAGAAAAAGACTTTTGACTGAGTCCACCCGGTATCTGACCCCAGCGAAATTTATGACATAATATCTCTAAGTTAACACATACGTCTGCTGAGTCGGTCGGATGGATGAAGGCCAAATTGGTAGATTTAGAACACCAGTAACGCACAACGTCCTCTAAACAGACTTGTCTGCTGACCAACGAACATCTTACAGCATTAAAAGCGTTAAAAGCTAACAACACTTCCACAGCTGAAAACAGACAAGGATAATAGTTCAGTATGGATGGACATGTCAATATTCCAGTGTAAATTCAAAGAGATTTTATCAGAAAAATTTAATTCCAGTTAGATCCCTAAGGAAACAAGTCGAAGGACCTAAATGCAAATATGAGGAAAGAGATCTTCAGTGAGGCCACTGCATAAATGCTCACACCGAGTGGCTCCCAGACTCGTAAATTGTATGATCTATCTTAACTTCACAAGCCTGGAATCCCGCTAAGACCGATTCTGTCCAGGATCAACTCTGTTCAACATCGCATGGTGAGATGGATAGCTGAAATTGTAAGACCAGTGCGAAAGTCCTTCCCAACAAACTTAGAGATACACTCGAACTCGTGGAATTATTGGATACTATTTATTTTTCTCGATTATCCTTTACAGGACATCACTGTCAACGCCAGCATTTTATCGCTGTTGTTGATTTCTTGGCAAGATTACTCACAGTAGTTTGCCATTGCTTTCAGAGCGGCCGGCTTACTTATCCTGTAAGTTACCAACACGGCAAGAATTGCCTCCAATTCTCGCGGGCTCCGTGATCCCACGTGGATAAACGGGATTACGGAGAAAGTCGTTTAACCCAAAGGCAAGAGAGACCGGCCATTGGATACTGTGGGCATACATAATTAACACATGGCGTCCATAGATATAGCCTCCCTATTTGCTAACATTATATTAGATGAGACGGTGAAAATAATAGTTGAACGCATCAAAGGCACACAGCTAAAATTGGGTATAGGGACACCTACTTTGGAGAGTGTTATTGATATATATAATACTGTATGCTTGTTTGCTTGCTTGTGTTCGTTGGCTTGAGCTCCAACGTGAAGTCCTGTATATCGGATGAAGGCAATCCTGTTGTCCAGCATCAGTGTGATGTCATACAGGACCTGAGGTTTGCGTGAGTATCCGTTATCCCATGTCTGACTTATTAGTGTGCAGACTGGTGGTTCCTCGCCGTACAGGCAGACACTCTCCGACTTCGGAGGAATCGGCGATTCCTACTGACTTTAGCCAGGACCCCGAAGGGACCTGTTGCCAAGGACGCTTGACGAGGACGCGTCAATAGGTCTTGGCCAGTATATAACCCGGCCCTGGTGCCTTGGAAACACCTCTGCGTCCCATATTACTGTATAAGAACAAAGGCGATCGAAGAGACTGTAACAACTATAGAGGCATTTCACTTATGTGTACTGTTGGAAAAGTATTTGCCAGAATTGTTCTGTGCAGACTTAAAGTCCTAGGAGATCAAATCCACTCTAAATCACAGTGCGGCTTCCGACAGAACCGGTCTGTCGTTGATTTGATATTCTCATTGCGACAAATGCTAGATAAATGCCGGGAACAAAATCAATCACTGTTTATTGCCTTTATAGACCTCACAAAGGCATTTGATTTGGTCAGTCGGGAGGGTCTGTTCAAGGTACTAAAGATGACTGGCTGCCAACCGACTCATCTGTCCATTGTGAAATCGTTCCACACAGTCCCCATTATAAATGGAGATTCAAAGCGGTATAACTCATGAATCGTTCAGGTTCTTTCTGGCACTATTACATTCCTTTAAAATCCGGCTGGTGTGAGTGTGCGCGTGCTTGATCTGGTACGTGTTCGCGGGTGATCGGCAAGAGCGCGGTGTTCGAACCCAATAAAATTTGTGACGTCGATGGGTAGGTGTTATTATTAGTCATGGATCCTAGGTGGAAACATCCTTTTACGGCTTTGAATGCGGGCCAACGGGGAATCCGTCTTTGTGAAAAAGTTCCTGTTCCACCGTCCAGACATGATCGAGCCGCTGTCAGAGGAAGTTATATGGTGCTACGAAGAATGGCAACCAATGTATGAGATATGTAGGGTGTCCAGTTTAACGAAGGTCTACCTGATAAGGAAAAATGGACAGGAGATAGACGTCGACTAGTGGTGATAGATGATCTAATGTCCGAAATAGATGAAAGAGTGACTAACCTATTTACTAAGCGTCACCATCGCAGCCTCAGTGTTATGTATATAGTCCAGACCCTTTTTTGGTAAGAATAAAGAACACAGAACCATCAGCTAGTGGTATTTAAGAACCCTCGAGACGAGTCGCAGATTACCAATCTGGCCAAATAGATGTACCCTGGTCGCGTGTCATATGTCCAAGAGAGGTGTAAGAACGCGATAGCGGCTCCTCACGGGTATTTGCTCTTTGACCTTCGACAGGAAACACCAGATCATCTCCGATTATACGAAGCAGTATTCTTCCCGATCAACGTTCCCAAATAGTATGTCCAACCGAGTGAAACTCAGTTATAAATACTAACATTAGCCATCTCTGAAATATGACAGATTTCCTTTGAATTGCGTCCCTCCTAATTGCGCCCCTCCGCCCAAACAGTGTAGTGGTTAGTGTATTGAGATGTAGCCATGCTGGACAAGCACGGAAGCTCTGCTGATCCGTGTCCATTTTGCCAACGATATATATCCCTCAGCAGCTGGGCAGTCACAAATGCAGACGGGTTGCGCCGCCGTCGAGGCAAGATTTCAGCAGTTAAGACGCACATAAACAGAAAACATAATGTGTTGTTCTGATACACACACACTTGTATACTCGCCTGAGCTACGGACTTAGTGCACGTATCTGTAGTTCGCCTTGAGTGATATACGGGGAAGACTGGGGCATTTCTGTTGTTGTCTGACTTGATATGTAAAGCGTAACTATTCTTGCAATGTTAACTCACGTCTTGTGTTCTCACTCAATGTACAATGTTTACACACGCACAACAACGGTCAGTTCTCCATTCCTATACACCGTTTGAACCTCTCCAAAATCTATCACTACATGACCTTATCCCACGGGCTTCTTCTAGTTCAGGCACTGCTTGATTCAGCCTGGCAAGTGTGTAGTCATTGCCTTATACCCAACTAACAAGTTGGAGTATGTCGTTACAACGGGATGGCTGGAGGGGAAAAGAGGCAGGCGGTAAACAAGGCAGAATTTGCTGGACAGTTTGACATCATAGCATGGAGGATTGTTGGTATTAGAATGACTGAAATTTCGAGTGACAGGGGGCTGTGGACAGTCCGGCTGTGAAACTAGGCATCTTCCGTCGACAGTGCTACATTCAGTTTACCGTGTACAGGCGAGAGGAGCGTATGCCGACAAGCTAGGACGACGAACTTCCATCCGGGAGACCCGGATCCAAATGCTCGGTAAGATTTTTGATGTTATCTGTCAGTGGTAAATAAAAAACGCTTAAGTTCACAGTTCGCGGCAGTTGCACCAGCCAGGCGTCCTTAACTCCTCAGGCTCAAGGCACCACACACCGCAAGGTACTATATACAATAATTGCATATTGTGTATTCTTCCACTCCAGCCTTTCCGTTGTGACGAAATATTTCAGCTTGTTTTTATTCGATGGACGTGTAATTTCTCTTTAATACATAACATACATTGTCTTTTCTGAGAACGGTAAATGACGCTTTTGGTGTTTGAAGTGTCAGACAGTCGTATGTTCATAGCCGAGACACTGGCAAACATCTGGCACACATTTGTGAAACAATTTTAATACAACGTCGAGTCACTGTCTGACACATACATCAGTTTAGCGGTCAGATGGAGGAACACATTGACTTTTCGTCCCTGATGTGGGGACGTCCATTACAAGTACCCCAGAAGTCGGAGTGGTTTTGCCTGATAGCGACGGACACTGGTAATAGGGAAAACTAATCTACACGCACAAATCAGTTCCGTGCACTAGAAGTTCAAAGCGAACGAATGCAAAACAATGGAAACAACTTACAATACTGGCAGCCTGGACCAAAATAGCCGCTAGCACAAGCCCCTGTGCCGTGACATCTCCCATCCGTATAGCACGTCGTAGAGTTAGCGCAGTGACATTTGAACTTGCAGTTGACTCCCCACCATTCGTCCGGGCAGGACGACGGGTAAGCTGCGAATACCAAGATATCAATGAAACTTTTGTTGTGGTAAATGCTACAGCAATCGTCCGTTCGTTGTCACACACTTATTGTGTTTGTGTTTGTTCAATAAATGACATCGACGGTACGGTATATCTCTGTTAGATAATTAGACGTATCATATTATTAATTAATCGTCATACTTTTAAAAAGTGTTGGCTCATTTCTCGTGCCTTTGTAATGCATTAATGCTTTTGTTGTTGTTCAATATTAATCTCTGAAGTAATGTTTAAATAAAATAATGAATTAGTGAAACAATGTATGAATGAAATGAATTAAATAATGTATGAATTGAATAATGTGTGAATTATATAACGTAGAATAACATAATGTATAACGTAGAATAACATAATGTATGCAAATAGAGAGATAGAAAATCACAATGGTAAGCAAACGTTTCTGGCCAATACCTTTATTTGATGTATTTGTGTTTTCAATATCCTATTCAACCCGGCTGGGCTATCATTGGTGTATATTATTACAATACGTTATGGACAGATTATCTTTCGTTTTGTGTATAACATTCCATAGATATTGTTTGTATCACATGTTATAGTGATCTACAACACACCCCTACAAATATTTTGGTATTTGGTGCTAAAAATTTAAAACCTGATTGTGCCTAACAGAGGCCTGCTAAATCCAAATATCATATTTATTTGGCTGTAGCAGCTCTGGTCTTTGAGATGCAGACATTTGCGTATTGTATTAATATTATTACAGTATTTTCTGTTTAAGGCTCTGGAAAAAAAATATATTGCTATCCAGCTCTTTACAAAATTAAACTGCTTGTTTACTAACATGTTAAATTTTCCAAAAATCCTCCAAGAATTGCTTTTTTTAAAGATTTTAACCAACAGCAAGCATGTTAGAAAGCTACCGTATTTTACGGACTATGAGACGCTACGGACTATAAGACGCACCTTCATTTTTAAGCAATTAAAAAAATAACATTATATTATTATATTATATTAATTTCGAGTATAAGACGCACCTACATTTTGGAGGCAATTTTGTTAAGGAAAACGTGCATCTTATACTCTGTAAAATACGGTAGTTATTTTCTTACAATTCTAACACAAAATGACGTCATATTGAAAAGAAAGAGGGTGTATTCTGTCACCGAGTTTATTGAAAGAAGGATATAGGAAAGATATTACTGTTTCTGTGAAAAATGCACACTTTACCTCCTTTAAAGTTAAACTAGATGACCTGGACACGTCTTTGGCTCCTCTTATTGTTGTAAAAGCATTTGTTGAACACCTGTGGCAGTGGACTTGTGAGAAAAAGAAAATATTTTAAATGTGGAATTCCAATGGCTTGCAGAGATCATAGGAACCACCACGATGACTGTTGTGTATGTGTTATAAATATTAAGGGAATTAATGGAGCGAATCACACAAACTAGAAGTATCCAGATTTAGATTATACTAGACGAATTGTTCCACATGGAGATGACATACCAATACCAACTCTCAGACAGATTTTGGATTCCCTGCTAGAAGACGAGACTGCAGTGGCATGTAGAACGACAAGTGACATTTATTGTGAATGCGAAGATGATTTTCCAGCCGTCGGACGCTTGTATCAGCGTAAACTGAATGATCTAATCCAAGATCTATATCTCTCCAAGAAATGTTCATACTATTTTGCTTCAAGACTGGAAGAAATAATATTTCTGACTTCTGAAACAGGTCAAATTTTATCTCAGCAGAGAGCAAGTTTTTCTTCAAATCTTTTTTTTTGAAGAAATCAACCTTGTAAAATATTGCCAACAAGTCTCTCATTGATGGAACAAGAGTTCTATTGCCATGAGTACACATAAAGAGTGGCTTGGTGAAGCTGTTCGTTAAGACGCTGAACAAAGATATACAGTAACATGTCACTGTGTCGTCATCCGAAGTGTTCTGGGCCTTGCATCTGTCTGAGGTGACCTCCTTGGCCAGATTTCGGCCTCCCATGTCTGTCTGGTTGCTCTGCTCAAGGTAGCGTTCAAAGAGGGCTTTGCTTATAATGTGCACATAGACCAGGTGATAACAAAGGCCAAGCGGGGTTTGGCAGCGATGCGGGTGATGGCGGCAGCAAACTGTGAGCAGCGCCATCTATGTATTCTGTACGAGGGGCTGGTCATGTCTGTTTTGGAGTATGCAATGGCAATCCTGACTCTCAGCCATAAGCAGATAGAAAGGATGGAAAGGATACAGAATGAAGCTATGCGCATTATTCTTGGATGTACAAGAGATACAGCATGCAGGTCGATGCGCTACCTTCTTGATTTTCCAACCATTGAAGAGAGAATACAAGGTTGCAGGGCACGCGCCTACCTCAGAATTAACGCAAACACACAACATCCACTGCATAGTGAAATTAGGAAGGTGAAGGGCAGCAGGTTAAAAAGAGGACGGTCGTGGATGGGTCAAGCCGAAGACATTCTTCAACAGGTGTGTTCACTTGAGGACTTAGAACCTGGCGAGGAGTGGGTGCAAGTGCCAACAGACTTCTGCACATCCTTTTCAGTTTGCATCCAACTAGATAGAAAATGCAGACAAGAAAATCCGGCTGCTGTTGAGGCTGAAGTACAAGCGTTGATTTTCGAGAATTCGCTAGACGGTGACGCGGTCATCTACACAGATGGGTCAGTCATCCGACATGTGAGAAGCTCATGGGCCTTTACAGCTCGGGCAGGAGGGAGAATTGTGAAGGAGGACTCTGGTGCTTTCACTGAAACCACAAGTAGCCTGACCATGGAAGTCATGGCAGTAAGTAAAGCAATAACATGGCTCGAGACACAGACATTCACTAGGGCTTGTTTCCTTAGCGACTCAATGAACATGATCAAGAGGATAGAGGAGGGGTCGATCCGAAGAGAATGGTTGCTGCCTCTGGAGCGGTCTCGACTGGCAAAGATTAGTTTCATCTTCGTGCCAGGGCATGCGGGAGTACAAGGAAATGAGCGGGCTGACAAGATCGCAGGTGAGGCTACGCGCCATGGACCAGGCCGACATTCTGAATGCTCTACGAGAAGTAAGACTTTTGCGAGAACCAAGTGATGACTGTAAATCTACAACAATGGCCAGACTGCGAGAGCAGCAAATTAAAAGAGGGGTGGCCAAACAAGAACACTACGCAGGAAGCCAAAGAAGATTGATAAACCAACACAGAACTGGCGTCGTTAGCCGCTACACGTTGCGGGATTTGCTGAGGAGGGGATCCGAGCACTTATGGACTGAATGGTTCGATGTGCAATGAGGATGATCTGTCGACTAACTAACTAACTAACTAACTATACAATAACATGTTTTAATTATTTATGAAGAAAGTTTCTTGAAGTCTGTGTAGATAAACACAAAGCTGGAATTTTGTATTGACCTCAAATTTGAAAGTTAATAAACAATCCAGAGGTTACTGATTTTGTAAACGTAACAGAGTTGACAGCCATGTCATCATTTGTTTTAGATGTGAACATATGTCAGGGTAACTTTACAGCAGCATTTATTCTGAATTAGTTGAACACATGATGTTGAGGTTTTGCAAGCTTGGGTGCAACTTCCGGTACAATGGCGACAGGATGACGCGTACTTTGCGGGGTGACGCTATTTAGTGTTTTCCTTTGGATTTCGTGTGATTTCCTATGGATTACCTCCGAATAGTGTTTTCCTGTGGATTATGTGATGTTATCTTGTGCTCTTTTATTGGAAGTTTTCAAAAGAAGCCACGGAAGGCAGGTGGTGGATGAAATTTGAGGGCAGCCGACAGATATTCAATGGTCATGGTCTCGAATTCACGACGGCAGGCAGAAGAGCTCTTCTTGAGTCAATGGCTGCGGTCTCCGACCAGTACGGTCACTGCCATAGAGGACAGCAACGGCAAACTACCTCTTTAAAAGTGCCTAGTATATCATGATTCGCTTAAAGACTGATCATCGCAAGACAAGGACAGAGACGTTAAAATTAGCAACATGGAACTTTAGGACGTTAAACAACGACGGAAAATTAGAGAACATAAAACAAGAAATTGAAAGAGAAAAAATTAATATTTTAAGTATGTGCGAAACGAGATGGACAGGATCAGGAATCAAGATAGATGACGATTTCAAGATTATTTATTCTGGAGGTGAAGATAGTCATAGGGTAGTGGCAATTATTTTGGACCGGAAAACATCAACATCTGTTCAAGGATATTGGGCCGTGTCGGACAGAGTTTAACTACTTAAATTAAGTGACATACCTTTTAGCATAAATATTATTCAAGTATATGCACCAACAGGAGAATCCAGTGAAGATAGTGTATTAGAATGTTATAATGACATAGAGGCTGCCTTAAAGAAATGTAAAAATTCAGAAATAAACATCATAATAGGGGACTTCAATGCAAAAGTAGGAAATCAAGGGGATAGATACATAGTAGGAAATTATGGTTTAGGAGAGAGAAATGAAAGAGGATACAGACTCGTGGAGTGGGCAAAAGAACAGGAAATAATTGTAGGAAACACCTGGTTTAAGCAACACCCTAGAAGATTATGGACATGGAGGAGTCCTGATAGCAGGATTAGAACGCAGATTGCCTACATTCTCATTAGCAGAAGATTTAGAAACACGCTAACAGTAGCAAAAACAGTTCCCAGTGCTGATTGTTATAGTGACCACAGATTACTCACAGGAACATTGAGGATAAAGTTGAAGAAAGTCAAGTATATAACAGGAAACACTAAATATGATTTGTGTACATTGAGTAATGACAAGGAAATACAAAACAAATTCAACATAGAAGTACAGAACAGATTTGAAATATTGTCTGATCTAGAGATATTATTCCAGGATGTGGATGATCAATGGGAAACGTTGAAGAATTCAATCAATGTGGCTGCAGAAACAACTATTCCAAAATTAAAGAAGGTGGGTCGTAAGAAATGGATGACTGAAGAAATTTTACACCTCATGGAAACAAGAAGACTCAACAAAAATAATTCTGTCAAATATGAAGAAATCCACAGACAAGTCAGAATATTATGTAAGGAGGCAAAAGAATCATGGCTTGAGGAAAAGTGCTTAGAAATTGAAAACCAACACAACAGTCAAAATACCAAATTAGTGCACAAAAGAATTCAGGAACTTACTAATAAAAGAACAAGTACATCAACAGGGTGTCTAAAAACTAAAGATGGCAAAATCATAATAGAAAAAGACCAGATTCTACATGTATTGACAGATTATGTGAAACACCTTTATGATAATAACAGAGACGAACAGTATGATATTAGATTTAATAATGAAGGACCGCCAATTTTGGAGATGGAGGTTCGAAATGTTCTTAAGCATATGAAAGCTGGCAAGGCCCCCGGTGCAGATAACATCACAACAGAAATGATTAAAGCTTTAGAAGAATTTGGACTAGAGCAAGTCACCAGACTGATGAACACATTATATGATACTGGAGATATACCTCCTGAATTATGTAACTCTGTTTTTATTGCAATCCCAAAGAAATCAGGAACCTTGGAATGTGATCAACATAGAACAATTAGTATAATGAGTCACATCACAAAGATTTTGCTAAGAATTATCATGCAAAGAGTGAGGAAGAAGATACAACCTGAAATAGGGGAAGAACAATGTGGGTTTGTAGAAGGAAAGGGTACAGTAAATGCTGTGTATATGCTGCGAACAGTTATTGAACAGTGCTATAGAAGTAAACAAGGATATACATCTTTGCTTTATTGACTATACAAAGGCTTTTGATAGAGTTAGACATGTCAACATGGTGGATATGCTTGCAGATCTACAAATTGATGGGAAAGACATTAGACTTATAAAAAAACATATATTGGAAACAACAAGCTGCAATAAGGATTGATAATGAAGTGGGACAGTATCAGCCAATTAAAGAGAGGTGTTAGGCAGGGATGTGTGATGTCTCCAGATCTTTTTTCCCTATACAGTGAAAATATTTTCAGAAATGTAGAGGATATAAATGGAATCAGCATTGGAGGACGAAACATCAATAACATTAGATATGCAGATGATACAGTATTAATTGCAGACAATGCGCAGGACCTGCAACAATTAGTTGATGCGGTTGTTGTACACAGTGAGCTACTGGGGTTAGAATTAAATTGTAAAAAGACTCAGGTTATGGTCGTCACTAGGAAGGAAGAAGTGCCACAATGTAATATACAAGTAAATGGAAATATTCTTCAACAAGTGAATCGGTACAATTATCTTGGAACAGTCATAACATCTGATGGGAGATGCCTTGAAGAGATTAGAACAAGAATCGCCATGGCGAAAGTAGCCTTTAGCAAGATGAAAAACATTCTGACCAATAAAAAGATGTCAATTGAAACGAGAAAAAGAGTGTTGAGGGGATACATAGAGCCTGTTCTTTTGTATGGATGTGAAACTTGGACAATGGGCAGTCAAGCTGAAAAACATCTGATGGCTGCAGAAATGTGGTTTCTGAGGAAAATGCAAAGAATACCATGGACAGACACAACCAATGACCAAGTACTACAGGAGACAAATGAACATCGTAAACTGATTAGAGAAATTAGACGTAGACAGTCAAAATTTTTTGGACATGTTATGAAAAGAAATAGATTGGAGAACTTGGTGACAACTGGCAAGATCGAAGGAAACAGACCAAGAGGCAGACCGAGAGGAAAATACCTGGATGTCTTGGCCACATGGCATGGACGAGACAGGAACACTGAGCTGATCCACGACACTGGTGATCGAGTGAAATGGCGAGTCATGGCCGCCCTCGCTTTCCGGCATGGCACATGATTGATTGATTGATTGATTGTGCAACTTGAGCCTAAAGTTGCATTACCTCCATAATCATTTACAATTTTTTTTCCTAGAATCTTGGCGATTTTATTGAGGAGAAACATGAAAAATTTCATAAAGATATACAAGCAATGAAAAAGAGATACCAGGGACTTTGGGATGTCCAAATGACGGCAGATTACCTAAGCGTGACTGTGCGGTATATTGTATTCCCGGAAGTCCTAAAGAAAAAGCTTGTTGTGTGTTGACTGTAGACTATACAATGCTAGTGATTATGTTTTCATGCATTTGTGGTGTTTTATATGGGATTAACAAAGGCAAACTAATTTTAAATAATACGAATGAATATTACAATGGAAATACCACTGATGGCAGCTAACTCTAGGCTTGTACATAACAATTGCCCTACTAAGAAGGTCATTCTTAGTTATCTCAAAAACTATAGCTGATAGAAAAACAAATCTGATTACATCTTTGTAATCAGTAGCATAATATTACACAAGAACAGTTTTAAAATGTAAGGCATCAAAATTTGTGTAAACATGTGTAAAGTATGTGTGTTCTTTGTCCATCAAGAATGATGAAGACCATTCATTTCATCCAGTAGGGTTGAAGGTATGGAGCCGTGGGTTCTAAGATGGCTGATAAGGCCTATTTTGGCTCGAAATGTACTTTGACATTGTGGGCAAAGAATGTTTGACGTCTCTGGAGGAGGATTTCCTGCAGTGGTTTTTCTGTCCTGCCTTTTCTTCACAGCTCTTGCAGTCCTGGTTGCCTCGCATATGACTGCACCTTTGCGTAATGATGCACGCCACGAATTTCGGTCTCTGGCTGCAGCCTCCCATGTGTCATGATGAATTCCAAAAGCATTCAGTGAAATTTTCAGTGTCTTAAAAGCGTTTCCTCTGGCCACCTTGGGAGCGTTTACCACAACGCAGTTCGCTGTAAAAAATTCGTTTAGGGAGCCTGTTATCTGGCATGCGAGTCAAGTGACCAGCCCAACGAATCTGATTCTTCATCAGTATAGTGTGGATATTGGGCATGGATGCTCTTTCTAGGACTTCAGTGTCTGGAATCTTGTCTTGCCATTTAATCTTCAGTAGCTTCCTTAGGCAGACTGTGTGGAAGTGGTTTAATTTCCCAGCGTGTCGCTGTTAAACAGTCCAGGTTTCACAAGCATATAGCAGTGTGGATAATACAACTGCTTTGTAGACTTTTAGCTTTGTTTGCAGGCTTATTCCAGTTCTGTCCCATAGATTCTTGTACAGTCTGCCAAGGGCCGCACTGGCCTTGGAGATTCTTGCATTCACTTCGTCATCAATTGTGGCAGCTTGTGACACAGTGCTGCCAAGATAGGTGAATTTGTCCACAACACTTAGTCTATGATCATTCACTTTGATATTCGGCACAGTGTGATTATTCCCTGGAGCTGGCTGGTACATAACTACAGTCTTCTCCATGTTAATATTTAGCCCAAAGTTGGCACAGGCATGTGAGAAAGCTGAAACATTATGTTGCATGTCCGCCTCTGAGTTGGCGTATAGAGCGCAATCATCAGCAAACAGGAGCTCTCTGACGGCGTCGCTGTTAATTTTGGTTTTAGTTTTCAGCATTCTGAGATTGAATAACTTTCCATCCATACGGTAGTTGATGTCTATTCAATGTTGTTGTTCTCGAAGGCATTTGTCAACATAGCTGAAAACATGAGGCTGAACAGAGTTGGTGCCAGGACACATCCTTGCTTCACTTGATATATGACGTTGGATGAAGAATGACTTGCGCGATGACTTGGATTAAAGTGAGGAAGAGTTGCGCAATTAATCGACCTCACTCTCTCGCCTGAGACCATCTGTGTCCAGTGGCAAGACAAGTCAAGACGACTGCAGACGAATACAGGTGCAGTGGATAAAGTATGTGTATGTGTACAGAGGCGATGTCTGTCATGTGGTTGAGAACGTTTATATTTATTACCATGAATTCAATATAGTTAAGCAATCCATTTTTAATATAATTTAAAACAGATATCATTCATCAACATACTATATAATAATTTAAACGGCGAAGTGGCTATAATGCGTATTCTCCTTCGTGAGACCCGGGTTCGAATCCTCGGCAAGGTGTGGAGTTTTTTTTTTTTTTTTGTATGCCAGGGGCAAAAAGAAAACTGTAACCTGCACAGTTCGCGGCGACTGCACTAGAGAGACCAGCTGCATTATGTTAGAGGATGTAAAATATTATGAGATCATTATGTGATTATACGGAACAATATGGAACTTAGCAGGTAATAAACTTCCACAATGAAATGCCTCTAAAGCAATAAGTCACTGTTTATAAATGTCAGAAAGAGAGCACTGCAATGGTACATAGAACAGCATAAATAAAAAGAGTACTGACATGTTATATACAACAAAACAACCAAAGAGAACACTGAAATGTTATATATAACACACAAAGAAATAGAGCAATAAACTGTTTCATAGAGCAACACACAGAAAGAGAACACTGAAATGTTATATAGAACAACACACAGAAATAGAACACTGAAATGTTATAAAGAATAACACACAGAAAAAGAACACTAAAATGTTATATAGAAAAACACACAGAAAGATAGCACTGAAATGTTGTATAGAAAACCACAAAGAAAGAGAGTACTGAAATGTTGTATAGAAAACCACAAAGAAAGAGAACACTGAAATGTTGTATAGAAAACCACAAAGAAAGAGAACACTGAAATGTTGTATAGAAAACCACACAGACAGAGAACACTGAAATGTTGTAAATATCACCACAAAAAAGAGAGTACTGAAGTGTTATATAGGGCATACGAAGAAAGAGAGCACTGGAATTTTATATAGAACAATACAAAGAAATAGATCACATAAGTTTCGCGTAGAACGATAGATACTATTGCATTCTGTAGTCGTATACTGAGACTAGAGGTGCCCAGTATGGTGTTCTAGAGATACCATTAACGTGTTGAATTAGAGCACCAAGGGAACTAACTATGCGGGATATCATTAACATGTTGAATTGATTGATTGATTGATTGATCTAGGAACCGACATCACAGCATTCGGGACATTCCCATAAGCGCTCCGTCCCCATCCTCAGCAACCAGCGAAGAGTTCCAACACTAATAGTTCCAGTAGCAATCTGATTATATGTCCGTCTCGCCTTTCCTCTGAGCGTCGAGCATCGGCCAGATCCCCTCGTCACTCCTCGCTGCCTCATTCTAACCAGACTATGGTGATCCATTTGCTCCTCTGAGGTGTACACGTGCTCCCACAAAGCCGCAACCACATCTGCCTTGTCATGCATCAATACTCCACCAAGTTCTGCCGAGCCAGCCAATCTGTCCGCCTGTTCATTCCCCAGCACACCAGCATGCCCAGGAGAAAAGATCCAGGTGATGCTTGCTACCCGTGACCTCCGAAGCGAAGCAAGCCACTCTGCACGAAGCTTGCCTGTTCTCACCCTTCTCAGCATGCTTTCTGAGTCAGTTACAATCACAATATGTGTATGTATCGTGTTTTCTATCCAGCGGAAAGCTGCACTGACCGCCTCCACCTCCATTCTTAAGCTAGAGGTAGTGTCATCATACGCCAGGCTCTCCTGCACCAAACGCCGACCATTAGTTTTTGCCAAGAACCCCCAAGCACTTCTCCTACCTCTCAACACCATGTTGAATTATAGCACCACTACTAGATTGGGAGGGGGGGGGGGGTACCATTATCGTGTTGATTTAGGGAACCACGGGAACTAACTAGACGGTGGCGGGGGGGGGGGGGGGGGGAGGATACCATTATCGTGTTGATCCAGACCACCAATAAGCCACATCTGTGGACATGTATGAAGGTCTACGATGGTTGGCACGACATCAGAAGATGATGATGATGACATGGCCGTTTGACTTTATTTTAGGTTGGCCAGTATGAGACTGATCATTGATCATAAATGATGTTTGCTGACTAATATATAGGTTTCGCATAATGCAGTCATCACACGGTATTTCTGAACTATGCCAGAAATGCAAAAGACAGATTAGCTTAGAAATGCAACTAATCCTTACATTTGTCACGAGACTCACTAATGACTCTCTTGTCATTAAATAACCAAAGAATGTGGTTTATGTTCTAGTTTCAGTATTCTCTTCCGAGAAATCACTGTTAGATACTCTGGCAGAACAAGGTATTCGGACTATTCGTCTCTGGCAAGGCATCTCTGTTGCACTGGTTTTTTTTTTTTATTAATTCCACAACGCACCATGATTTGCTGCCTCACAACATTACAGGTTTTATATGCCATTTCAACACTCTTTCTTACCTTCAACGATAGTGCATCAAATACGTTTATTTTCTGGAATGCAACTATTGATTACCCTACCCTTTCTCTTGCATCATTCATAGTTAAAAACACAAATGAAAAACATAATTGTATTTACGAATAGCAGCATAGCAACCCTTCACCGCATACAGTGACAGAATAGTGAAGGTGT
Source organism: Cepaea nemoralis (assembly GCA_014155875.1). NCBI lineage: Eukaryota > Metazoa > Mollusca > Gastropoda > Stylommatophora > Helicidae > Cepaea > Cepaea nemoralis. The sequence goes on along the minus strand of JACEFZ010016873.1, from coordinate 255,583 downwards.
GGATCCAGGGATCAGTCATTGTAGAGACAGGTATGGCCTGTTGTTGTCCGCGCACGTGTGTTCTGGAGTCTGAAGGGAAATGTACATTTTGTTAACAATGGCTAAATATATTCGAAATAGCCTCATCATAGATACACGTTAATTACATTTATAATCCCACCACAGTGGTTAACATGAAATACAGTTATAACCTCACCACAATGGCTAACGTGAATTACCTTTATAACCTCATCACGATGACTAACGCACATTACCTTTATAACCTCATCACAATGGTTAATGTGAATCATCTCAATCGTCACGCCACAATAGCTGTACTCGAATTATATCCATAGTCTCTTCACAATAGTTAACCGTGAATGATTTGTATAATTTTACCACTCTTGAATCTATGCAGGTTAACCGTCGTTACTACAGAACTGTTCCCTCTCTCTCTGTCTCTTTCTCTCTCTCTCTCTCTCTCTCTCTCTCTCTCTCTCTCTCTCTCTCTCTCTCTCTCTCTCTCTCTCTCTCTCTCTCTCTCCCTCTCTCTCTGAATCTCGTCTGAAATATTTCATTCTTTCTTTCTTTCTCCCTCCCTCTCTCTCTTCTCTCGCTCTCTCTCTCTCTCTCTCTCTCTCTCTCTCTCTCTCTCTCTCTCTCTCTCTCTCTCTCTATCTATCTCTCTCTCTGTCTCTCTACACTTTTTTTTCCACATAAAAATAAACTGCATGTTGAGGATATTTTTTTATAAAATTTGAATATATTTGGTATGCATGTTGAGTATATGTTGTATGCATATTGAGTATATGTGGTATGCATGTTGAGTATATTTTGTATGCATATTGGGTATATTTGGTATGCATGTTGAGTGTATGTTGTATGCACACTGAGTATATTTTGTATGCATGTTGAATATATTTTGGACAGAGGAAACATACAATTTGTTATCGAGAGCTTTAGACACTGTGGTGGAGGAGAAATCGCAGCGTTTACAAATCGATTTGACTGGAAATCACTGTCTAGAAATCACTGTCTCGAAATCACTGTCTGAAAATCACTCTTTAAAACTGCAAGGAAAGAGAAACAAGAAAGCTCTCCTTCTTATAGTCCATGTCGTGTATAGTTGGAGATCATGTCCGTCCACAGCCTTGTTTCTTGTTCTGGCAATCATTTCAGATACGTACGTTCCTCAATATAATGACGTCAAACTGTCCAACATCTTCTGACACTATCTTCCCCTGTCTCTCTTCCCCACCAACGTTCCCTCTGTGACGACAAACTCCGGCTTCCCGTGTTTCATACCATGATCAAAGAATATGGACTTTCTTCTACTAACGCCAGTAAACAGTTCTCTCCTCGAGCTAACTTTAAGATGTCTTCATTGGTCTATCCATCCACCGTGTTTTGGTCATTCTATAAAACCTACATCTACGCAGTTTCCATGTATCTCCTCACATGTCTGCTAATTGTGCAATAACATGAGATAGAAGAGGTGAAATAGAGACATCGGTCTTGTGTGGTGAAACACTAACCATGAGACTCATCGGGAGACAGAAGAGGTGGACTAGAGATATCAGTCTTGTGTGGTGAAACACTAATCATGAGACTCATCGGGAGAGAGATACACATAAATGTTGAAAACTGAATGCATGATACGTTTTTCAGCATTCGACATTGTTGAACTCCAGCGTAGCCCATACACTTGTGACTACTTCTAGTGCACTCAACTGATATATATATACGTAGGCTATATTTCCATATTCTCAATGCCGCTCGCCATCAGGCGAACCCACTCCGACTCCTGAGGTACTTGTAATTTATATACACAAGTCAAGGACGAGACATCAACATTATAGTCCAACAATCTGGTGTAAGGACTGAACCCGCTAACTCGGCATCAGCACACCCGATGTTTAAGAACGAGTGCTCTTATCCATTCTGGCAAGCTGCCCACTGAGTACATAATATAATAAGCCAAAACAATGTAAAAAATTAAAAAAAACGCCAGACAGGCTTGGGGAGCATTAACCTCTGATATCTGCTCCAGGCTAATCACCTGAGCAGGATCCGTCCATCCCCACTTTCATTCATTCATTCATTCATTCATTCATTCATTCATTCAGTCATTCATTCATTCATTCATTGAGTAGAATGTCCATCACCCCTATGTACTTCTCATCATAAGCAAGATGTCCTGCTTCCGATACACACATCTGGAGATCATCCGCCACATCCTGTACCCATCCTTCTCTTTGGCCTTCTTCTTCCTCTCTTCCCAGGCATATACCCCTCCATTTCTGTTCTCTACAAACTTTCATGACGTTTCAAGTGAATAAAATATTTCAATGTTCTTTGTTCTATCGTCTTTAATAGCCATCCCTCCTCAATATTACAACTCTTGAAGTATGGATGCATTTGTTCTTTTCTTTATCCAAGATATTTTTAGAACTCGTCTATAACATTTATATTCAAAGCCATGTATGCGCTGTTCCTCTTGTTTCGTGAGTGTCCTGGTCTCACAGGCGTATGTTGCAATGAGAAAGTGCATCCCCACTCAACACATATTTCGGTAGACAGATGCGGTAGCCTAGTGACTAGCCATGGTGATGACGGGTTCGAATCCACATGCAGACGGATTTTATTACAAACAGAATCTGGGTTCGACCTAGCCTAAAATAAATTACGAGAAATGCATTGGGAAATAAAGTCGGCCAACACGATACTGCCCGTATCACTCACCGAGTGTCGATTGCTCTGTATACAAATATGGGTATGGCACCACATACTCAATGTGCCTTGGACGCATGGAAGGTACCCTGGCTTTATTTAACATGTGTCGGTACATCCGTACTTACACGGGCATACAATGTTGTTCTGTTACTACACAATATGAAATGGTCGTTTGAAAAGCACATGAGACATACACAATAAGGTTCTGGCAACTTAATGAAGCATATTCAGGCTAATCGTAAAGTATACAACACCGTGGCACACATGGCATATGCCAGTGCTTCCCAAACGTTTCACTTTCGCGGACCGACATAAAATGTTCCTTTTGCACCAGGGACCGGTGCCGTATAAGAATAAAACTATACAGCAAATTATAATGTGCATCTTTCTCACTTTTCCTCACATAAGAGACAAAAGAAACGCTCTTCGTTAACAAACAAATGTCGTCGACCGGGCTGGATTTTAGTTTCGGTCTCAGCTGGTGACTATTTTTAACTTTCTGAGTGAACCAATGATTCGCTTCTTGTCAGAGAACTAACCTCACTAGTAACGCAACAAACAGTACTGGCAGGACAGTACAGAGTAAGGACAGTCAGCGAACAGGGATTGCAGTATATGATAGGTAGGTAGAAGCACTGGGACAGGTCACGACAATTAACAGACACAAAGTGGTCAAGAACAGGTAAGCCTGTAACTGAACACACACTCAAGACGGACGGACTGAGTTAGGACAAACGTGGATCACGGGGCTAGAGAACCCGAGAGTGGACGATATGACCTAGGACAAGACAGACGGTATTCGACTAGCGACAGGGACAGACCTATGTGAAAGTAGACTGTTAAATGTAGTAGTGTAAACGCTAATGATACTGTTGTGCCGTGTGAACGTTAGTGAGTGGCACCTTGCAGTCTTGACAGACTAAAGTATGTGAGTTGGAATGTGGCCAATATTCCATCACAATGCCTGGGCAGAGCTTCAGAGAAACATGTGGTGCCCAAACGACACGATCCCTCTCTCGGCCTAATCTTGTGTTTTCCAGAGGAATGGATAACCAATACGTCTGGCACAAGGTCGGCTGCAGACGCTGGCGGCACAGAGTCAAAATCTCCGAGACCTCACCACCACGAGCAAGTGGCGAGTGATGGCCAGACCCTGGCACCCAAGGGACCCGGCTTAGAGGCGTTCAGCCAAGTCCCACAGGTGAGGGCCTCGTACGAGCCCGCATCATAAAGGCGAGCACAACTGTCAATCACAAGTGTCCGGACCTGTGTAAAGAGTGCACTATCGTCAGACTCTCCACCTGACTTTAGCGGACCCCGCGACCAGTGGGAATAGGCCCGCCTGAGCTACCGCAGGAGATATTGCTTGTCTATTGCGAGAAAATCCCCACACTTCCACTGTGCGGATCTCGCAACCGGCGAGAATAGGCCCGCTGGAGATTATGTTCGTCTGCTGCGAACAAATCTCTACCGAGACTAAATAAGTAAAGAAACGATAAAAGTAGTGGTATTTCAATTGCGCTTGCGCTCCCACCTATGCTACACCCTTCATGTGTCTTCATAAAGTCGGGCTAGAGTCAAGCTCAACAGATTGTTAGTATGCCAGCGATATAAGTGTGAGACGCCTTGTGTGCTCTGATTGAGATAGACAGTGTATGCCTTGTGAGTGCTATGGCCAGACTGAGCATGAATGCAAATGTTTGTACATAAACGACTTGGTGTATATGCTTCACTAATAATATTATAACACGAGTGTGGTAAGTCGGGATGGCTTTTGTGTATCCATAGATATTATTCTATTAAACGTTCCGCTTTGGAGTGAGTTACCAGTTTGGCTCCGTGTTGAGGGTTTGGGTGAATGAGTACTATTAACCTGTCAAAGGACCTATAAATATATGTTTAAGGGCAAGTAGGTCAATGACACTTCTCCGTAATAATAAATACTCCTTGGGCTGTACGGCTGCAGGCTCTATTTATTTTAAAATTAAATCACCATGAATCACTTTTTTCAACTCACGTTGCGGACCGGCAAAGAAGGCTCGCGGACCAGCACCGGTCTGCGGACCACCACTTTGGGAAGTCTTAAACTGTAGATTAAAAATGTTTCATGCCCTTTGCAGTCAACTACTTTTCTAGGCAAGTTTAACATACATTGGTTTGCCATTGCTTTCTGAACGAGAAATCAACGTTTACCTCCAACCGACCGGTGTAAAAAATGATAAATCACAGACGTTATGGTAGTGTGTCATTCTGTATTCAATGTATTACATTAATAGAAATCAACGTTTACCTCCAACCGACCGGGGTAGAAAATGATAAATCACAGACGTTATGGTAGTGTGTCATTCTGTATTCAATAGATTACATTAATACATGTCGGCTACGTGGCGAATGGGCTACGTCCGCAGTCCGTATTCCCGCATATTGCGTTCGAACCACATTAACTGGCGATTTGGCAGCAGACCGCCTAGCAATGGTTTGTTTACGAAAGGGTATGGGTGCCGGTCGCTCAGAAAGCGATGGCAAACTACTAAACAAAACCTTGCCAAGAGATCACCAACAGAAGAAAAACAAAATGCTGGGGTTTACTGTGATTATATGCAACTAACGAACATTACATCTTCTTCTGTCATTCATATCTCAATAGAACAAATGTCCTCAACCTTGTCAATCCGTATATAACTTACTTTCGATACAATATTGACATTAAAAGGTTTCTTTCTAGAATCATTCATCTTCAAAAAATTCATTGCCTTCCCAAAACATTAATATTGACTGATTCATTAGCTGTCATTCCGTCACACACAATGTATTAGTGACCGTAAGTCGTCCTACGATTATAGTTTTTTGTTTACAGAGTAGAGAAATGAAAGACGTCATCAAATCCTGTCGACCTTTTGTTTTACATTATTATTGTACAACAAACATCAGAAAGAGGCGGTCAGCAATGCTTGGTCCCATCATGAGAAAATAAAAAAAATGAGAAGATTTGTGATTTGATTCATAGATGAAGATATCGTGAAAACATTCTTGACAATCTTGTGCAGTGGCACGTATCATCAAGTAATGGATACCGGATCATAACCCTGCAAAACGCATTTGGCAAAATTCAGGAAAAGATGTTAGTCCGCAGGCTCCAGCGACATTGGGAAAGTCGTAATCTGTTTCCCAAACGGCTCGGGAGTTACCGGCCTGGGATGGACACCTGGGCGAATGCGGCATCTTTTGCATTTGATCTATATGAGGGCTTACAGGATAAACAAGAGACAGTGGCGGCATTTTGACCTGGAGGATGCGTATAACAGGGTCAGGTATGATCGGTTGGTATACGTACTGTTAGACATGGATGTAGGCAAGGGCATCAGCATTTACCTCCCTTTTGCCCTTGCGATTTCAGATGAACTGCGGCTGTTATGACCGTTATGTTGCCATCTGCTGCCCTAGTCTGTCTGAATGAAGGGAAGATCACTTGGATGGCCAGTCGACCAGGTGATTCTGACAGCGTCATTGACTTGGCCCTGGCGTCGCCCACCATCGCAAAAAGATGCTGGTGGGGCACACTTGGATACCACGACAGTGACCACCACCCTTGTGTTATCCTGATCAAGAAAATCAGGGCCAGGAGTAAAGGAAACAAGACAAATGCCTTCCCGTATGACAACACTGGTCATTATCCGTAAAGTCACCTTCATCTTCGTCCCGGGACATACGGGAGTCGAGGGAAATGAACGAGCTGATAAACTGGCTGTCTGTGCATCCCCTGCAGATGTCAAGCCCATGGATCGTGCCGATGTTATTAACGTCCTTAAAGACACGTCGACTGACGTCAGTGAATCCACATCGCTGTCCAGGATGAAAGACTTGGGAACGAACGAACGAACGAACGGACTTTATTTTCAAAGGGTAACACATTGGGCACGCAGGCCCGTCTTACATTCGGCCCTTCCATCTACTCATCTTTCGTTAATCAACAGTGCATAGGAAAAACATTGTCAAATGAATTTTTTAAACATAAACAATTCATATTACCATGTTATGAGAACATCCACAACCCACCCACACATCCCCCATTCACCCACACATCCCCACCCAACCACCACATCGCCACGCATACATATCTCCCCACCCACACACACTCCCACCAACCATACATCCCATCCACCCACACCCCAAGCACACATACATTCCCCAACCCACACATCCTCCACCCATACACATCTCCCCACCCACATATCCTCCACCCGTCCCATTACCCACCAACAATCACCCACCCACATATCCTCCTCCACCCATACACCTCCAACCACCCTGCCAAACACACATCCTTCAGCGACACATCCCCTAAGCACAAGCACATATCCCCGCCAACTCACATATCCCGCATCTACCTACACACAAATTCCGTAGCAACCCACATAATCTCCCATCTCCCCCAGCCCACTCACAGATCCCAAATCCAACCATACAAACATCCCCCACCATCTCCTAACCTACACATAATCACGCACCCACATATCATCTAACCATCCCGCAACCAAACATCATTTAACTACACATCCCTTAACCACACACCCTTACCCATACACAATCACCCACCAACACATCCTCTTCCCTACCCACCCATCCCCCAGCCACACATCCCTTAGCCACATACCCCTACCCATATACACACACATCCCCACCCACACACACATCTACCCAATCATACACACATCCCTCACACACATCCCCACCCATCAACACATCCCCCATTCACAAACACACACTTCCCATCCACGCACACCCAACCCACACACATCCCCCACCCATACACTCATCCCCCTCACACATCCCTCCACACACGTACTTATCCCCAACCACTAACACCCACACACCCACACATCCCTCACCCACTCATCAACACATGCATCTCCCATCTACCCACCCACACTCACACATGCAACCACCAATCCAACACATACCCCACCCTCACACACATCAACACCCACCCGCACACCCACACCCAACCACATCCCCAACAACCCACACACACATTCTTTATCCACACCCATCTTACCTCCCACACAACCCACACCCACACACATCCCCAAGACAGCATCCCTCACCCAAGCACACATCGCCCACATATCTCCTAACCACCCACACATCCCCCATCTACAATCACCCTCACCACCCACACATACATCCTCCATACAGCCACACACACCCCACCCACCTAGACACATCCCCCTCTCACACACACATTCCCACATCCGTCACCCACACCCATTACACACCCATCCCCAACCCACTCACATTCCCACACTCCCACACACATTCATTCACACATCTACTCACCACACAACACTCCTCATCCATCCACCCAAACTTCCCACACCCACACACATCCCTCACCCACACTCACCCCACACCCACAACCACACCCACCTTCACATATCTCCCATCTACCACATATCCCCCACACCCACATCTCCCCACCCACATATATATCCCACATCCATCCCATAACCCACCAACAATCATCCACCCACATATCCTCCTCCACCCACTCACCCACAACCGCCAAACCAAACACACATCTCCCATCCACCCACACATCTCCCCGCCAACCCATACATCCTACACGTACCCACACACAAACCCCGCACCCACCCACATAATCCCACCCCGCCCATCCACACATCCTGAGTCCACCCACACAACACGAATCCACCCACACACCACGCATCCACCCACACACACATCCCCCACCATCCCCCAACCTACTATTATGAACAAACTCCCACATTTTATATACACATACAGTGACGATTGTCGTGAGCATTCTCGCAAAATTGTAGAAAAATTGAAAAAAATTGTACGTATACATTTTGTAACGTAAAAATTAGTGATGCAATTCAACTCTCTCTAACTTTCTTTCTTCACACACACACACAAACACACACACTCACACACACACACACACACACACACACACACACACACACACACACACACACACACACACACACACACACTAACTCACACTCCCGTACTCACTAACACTTGCTAACTCTCTCACTCACTCCACAGTAGTGTGCATGCTGTTATAGTATACATGATAAAATCAAGTGGCATACAAAATAATACCTCGTAACACGAAAGATGAGAATACATAAAAACATATGGAATAGCATGTTACATGACATGCATGCGCTCAACTCTCTCTCTCTCTCTCTCTCTCTCTCTCTCTCTCTCTCTCTCTCTCTCTCTCTCTCTCTCTCTCTCTCTCTCTCTCTAGACATACATATATTCTCACACTCATTCACTCTCTCTCACTCACACTCACTAACTCTCTCAGTCACTCTACAGTAATTTACATGTGGTCATTTTATACATGTTAAAATCAGTTGGCATTCAAAATGATAATATGAAAATGAGAATACACAAAAAATATGGAATAGCATGTTAGATGACGTGCGAGCGCTCAACTCTCTCTCTCTCTCTCTCTCTCTCTCTCTCTCTCTCTCTCTCTCTCTCTCTCTCTCTCTCTCTCTCTCTCTCTCTTCTCTCTCATACACACGTACCCACACACACACACAAACACACACAACATACACACGCAAATACACACATATACCCAAGCACACACACACACCTACACACATACACACCCTCACACACATACTTACGCACACGTACTCACATAACACACGAATACACACTCTATCGCATACACTGCATGCATGTACAGTTACACACAGAGACATATGCACGTACATACACGAGCACACACACATACATACATACACACATATACACACGCACATAATATAAACACATATATATATATACACATGTACGCACACCTTACCACACGTACAGACAGACATACACTTATGCACACATTTACACACACATATACACTCATACACACAAACAGACATGCACACACACATACAGACACACATATAATATCACATACAGACACACATACACACACCCATCCATCCACCTATATAAACGCTGCCTCACATAATCACTAAAACTAATATGAATAAACTCCCACACTTTTCACACGTACACACCGTCGACTATCGTGAGCACCCTCACAGACCATTCAAAATTGGGAAAAAATGGAAAATATGAAAATGGTGATGAAAATATTGTATAGGTTGTGTAAAGTAAAAATATAATAGTGGTCCAATCCAGTAAGATTCCTGGAATTAACATAAACATGATGAGATAAGCAGTGCATGTTAAAAATTCAATTGGCAGTAAAAATGATAATATGAAAGATGAGGATACAGAAAAAATATATGGCATAATGATATAATTGTGCTCATTTCTCTCTCTCTCTCTCTCTCTCTCCCTCTCTCTCTATTTATTTTTCTTTCACGCACATTGGCACACTAACTCTCTCAGTGTCTCATTCTCTCCCTCTCTCCCACTCACAATCTCTATATCATGCTTATACGCACTCACTCTCACACTCGCCCTCACATACACACACACATACTCACATATTAACTCTTACTCTATCTCTCACTCACTCTCCCACTTACACTCACTCTCTTACTTTCTCTCTCTCTCCCACTCACACTCACTCATTCACTCTCTAAACCACATCTAAATCACTTTCATGCTAATTCTCCCACTCACACTCTTTCTCACTCACTCTCTGACCCACTCTCTCGCTCACACACACAGAGTAAAGAATGATATTGAGAAAATATAGTGAAAATATGATACCAGTAGGTGACTTTTGGAGACATATAGTCGGCATGAAGTAAATATTGAAAGAGTTCTCGGTTGAATGTGTAGGGACTCATTGGAGTTTTCAGATCTGATGGAAGGCTATTCCATAAGTGAGCACGATAATTCGCGAAACAAGTTTTGTATAGGTCCAATCTAAGCTTTGGAACCTGTAATAAATTTAAGCACTTACTGTTCATTGCATTAGATTGAATTAACGGTAGAAGATACTCTGGAGTATTTTCAGATATAATTTTATTCACTAATTTGGCTGTGTTAAAATGGAAGCGCTTTCGAAGTTGTAGAAGCCCTAGATGGCTATATAATTTATTACTTTCAACGTGCTTTATCCTAGAGACTAGACTGTATAGCGCGGTTTTGAAACGACACTGTCGTTTCATATCAGAGTTAAGGCAACCATTCAAGACTGTGGAACAATAATCAAGAGGTGATTGGATATAGGATGCATAGAATATTTTTCGTGTGCTTTCATCCAAAAAGTGCTGAATTTTAGCAAGTGGTAAACTTTTTGTGCTATTCTCTTGGTAAGGACGTGAACATGAGAGATCCAGTTTAAATGTATGTCAATTAAAAGACCTAATGTTTTATGTTCATTTATATTAATTATAGGTAACTTTCCACGTGGAGCTCGAGCGGTGTCCCAGTTATGGCTAGGGTCTGTAGTTTTTGTCTGGTCATCATTAGCATGTATTTGGTTTTGTCGATGTTAATTAACATGCGATTTGCAATGTTCCATCTACTAAGGTTATCAAGTTCGTTTTGTAAAGAGCTCTCTAAGTCACTAAGGCTCTCTTGACTAGTTTATATAGAGCAGTTGTCCGCAAATAGGTCACTCGAAGTATTGAGGTATAAAGGAAGATCGTTAATATAAACTGCAAAAAGCAGCGGACCTAGTATTGAGCCCTGAGGCACACAAATATTAAGTTGTGTCGGTCTTGATAGACAGTTATTAAAGGACACTACTTGTTGTCAGTCAGATACAAATGACGTAATTAGGTTCACCATATTAGTGCTAGTCTTCATTTGTTTTAATTTTCTAATTAAAATATCATGATCTACCATATTCGGTACAATGGCGACAAGATGAAGCGTTACTTTTCGGAGGGACGCTATTTAGTGTTTTTCACTGGATTTCGTGTGATTTCCTTTAGATTCCCTGTGAATAGTGTTTCCCTGTGGATTATGTGATGTTATATTGTGTTCCTTTTATTGGAAGTTTTCAAAAGAAGCCACGGAAGGCAGGTGGTGGATGTAATTTTGAGGGCAGCCGACGGATATTTGTGGGTCATGGCCTCGAGTTACACGACGGCAGGTAGAGGAACTCGTCTTGAGTCAATGGCTGCGGTCTCCGACCAGTAAGGTCACTGCCATGGAGGAAAGCAACGGCAAACTACCTCTTTAAAAGTGCCTAGTATATCATGATTCGCTTAAAGACCGATCATCGCAAGACAAGGACAGAGATGTTAAAATTAGCAACTTGGAACGTTAGGACGTTAAACAACGACGGAAATTAGAGAACATAAAACAGGAGCAGGCATCAAGATAGAGGACGATTTCAAGATTATTTATTCTGGAGGTGAAGATCGTCATAGGGGAGTTGCAATTATTCTGGACCGGAAAACATCAAAATCTATTCAAGGATATTGGGCCGTGTCGGACAGAGTTCTACTAGTTAAATTAAGTGGCAGACCTTTTAGCATAAATATTATTCAAGTATATGCCCCAACAGGAGAATCCAGTGAAGATAGTGTAGAAGAATTTTATAATGACATAGAGTCTGCCTTAAAGAAATGTAAAAATTGAGAAATAAACATCATAATAGGGGACTTCAATGCAAAAGGAGGAAATCAAGGAGATAGATACACAATAGGAAACTATGGTTTAGGAGAGAGAAATGAAAGAGGATACAGACTCGTAGAGTTGGCAAAAGAACAGGAAATGATTGTAGGAAACACCTGGTTCAAACAACACCCTAGAAGATTATGGACATGGAGGAGTCCTTATAGCAGGATTAGAAACCAGATTGACTACTTTCTGATTAGCAGAAGATTTAGAAACGCATTAACAATAACAAAAAAGTTCCCAGTGCTGATTGTTATAGTGACCACAGATTACTCACAGGAACATTGAGGATAAAGTTGAAGAAAGTCAAGTATATAAAAGGAAACACTAAATATGATTTGTGTACATTGAGTAATGACAAGGAAATACAAAACAAATTCAACATAGAAGTACAGAACAGATTTGAAATTGTGTCTGATCTAGAGATCCTATTCCAGGATGTGGATGATCAATGGGAAACGTTGAAGAATTCAATCAATGTGGCTGCAGAAACAACTATTCCAAAATTAAAGAAGGTGGGTCGTAAGAAATGGATGACTGAAGAAATTTTACACCTCATGGAATCAAGAAGACTCAACAAAAATAATTCTGTCAAATATGAAGAAATTCACAGACAAGTCAGAACATTATGTAAGGAGGCAAAAGAATCATGGCTTGAGGAAAAGTGCTTAGAAATTGAAAACCAACACAACAGTCAAAATACCAAATTAGTGCACAAAAGAATTCAGGAACTTACTAATAAAAGAACAAGTACATCAACAGGGTGTCTAAAAACTGAAGATGGCAAAATCATAATAGAAAAAGACCAGATTCTACATGTATGGACAGATTATGTGAAACACCTTTATGATGATAACAGAGACGATCAGTATGATATAAGATTTAATAATGAAGGACCGCCAATTTTGGAGATGGAGGTTCGAAACGTTCTTAAGCATATGAAAGCTGGCAAGGCCCCCGGTGCAGATAACATCACATCAGAAATGATTAAAGCTTTAGAAGAATTTGGACTAGATCAAGTCACAAGACTGCTGAACACATTATATGATACTGGTGATATACGTCCTGAATTAGCTAACTTCATTGCAATCCCAAAGAAATCAGGAACCTTGGAATGTGATCAACATAGAACAATTAGTATAATGAGTCACATCACAAAGATTTTGCTAAGAATTATCATACAAAGAATGAGGAAGAAGATACAACCTGAAATAGGGGAAGAACAATGCGTGTTTGTAGAAGGAAAGGGTACAGTCAATAATGCGTATATGCTGCGAACAGTTATTGAACGTGCTATAGAAGTAAACAAGGATATACATCTTTGCTTTATTGACTATACAAAGGCATTTGATAGCTTTAGACATGTCAGCATGGTGGATATGCTTGTAGATCTACAAATTGATGGGAAAGACATTAGACTTATAAAAAACATATATTGGAAACAACAAGCTGCAATAAGGATTGATAATGAAGTTGGACAGTATCAGCCAATTAAGAGAGGTGTTAGGCAGGGATGTGTGATGTCTCCAGATCTTTGTCCCTGTACAGTGAAAATATTTTCAGAAATGTAGAGGATATAAATGGAATCAGCATTGGAGGACGAAACATCAATAACATTAGATATGCAGATGATACAGTATTAATTGCAGACAATGCGCAGGACCTGCAACAATTAGTAGATGCGGTTGTTGTATACAGTGAGCAACTGGGGTTATAATAAAATTGTAAAAAGACTCAGGTTATGTTCGTCAGTAGGAAGGAACAAATGCCACAATGTAATATACAAGTAAATGGAAATATTCTTCAACAAGTGAATCGGTACAATTATCTTGGAACAGTTATAACATCTGATGGGAGATGCCTTGAAGAGATTAGAACAAGAATCGCCATGGCGAAAGTAGCCTTTAGCAAGATGAAAAACATTCTGACCAATAAAAGGATGTCAATTGAAACGAGAAACAGAGTGTTGAGGGGATACATAGAGCCTGTTCTTTTGTATGGATGTGAAACTTGGACAATGAGCAGTCAAGCTGAAAACATCTGATGGCTGCAGAAATGTGGTTTCTGAGGAAAATGCAAAGAATACCATGGTCAGACAGAAAAACCAATGACCAAGTACTACAGGAGACAAATGAACATCGTAAACTGATTAGAGAAATTAGACGTAGACAGTCAAAATTTTTTGGACATGTTATGAGAAGAAATGGATTGGAGAACTTAGTGACAACTGGCAAGATCGAGGGGGAAAGGACCAAGAGGAAGACCGAGAGGAAAATATCTGGATGGCTTGGCCACATGGCATGGACGAGACAGGAACACTGAGCTGATCCACGACACTGGTGATTGAGTGAAATGGCGAGTCATGACCGCCCACGCTTTCCGGCATGGCACATGATTGATTGATTGACCATATCAAAGGCTTTTTTAAAGTCTACAAATACTGCTCCACAAATGTTGCCATTTTTGATACACAGATGGCAGTTATCGGTCATTTTTTGTAAGGGCACTATGTCAAGAATATTTAGGTCGAAACACAGATTGACTGTCAATTATTAGATCGTTGTTAATTAAATGATGTAGTGTTATTTTATGTATGTATTTTTCTAATGGCTTTGATAGCGACGATAGTAAGGAAATAGGTCTATAATTACCCAAGACGATATTATCAGTTGAGCCATTTTTAAGTAGAGGATAAACGTTAGCAACTTTAAAGGCAGATGGAAATTAGTTTTGAGACAGGCACTGGTTATATATGAACGTTAAGGACTCACTAATAATTGGTGCAGCATACCGAATAATTCTATTACTGATACCATCTAGGCCTCCTGAATTTGTTGCTTTGAGATTCGAGAGATATGTATATACTTCTGCAACAGACATCAAGGGAATCTCAGGGGGGAATATTTCTAGAGCACTTCCCTTCACAGAATGATGACAGTGAACTTAAATTACAAACTGAGTCTGGTATTGAGGGCTTTGGGGTCTCTATATATGATTGAAAGAATTAACTTAAATCCTCGCATGTTATAGTGTTTGGTATTGCTGACTCTGAAGCTTGTTTCTTGTTGGTTAGCGAATTAATAGCCTTTCATATATTTGTATTTTTTGGTTTATCTACAATCAAATTCTTGAAGTGATCTTTCTTTATCCTACGAATTTCATATTTAACTTTATTTCTTAGTCTACGGTAATTGATAACATCTTTATTTTTATGTCCTGTATCTCGTTCTCTCATGATTTCGAGAACTTCGCTAGTGACCCATGGGGATTTATGTTAATTCTTGACTCGAACGTCTTTGACTGGCACATGTTTATCAAATACATTGTAGACTTCTTTGTCCAGTAAGATAGTGCATCATCCGGATCAGGAAGTTGGTAAACATGTTTAAGTACTGCATTTTTAAGTCGTGTAAAAATAAATTTTGGTTCAGAGCTTTAAAATTTCTAAAGTTGATGCTTAAATGTTTTTTTAGAAGCTTTGAACCCAATTTTCGACCATGTACACCATATTGGGTAATGGTCACTATCTGCACTAACAGGAACAGAACATTCGGTAATATTAACTGGACAAGTAACATACATATGATCAATTATAGTTGAGGAGGTGTCTGTAACTCTTGTGGGACGATCAATTAGTTGTTAGAAATTGTAAGATAGAATGATATCGTTCCATGTCTGGTTGGATTTATTAATATCTATGTTAAAGTCACCTAATATCTTGACTTCACTACCTACCTGGGAGTAAGAATTAGCACGGCCAGACACGAGAGGTACATCGGGAAAACGAGGTGCCTCGTTAACCAACACAGAACTGGCACCATTAGCCACCGGACGCTGATGCTTATGCTGCGGGGGAGGATCTGAGCACCTATGGACCTGTCCGGAGTGCAATGAAGACACACCAACTGATAACTGATAACTTATATATAGAAGTAAACAAGGATATACATCTTTTCTTTATTGACTACACAAAGGCTTTTGATAGAGTTAGACATATCAACATGGTGGAAATGCTTGCAGATCTACAAATTAATGGGAAAGACATTAGACTTATAAAAAACATATATTGGAAATAACAAGCTGCAATAAGGATTGATAATGAAGTGGGACAATATCAACCTATTACGAGAGGTGTTAGGCAGGGATATGTAATGTCTCCATATCTTTTTTCACTATACAGTGAAAATATTTTCAGAAATGTAGAAGACATAAATGGAATCAGCATTGGAGGAAGAAACATAAATAACATTAGATATGCAGATGATACAGTATTGACTGCTGACAATGAGCAGGATCTGCAACAATTAGTAGACGCGATTGTTGTCCACAGTGAGCAGCTGGGGTTGGAATTAAATTATAAGAAGACACAGGTTATTGTAGTCACTAGGAAGAACGAAGTACCACAATGTAATATACAAGTAAATGGGAATATTTTTCAACAAGTGAATCGGTACAATTATCTCGGAACAGTCATAACATCTGATGGGAGATGCCTTGAAGAGATTAGAACAAGAATCGCCATGGCGAAAGTAGCCTTTAGAAAGATGAACAACATTCTGACCAATAAAAATATGTCAATTGGAACGAGAAAAAGAGTGTTGAGGGGATACATAGAGCCTGTTCTTTTGTATGGATGTGAAACATGGACAATGTGCAGTCAAGCTGAAAAACATCAGATGGCTGCAGAAATGTGGTTTCTGAGGAAAATGCAAAGAATACCATGGTCAGATAGAAAAACCAATGACCAAGTACTACAGGAGACAAATGAAAATCGTATATTGATTAGATAAATTAGACGTAGACAGTCAAATTTTTTGGACGTATAATGAGAAGAAATGGACTGAAGAACATAGTGACAACTGGCAAGATCGAAGGGAACAGACAAAGAGTAAGACCGAGAGGAAAATATCTGGATGGCTTGACCACATGGCATGGACGAGACAGGAACACTGAGCTGATCCACGACTCTGGTGATCGAGTGAAATGGCGAGTCATAACCGCCCACGCTTTCCGGATTGTTTACTTCTATAGCACGTTCAATAACTGTTCGCAGCATATACACAGCATTT
The DNA here is from genome assembly GCA_014155875.1 of Cepaea nemoralis. Lineage (NCBI taxonomy): Eukaryota > Metazoa > Mollusca > Gastropoda > Stylommatophora > Helicidae > Cepaea > Cepaea nemoralis. Next base: position 238,205 of record JACEFZ010016873.1, on the reverse strand, counting down.
ACTGTACCCTATCTTTCTACAAACCCACACTGTTCTTCCCCTATTTCAGGTTGTATTTTCTTCCTCACTCTTTGCATGATAATTCGTAACAAGATCTCTGTGATGTGACTCATTATACTAATTGTTCTATGTTGATCACATTCTAAGGTTCCTGATTTCTTTGGGATTGCAATAAATACAGAATTACATTATTCAGAAGGTATATCTCCAGTATCATATAATGTGTTCAGCAGTCTGGTGACTTGCTCTAGTCCAAATTCTTCTAAAGCTTTAATCATTTATGTTGTGATGTTATCTGCACCGGGGGCCTTGCCAGCTTTCATATGTTTAAGAACATTTTGAACCTCCATCTTTAAAATTGGTGGTCCTTCATTATTAAATCTAATATCATACTGTTTTTCCTCTCTATTATCACTATACAGGTTTTTTACATAATCTCTCCATACATGTAGAATATGATCTTTTTTTAATTATGATTTTGCCATCTTTAGTTTTCAGACAGCCTGCTTATGTACTTTTTCTTTTATTAGTAAGTTCCTGAATTTTTTTAAACACTAATTTGGTATTTTGACTGTTGTGTTTGTTTTTCTAATTTTTAAGCACTTTTCCTCAAGCCATGATTCTTTTGCCTTCCTACATAATATTCTGACTTGTCTGTGAATTTCTTCATATTTGGCAGGATTATTTTTGTTGAGTCTTCTTGTTTCCATTAGGTGTAAAGTTTCTTCAGTCATCCATTTCTTACAACCCACCTTCTTTAATTTTGGAATTGTTGTTTCTACAGCCAAACTGATTGAATTCTTTAACATTTCCCATTGATCATTCACATCCTGGAATAATATCTCTAGATCAGACAATATATCAAATCTGTTCTGTACTTCTATGTTGAATTTGTTTTGTATTTCCTTGTCATTACTCAATGTACACAAATCATATTTAGTGTTTCCTGTTATACACTTGACTTTCTTCGGCTTTATCATCTATGTTCCTGTAAGTAGTCTGTGGTCACTATAACAATCAGAAATGGGAACTGTTTTTGCTACTGTTAGTGCGTTTCTAAATCTTCTGCTAATCAGAATGTAGTCAATCTGGTTTCTGATCCTGCTATCAGGACTCCTCCATGTCCATAATCTTCTAGGGTGTTGCCTAAACCAAGTGTTTCCTACAATCATTTCCTGTTCTTTAGCCCACTCTACGAGTCTGTATCCTCTTTCATTTCTCTCTCCTAAACCATAGTTTCCTACTGTGTATCTATCACCTTGATTTCCTACTTTTGCATTGAAGTCCCCTATTATGATGTTTATTTCTGAATTTTTACATTTCTTTAAGGCTGACTCTATGCCATTATAGAATGCATCTACACTATCTTCACTGGACTCTCCTGTTGGGGCATATACTTGAATAACCTTTATATTAAAAGGTCTGCCACTCAATTTAACCAGTATAACTCTGCGCGACACGGCCCAATATCCTTGAACATTTTTTGATGTTTTCAGGTCAAATTATTGCCACTCCCCTGTGTCGATCTTCACTTCCAGAATAAATAATCTTAAAATCTTCATCTATCTTTATGCCCGCTCCTGTCCATCTCGTTTCTCGCATCCCAAAAATATTAATTTTTTTCTCTTTGTATTTCTTGCTTTATGTTCTCTACTTTTACTTTAACGTTTAACGTCCTAACGTTCCATGTTGCTAATGTTAATGTCTCTGTCCTTGTCTTGCGATGATCAGTCTTTAAGCGAATCATAATGTTCTGGGCACTTTCAAAGAGGTAGTTTGCTGTTGCTTTCCTCTATGGCAGTGACCATACTGGCCAGATGACCGCAACCATTGTCTTTCGAAAGAGATCCTCTGCCTGCCGTCGCGAAACTCGAGACCATGACCAACAAATATATGTCGGCTGCCCTTAAGATTTCATCCACCACCTGCCTTCTGTGTCTTCTTTTGAAAATTTCCAATAAACGAACCCAAAATAACATCACATAATCCACAGGAAAACACTATCCACGGGAAATCCACAGGAAAACACTAAACAGCGTCTCCCCGAAAAATAACGCGTCATTTCGTCACATATACATACGCATTTATGCGTCAAAAGACGTCATATACAGGCAATGCCGGTTCTGGACGCATGCATGTACTCAGGCAGCTAAATCCCTATGGCGGTGGGCGCGGGCTCACTGTTGTGCATTATTCAAAACTTAAATACAAATATCATTTACCATTTTTTAATTGAATGATCGGCAATAAAAACTATTTTGATTTGTTTTTTTTTACAGCCACAGCTAGAGAGCCACAGTTATTCAGCCACTGTGATACAGCCACTGCTATTCATCTACAATTATTTAGCCCCTGTGATACAGCCACTGTGTTACAGCCATTGTGATGCAGCCACTATAATACAGCCGTGGATGGGGTTATAATCACATTAGACCGTGAGTGTAGTGAGTGGAAAGCAGGCGTTACGTGAGCTAAAAGTCAACAAATAAATCATGACTACTCTCGTCTCCCTGTGGCGAATGGTGTTACGAACGCAGTTCATAGTCCCACATACCCTAGTCCGAAACACATCTGTGGGCGATTTAGCAGCAGACCGTCTTTAATGACATTGTATGGGTGATGGTCGTTCAGAAACCAATGGAAAACTACTGAATGTATACCTGCTGTCACCGCCTCACCTTTAGAGATATTAATTAGAGGGCTGCAACTCCAGCCCAAGGGATAGAAGCGAGTCACTCGAGGCCCGAGTAATCTAGAGCCTTCTCGAAGGACTGGTCATTGAGTCCATGGTTCCGTGGACACTGATATGGCCCGCCTAATGCGGGGTCCACGGGGAACTCGGACAGAGTTACCACCCGTGTCGGATGGGGACACGTGTGGACCAGCAGAGGACAGACGGACTTGAGAGAGGCAACAGGGCCTGCCTGAGAGGGACTCAATAGATATCAATAGATATATATATACATAGGCTAGATAGTTTGCTAGACTGTTGTATGATAACTATGTGTTTGATGTTAACTATCTGTGATATGTAATATAGCCGGGCTTGTTAACCCACTGCGCCAACGCACTGTATATTGAAATACAATAAATGTTCGATACCATCTTGAACGAAGTTATTGTTGCCTGTGTGAACCCGAGCTCAGATACCTAGATAGGAGCAAGACGATGACAGGATTTTTGGGGGCTAGTTTTCCTGTTTTGGCATAAAATCAATTTTGAAAGAGCTATTGATGGCCATATAAAATCAGTAAATTAATTATATCACATTGATTTTTGTACCACAAATTGTTAACTTTACAAGTTTAAATATTAGTAGCTATCTAGCAATAAAATAGAAGTAATCTGAGTCCCTCAGCAGTGTCTCAGCAGTGCCTCAGCAGTGTGCCTCATTATTGTGATTCTGTAAACTATTTTTGACATGACTGTGACATTTTTTTACTGTTACTAATGTTTTCTCACTCTACGAGCAGATTGTTCCGCGAATAGTGGCGCGTGCAACCTATGTAACCTTTCCAACAGTGGCGAGAGTACAAGACAACATCGGCGAGTTCTGGGATTAAAAGCTAAGTTTCATATCATACCCATTGCAACTCTAAGCTGTACTTCTCACCATCCATCAATGTATCATTTTGTTTCACATTGATTTGTTTGCATATTCATGACCTTGTAACCAACATAACCTTGCATTTTGATTTACACATTTAATAATTAGGGGAGATAATCAAATTTTCTACTCCCCAACATTTTTTCTAAGGGATTTAACTTTATAAACAGTACCAACAAGTAAAACACAAAATGTCTAGCTTAGATAAATGCATTGAGCAAGGAATAAGATGTGTATAAGAGACAGCATCGGGGGAGAAATTAGGTTATAAAGAAGAGAAACTGTCAGAATGGGCACAGAAAACGCACGCAGAAAACATTGCCCGTGAAGAAAGAGCGATTGAACGAGAGGAAAAACAAAGGCAAATGGAGGCAGAAGAAAAGAAAATGCAAATGCAGGCAGAGAAAGAAATGCAAATGAAATAATGCCAGAAAACTAGATGGAGCTCGACGGCGGCGGCCAAACAAGCCCAATTGAATGCCGAGACACAAATAAAACTAAAACAGATGGAGATTGAGTCCAACGCAGAAATATCTGTAAATAAGCTAAGAAGCAAAGAAGAGGAACAAAAATATAACAAGTATAAAGGCCTCGTGAAGGCGTTCTGCTCAGGAGATTCCATCAGCGCCTACTTGGAAAATTTTGAGTGTCTCATGTCCTACCATAAAATCATAAAATCAGATTGGGCATTTATTTTAATGAGAAACTTAGCTCTTGAACCTTTAAAAGTAATAGAGACAGTGCCACAGGAAATGCGAAAAGACTATGACTATTTAAAACAACGCATTCTCCAACATTTTTCTTTAGATACTGCAGGTTACCAACAACAATTTGCCAAATTATCTCCACAACCAAACCAAACCTTTATAGATTATGTCAGTACAGTCCAAGACGTGTGTACAAAGTGGATTAACTCGGCTAAAACTAACAACAGCCATGACAAACTTAAAGAGCTCATTATTATAGACAAAATAGTTAGCACCATCCCCACACCTTTTGCTAAGTTCTTAAAACAAATGGACTGTAAAAGTATTCAGGAAATCGAGTCCAAGGGGAATGCATTTTTCACAGCAAATAGAGACATTTTTCAGCTAAACATAAGTCACAACGATACAGCAGCAGCAGTAGTGAACACCAAATACTCAAAACAAACAGAGAATAAATTTAAACCGCGCTCAAATGTCAGCAAACTAGTTAAATGCCAATATTGCAGTTTGAATCACGACAGTTACGCGATGTGCGACAAATCGCCTAACTATCCTCACCACCTCAAAATGATGGTGGAGAAGCAGAAGACTAAGCGCAATGCTTACCAGAGAGCGGTCAAATGTTTTTTTTGCCGGAGCTTTGGCCACTATAGTCGCTTCTGTGATGGCCGAAAGTTATTGAAACAGGCCAATGCTGCACTAGTGGAAACGTCGTCAGACGAAGAGATTGAATCACTGAATGATTGTGATAATCAACACGACAATGAAAGCGAGCTTGGAAATGCTGTACAAATTATTGACACCATTACAGACAGTAAGTGTAACACCTGTACGAAGTTCCAACTTGACACAACATTACTATGTGGCCACACTATCCCTATTTCAAATGAAACAGCCAACGCTGCTTTGTCATCTACAGGCAAGCTAGTTTTTTCAACAGGGTTTGTAAATAACAAAAAGTGCACATTAATTCGGGATTCCGGCGCAACGCTCTGTGGGATTAAGAAAACATTAATAGACACTAAAGACTACACAGACAAACATGTGACTTGTCGCACATTCTCAGGTACTATAGAGAAATACCCCCTTGCTCTTGTCGAAATTCGAACACCGTTCATATCAGAACAAGTATTGTGCGCTGTCCTTGAAAATCCAGTCGCTGATATTATACTTGGGAATTTGCCCAACATACAACCATGCTCTGAAAAGGAAATCAGAGAGTGGGAGCATAAAAACGGTATCCACCGCACAAACAGCGATGCTACAGAGAAACACCATTCATGCTTGTCTCAATCTGCCAAAAGACCAAGGGAGACAACCACTGAGGTAATTCAGAAAGAATTCACCGAGGTGTACAATGCAGGGGCGGTCGAATCTGTGAGCGATACGACCAAATTAAAACCTCGAATTGAGGATGCTACCGATCTACCAAGTACCAAGCCTGTAAATGTGCAACAAAACACACAACACACAAATGCAATAACACGACAGACAACCCATAAAACCAACACCGACCAACTGCAGGAATCACTAGAAATAATAGCACCAAACGCAAATAACACTAATTTTGGAAATGAACAGAAAGCAGATCCTACACTTGCACCATACTTTAAATTAGTAGGACTCAAACCTAAATTACCTAAGAACGCATCGTGGACATTTAGGCTACAGAAACAATATCTTAACTAGATTTTACACAACAAAGCAGACCACGATACAGCAAGTAGTGTTACCACAAGCACATCGAGACAAAGTTCTAAAAATAGCCCATGACTCCCCTTTTGGAGGTCATATGGGGTACGAAAAGACCAGGGCTAGTGTCCTGACCAAGTTTTATTGGCCAAAATTTGACCAAGACATTAAAACATTTTGTAGATCTTGTGTTATATGTCAGAAACTGGTCAAAAAGGGGAAGAACCCTACTGCATTCTCTTCAAATGGAAAATTGAAATTATTCCATGTAAATATGTTGAAACCATACTATGCTAGACAGGACATTGAAGACAAGTGAACAGACAGCAACGAACTGGTGACAAAGACGAAACGACAATTTCCCAACGGAATGACACCTCGACAAACGAAGCATCGTTAACGACACACTCTTACGACGACAAAAACGACGAAGACATATGGACATTACCGACAATCTGTGATATCGACAACGACGACAAATTTGACGACATATTGACAACCATTGATCTCGACGACGACGACAATGACATCGAGGACAATTTACAAACAGTAGCATCTGTGATAAATCAGACAGACGTAGACAATACTGAAATCCCTGTACCAATTATGACTGACGACGGGAGTATAAATGACATACATATCTCTGACACTTTGACACAACAACAGCGACAAGACATTTTGACTCTCCTTGACGAGTATAAATCTATCTTTTCTAACAAACCTGGACGCACTGATAAAATAACACATTCAATTGTGCTGACAGATCTGACACCGGTCAAATGTAGACCATATTCTATTCCTCTCCATTACAGAGCAAATTTAGACAAAGAAATTTTAGAGTTAGAGAAGAATGGAATAATTCAAAAATCGATGTCTCAATATTCTTCACCGATTGTCCTGGTGAAAAAGAAGGACCAGACAATCCGTTTGTGCATCGACTATAGGGTATTAAATACAAGAACCACAACGGATGCAGAGCCAATGAACAGCTGTGAAGATCTCATTTTAAATATGGCTCAATCATCCTTATTTTCCAAGACCGACTTAGCGAAAGGATATTGGCAAGTTCCACTACACCCTTCTTGTAGACATATAACAGCATTCGCAACACCCCTCGGTTTGTACGAATGGCTATATCTTCCATTTGGCCTGAAGAACGCACCGGCCACATTTGTTAGATTAACAAGATTGTTATTACACGGAATTAAAGATGTGGTAGCCTATATTGATGATATATGCGTCCATTCTTCTGATATGACTTCTCACTTACTTACCCTCAAACAAGTCTTCAACCAAATCTCTCTTTTTGGACTTACTATCAAACCTTCCAAGGTTGAATTAGGCTATACACAAATAGACTTCCTTGGTCATAGAATTTCTGAAGGCAAATTGTTGACAGATGATAAAATTGTTTCCAAGATTCTTAATCTAGAAGTGCCTACCACAAAGAAACAAATTAGAAGTTTACTAGGTCTTATTAACTATTATTCTAAATTCATTCCACATTGGGCAGAACTCACCTCAGTCTTTTCTGATATGTTAACTAAAAATCATCCATCAAAAATTTGTAAAAGTACCAGCTTAGATGATGCAATGTGTAGATTGAAACATATTTTTTCTAATCCACCAGTCTTACGATTACCCAACATAAATTTACCCTTTATTTTGACCACAGATGCGAGCGCTATCGCAATAGGAGGATGTTTAATGCAGGAAGTAGATGGAGTGAGACACCCGATTCTCTACGTAAGCCGCAAACTAAAGAAGGCAGAGACACGGTATGCCACAGTGGAATTGGAGGCTTTAAGCCTACTGTTTTGTATATTGAGATTATCTAAGTTCCTCTTGGGTAGTCACTTTGTGGTCCTCACTGACAGTTCGCCATTATTGGTCCTTAACCATGGGTCGCCTAAAAACCATCGTTTACAAAGATGGTGTCTTCTTCTTCAAGATTTCGACTTCGAAATCCGCCATATCAAAGGCACCGACATTATTATGGCTGACCTATTATCACCGCAAACGAATGCGCCAGTAGAATGACTCTTAGCACATCAACCATTCGCTATACTAGAAACTGTGATACTTTTAGTCGGTTGCATATAACAGTGTAACTCTACACCTGCTAGAGAACTCTCAGTGATTAGGTTACTTACGACACCAACGAACATGATACTTGAAGAGCTATACATTAAGACCTATACTTTAAGAGCTATACTATCAAGTGCCCAAGCTCTAGAACGATCCCAGCAAGAAACGTTAACTGTGTTTCGACCAATAATATCCACCAGTGAACTGACTCGGAATACCATAAGAACACTTTATACGGGACAGTGAGAACAATCCATACTTGCTGTTACTACGAAACTTTACAAACAGCCGAAACAGAACAACGTCGACTACAACACTCAAGAGACAGCCATACTAACTTTAACATTCATGACATAACACGCTAACAACAGGAGGACAACGCGCACATCATCGTTGGATTTAGTTATTTAATTAATTAATTACTTTAGTATTAAATATGTATTATATTTGCATTAATGATGTATATAAAATGTGCTAACCTGTAATTTGTACATATTCTACGTTAATATTACAGGCGGTTCCATTCATAGGCTAAAGAACCGTCCTATACAATTGTCTCTGGGTAAATTATAACCCATTTTTGAGTCATCGTACAAAAAGTACGTATTTTCTTAAAGGGCAAATATCGCCTAGTCCATTTTTTCTAAGGGCAATAACACTTACCTCAACTTTAATTATATATTTTAACCAAATACTATTTTGAATGAAAGGTGAGTGAATGACTGCGTGAATGGATTAAATGAGAGAACGATATACCTAGCGGACAAATTGTACGCAAAACGTATTTATTTTAATTTGTCTGCGTCTTTCATGTAAAATTGCATGACTTGTCTAAATTGTGAATACATGTTTAGTAGTTAGTTTAATATACTTAGCATAGTAGTTAGTTTAATATACTTAGTTTAGCAGATAGGATACATCTAAGCACCACTAATTGGAATGCCTGATCATGTAATTCATGATTGAGGTTATCCCAACTCGTGACGCTTGGACATAAGCCACACATTCAGCACACACGTTACACAAACCTTAAAACTCAACACTATCAATTTAAAATACAGTCACGTTATTAGAAACAGCAACTTATTAGTCAACAAACTAACAAGCCAACAGGGACACATGTAGTCTGAGGGGGATAAAATAACAAGGTAACTACATATTTAGCATTATACAACATACGAGAGTAAAAGTGTATTGAAATGCACACACAGATCAAGATTTGAAGGTGTACTTAATTAGCCAGGACTTCGGTCTTGTTAATCCTCTGTAATACAGAGGTTAATTGTCTTGGTACCAGTGGGGTACTATGAGAAGGGCGGGTTGTAAATACAACTACTAAAACGTCACGTAACTTCGGTCAGATAAGCATTCTTAAGGACACAGGAGACAGAGTGATCTCTTCACCAAATCAGAGAAGTGGTGTATGGGAGAATACATGAGTTTTGATGCCACTATGTAGGTTACCAGGTTACTGTCCACCAAACTACAAACACCAACTTTATGTGATTCGGTGACAGAATTAGAACAGATCTAATTACCCTATAACAAACCATCATCAGGGGAGAGGGGGGAATCCTGTCACCGCCTCACCTTTAGAGATATTAATTAGAGGGCTGCAACTCCAGCCCAAGGGATAGAAGCGAGTCACTCGAGGCCCGAGTAATCTAGAGCCTTCTCGAAAGACTGGTCATTGAGTCCATGGTTCCGTGGACACTGATGTGGCCCGCCTAATGCGGGGTCCACGGGGAACTCGGACAGAGGTACCACCCGTGTCGGATGGGGACACGTGTGGACCGGCAGAGGACAGACGGACTTGAGAGAGGCAACAGGGCCTGCCTGAGAGGGACTCAATAGATATCAATAGATATATATATATACATAGGCTAGATAGTTTGCTAGACTGTTGTATGATAACTATGTGTTTGATGTTAACTATCTGTGATATGTAATATAGCGCGGGCTTGTTAACCCACTGCGCCAACGCACTGTATATTGAAATACAATAAATGTTCGATACCATCTTGAACGAAGTTATTGTTGCCTGTGTGAACCCGAGCTCAGATACCTAGATAGGAGCAAGACGATGACACCTGCCCAGGTATAACGAACAGCCAAAAATATTGGGGTTGACTGCTAAGTTCTGTAAAGGATATGCAACTACCTTTTGTGGCTCTCGTTCTGGAGATGTGATTATCTATACCTCCGTGTTAAGAGGGAACACAAGTGCCTGGTGATTCATAACAAAACAAAATATCCGATGTCTACAATGTTTTCCCGTAAATATGACCGGGTCTTATATTAATTGTAGCTTTAAACAAAGTGCACTAGTGATTATTGTCGGGGAATGTCTTCAGGTACAAAAATCTACATTTGTTCATGTACACAATTCTACATATATTCAAATAGTCATGTCTTCTTCTGGAACATCGTCATAGCTCTCCAAATCCCGAATTCAGTCCTGAATTTTTTGCGACTGCATTTTATGTAGAACCATTGGCCCCAGTCTCTCATGTCCAGCAATAAAGCTTTCCTCAAATGAACATTTATTGTCCACGTAGCCTGCATGTACTGCATTGATAACTTTATTTCACATGAGTGACGAGTGATAGCTATAAACCACATCCGTTCATTATCACATGCCCACCAGTGGCGTCTGTATTCTGACTGACAATTCAGCAACAAGTCTCTTATTCTAGCTGACGATCATAACTAGGGCTTATTTTAGGGATAGATCTTATATTAAAGGCTTCATGAAAACTCGTGCTAGGGTTTATTGTAGGGGTAGGTCTTATTTTCGGGGAAACACGGTAGTAAAGGAGAGCTTAGCATATGACACAACAACCTCAAGTCTAAGAATAGAGTTAGAGGTGGTTACTGCAGCTTTCCGCTGGTTGGAGAACAAACGGTATACGCATGTGGTAATTGTAACTGATTCACAAAGCATGATGGCAAAGGTGAAGACTGGCATGCTTCGTGCAGAAAGGCTTGCTTTCGATTCAGAGGTCGCAGGTTGTGAGCATTAGCTGGATCTTTTCTCTAGGACACTCTGGTGTGATTGGAAATAGATTAACTGTTCCAATTGGCCGCAGTAACGCAAGCACATGTTCTAATGAAGAACTAATAAACACATGCAATTTACACTGTAGCAACAACAGAACAGTGTGTTTAAAATAAACAGACAAGTAATCGTCATTTTCTCACAGACATGTGTTCTTGAATAACGAAGACACAAACACTAGATTGCAGAATTCACACAACATAAAGTAAATTAACTAGATGAATCCTTCAAGCTGAAATATTCACTTGTTCACAAAGTAATGTCAGTTATCTACCACTGTAATTTTAAGCTGACTAACATGTCTTTCTGTTTGCACAATTCTGGCTTGCGTTGATTGATCATTATTGCTTCTGCAAACTTTAATAAACAAGTATTTTGTATGTTAAACAACACGTAAAAGGCAATGTATCTGTCAATCACATTGCCGCTTTCGAGAATGTGCCTAGCAATTGAAGACGCGGGAAGCTTCCGATGTGTCGGCCCCACTAGGTTCGCATCGCATGTCTGTCGTATCTTGTCAACCCATTGAGGTATATGTTTTGACATGCTTTTATTCAGCTGCGGCTCTGTTCTGCCCATGTAGGAAGCCTGGCACCTACATGTGAATTGGTAAATATAATTGTTTTTGGCGTACAAAGGAACATGCTCTTTTACTGCTGGTGTAGGAATCGGTGTGGTTCTATTCAACTGCTTACCTGACGAGATGCAGCGACATATGCCAAGCAATAAATCGTGCAATCTATTGTTTGTGTCTTCGTTATTCAAATTCACTACGGGAAAACATTGTTTTGAAGACATGTGTACAACTTCTGACACGCAGATCCTGTTGTGTTGGACACAATTAAATATAAAATAACAGTAGTACGTGAATCCTGACAAGCGCGTTTATTGAAATAAATGTTTTCTTGTTGAAATAATTAGAACAAGCCCACAACCTAATATGTAAACATGTAAAACTTAATAATGACGTAGGTCCGTAACAGCACATCAAGAAAGCTGTTCTATATAGATGCGTACTATTTCTCCAGGCCTTGGTGTCGTGGCTAGATTGGGGTGGCTTTCCCGAAGGGTAACCTGGCACGATTGACTAATCTGATAAATGGTGTCGTTGTATTCCCACCTTGATGCTGTCTATGCTATGAGTGGCCACGCCATTTTCGCTGTATCCAATGATCTGGAAAGTAATGCGTCATTATCATCGTTATCATAATCACCATAATTTCGTAGTGTGCGTGAGTGGTTATGGTTCGCCATATAAATCGATCACAACAGTTCTTGATCATGTTTGTCTTCATATACTAATTATGTCATGTGACCAAACTACCCAGGCTTTTCTCTCGTTACTGTCGTTTTACTCTGTTGCCATCAAATTTGCCACACCTTATTAAACATTTCCGTGGATTTATTATCATACCAAATCAGTTGTCACTAAAATATGTGTTTCTATTATCACGCCGCATAACGTGTTAATACATCGTTACATATATTTCTTATCATACTATAAACGTTGGCACTAAACTTTGAACACATGTATTCCCTTGTCACATTGCCATTACACTTCTCCATGTTAATGTCTATGCTAAATCACTAGTTAGTTAAGTTTCTGTCCCATAACATCCAGGTATGGGTTTTGATAGGATTAATTTCAACAGTTATAGAATGGAAATGTAATGGAACTAATACATTTCTCGAGAAAATAAAGTATCAGCTTATTTCAATTTATAATTTATAAACTATATTCATTAAGAGAATTAAGGAATACCATGAAGTCCAAATTAATTTAATGGGGTCTTAATATATATTTATATTCGTGGTCGTACTTTCCTGGCTAGATACAACCAACATTTAGTTGAAAGGGGTCCCTGTGATGTTAATTAGAAGATTGACTGATTGATTGATTGATTGATTGATTGATTGATTTAGGAACCGATATCACAGCATTCGGGACATTCCCATAAGCTCTCCGTCCCCATCCTCAGCAGCCAGCGAAGAGTTCCAACACTAATAGTTCCAGTAGCAATCTGATTATATGTCCGTCTCGCCTTTCCTCTGAGCGTCGATCGTCGGCCAGATCCAATCGTCACACCTCACTGCCTCATTCTTACCAGACTATGGTGATCCATTTGCTCCGTGCTCGTGCACGAGTACACGTGCTCCCAAAAGGCCGCAACCACGTCTGTCTTGTCATGCATCAATACTCCACCAAGTTTTGACGAGCCAGCTAGTCTGTCCTCCTGTTCATTCCCCAGCACACGGCATGCCCCGGAGAAAAATCCAAGTGATGCTTGTTACCCGTGACCTCCGAAGATATGAGTGCCCAGTGTAGCTGTAATGTATTGCCATGACATAATCAAGGGATAAACGTTGTTTAAACATTCAATTGAAGTACACACATACAGAATACTCAATAATTAAAGTGACAATTTACATCACGACAGACTGAAGTCGGAGTTTACTAAAACACAGCGCACACGCTGAGTGTCTGGAGCGGGTATTGCAATATAGGGTTCGGCAATGTCAAAACATCAACTATAAGGACACTGACAGAGAGATATTTAGTTAATATGTCTGTCTGTCTACCTGCCTGTCTGACTGATACAACCACATGCGATATAGCCACAATTATTCAGTTACTTTTATATAGCCACAGTTATACGGTCACAGTTATGCAGTCAGCTAGTCAGTTATTAAGTTATATAGTCAGTCAGTCAGTTAGTAAGTCAGTCAGATAGTTAGTTAGTTAGTTAGTTAGTTAGTTAGTTAGTAAATGTGACTGATAAGGCCAATTTGCGCTGTAAATGTACGTCCACAGTGGGTGCACGTGAACACATGGTCATTTCCACCATCATACACCAACTTACGTCTCATACGCTCGGTGTGGGACTTGTCTGTAATACTTTTCTCCTTTGTCTTTATTCCATTTCTGATATTTGCCTCCGTTCAACACGTTCCGCTGCAAACGTTACTTGCTCCTAATGTGCATTATCAATGCCTGTATCAATCATGTCCCGCTTACACACATTCTTGTATCGTAGTAGAGGCCGACCCTGAGATCTCTTAACCATCAGTAATTCACCAAAGAAGATGTCCTTTGGTATTCTACCATCATCCATCATCCTAAGATGTCCTATCCATCTAAGTCTACGAAGACTGAGCATGGAATAAACCATCACACAACCTGATCTTTCCAGTACTTCAGTATCTGTGATTTTGTCTTGCCACTTAGTACCAAGTATTCTTCGCAGACACCACATATGAAAGCTTTATAAACGTTTCTCTTGTTGTAAGTAAGTTGTCCAGGTTTCATTGCCATGAAGAAGAGTACTAAGGACACAGGCATGATAGAGAAGGATTTTTGTTTTGGCAGTAAGCTTCCTGATCTCCCAGACTCTTTTTCTTAACCTGTTCATTGTTTTTGCTGCCTTACCAATCCGGGTGTTGATTTCCTGATCTAGGGATAATTTGCTATTTACCACTGATCCTAGATATGTAAAATTGTCTACTATCTCTAGTTCGGCGTCGTCAATAAAGATTGATGGTACACCATGTGCACCTTGTGACATAATCTGTGTCTTCATTTTGCTAATTGTTAAACCAAATTCAGAACAAACATTGGAGAATACAGATAGTAGACATTGTAGTTCTTCCTCAGAGTGGGTCTTAACTGCAGCATCATCTGCGAAAAGAAACTATCTGATCAGTGCCCTCCTAATTTTGGTCTTGGTCTTCAATCTTTGAGCATTGTAGAAGCCGCCATCTAAGCGTGAGTGAATGTATATACCACTATCCTGATCACGAAAGGCATATTTCAGTAGAAGTGAAAAGTATATTCCAAAGAGGGTGGGGAGTAGTACACATCCTTGGTTAACTCCACTCTTGGTTTCACATTCTTCTGAAGCTGCACCATCAAACTTTATTATACCCGTCATGCCTGTGTGGAACGATTCCACAATGGATGGAAGAGTTGGTGGGCAGCCATTCTTCTTTAGTCCTTGAACAGACCCTCACGACTAACCAAATCAAATGCTTTTGTGAGGCCGATGAAGGCAATAAACAGTGGTTGATTCTGTTCACGGCAGTTTTCTTGCATTTGTCACAATGAGAATATCATATCAATTGTAGACCGGTTTTGTCGAAAGCCACACTGTGATTCGGGGAAGACTTGATCTCCTAGGACTTGAAGTCTGCGCAGAACAATTCTGGCAAATATGTTTCCAACAATATACAGAAATGTGATACCCCTATAGTTATTGATGTCCCGCCGATCGAATCCGAGCTTGAATCTTTGAAATCCTGTGGGACTTGTAGAGTGAGTGTGTCTTGCCCACTCTGATAACCTCTATTTTATAATCCCATTCTTACCTGTATGTAGCCTTGCATTTTTTTTTTCTATCTGTCCATGGCATTATTTGCATTTCCTCAGAAAACACATTTCCACAGCAATAAGATGTTTTTCAACTTGTCTGCTCATTGTCCACGTTTCACATCTATAATTGAGTACTTATTTTATGTGGGAGCCTCTGTGGCGAAGTGGTCAAGCCGTTTGACTCGTGCTCCGAAGGTTGTGGGTTCGATTCCGGGCAGCGCCCCTTGGTTTACGAGTTAAATATTTCGGAGACTCCTGTGGGTCGTCGCTAAAAGCTACGGAGTTCGTGCTTTGTGCGACGCTTTCCGCGCTGCGGAAAGAGACCGAGCCATATGGGATAAAACCCGGTGCAATGAAGTCGACCTTGTCGACTTTTAAGCGACTTTTTTTGATTTTATGTAGCACCTGAACACTCTTTTTCTCTTTGCAAACGACATCATTTTATTGAAAAGTATGTTTTCCATCTTACAAATTGCAGCCTTCGCCATGGCGAATCTTGTTTTATTCTCTTCAAGGCATCTCCTATCAAATGTTATGACTGTTCCAAGATAACTGTACAGATGTAATTTTTAAAGAATATTCCCATATACTTGTATATTACATTGTGGTATTTCTTTCTTCCTAGCGACGACCATAATTTGTGTCTTCTTACAATTTGATTATAACCCTAGTTGTTCACTGTGTGCAGCAACCACATCTACTAAATGTTGCAGATCTTGCTCATTGTCTGCAATAATACTGTATCATCCACATATCTAATGTTATTGATGTTACGTTCCCCCAAAGATGATTCCTTTAAGACACCTTTTTGTTTTTTAAATCTTGCCTTTTACATGAATGCCACTTTATCATTTCTTTCTTTTCGGAGACAATCACAAGTTAATAATAAATCATTCTATAATTACCATTGTTGCTAGTGCATATAAATGAAACGTATGTGTCATAATTTAAAACAGTGTGGAACAACTTGAGTTAGTCGCGTGCAATTAGATTGTATCGCCTCTAATGTGTGTGTGTGTGTGTGTGTGTGTTTGTGTGTGTGTGTGTGTGTGTGCACGTCCACACACACACACATATCTCGGGCAGTGAGGGCCAGGAATATTCTTGCGTATATGCGTGCGTGCGTGCGTGCGTGCGTGCGTGTGTGTGTGTGTGTGTGTGTATGTAGCTTGAGTGGATCTATATGTAATGCTCCAACCTGGTTACTCGTCTTCTTCTTCTTCTGTATGGCGACGTCCCACTAGAAAACAGGCCAGCAACAGAACAGGAACTGGAAGAATCAGCGGAATTATCCATAATGTTGGGACTTTATCTTCCATTTCTGCAAGAAATACATCGCATGTTAGATGACAACACATATTTAATTTCCTACAATGTCTGTCAGATGTAATTACAATGCCATAAGATGCGCGTGTTTCATCGCCATGATCAATGTCTGCACTAAAATATGTCAACAGTCTACTTCCGGTACCGGTTTAAGATGAATTTAGTTCATAAATCTGGTGTCTGGGACGAACGCTATTGCAGTCCCGTTTGAATTCAGCTGTCATGAAATAGGGAGCATACCGCATTGTGTTGATTTAACAAGAAATGGTACTAACATAGGTCGCTTAGAAATAAATTGGAAACTACTAAAGGAAATATCAAAAAAAAAAAAAGCTTACTTGACTGCGATGTTCTTAAAAGACACACTCCTGGCCAATTTCAACATTTACATAATGGGCGAGTAAGATGCAATCTTTAATCCATCCTAGATTATGAAGACTAATACTTCTATCAACGTCGTGGGGTCGTGTTTAATAGTTTGTGGGTCCTCGGGCAGTGAGGGCCAGGAATATTCTTTACAGCTAAATGCCCAGTCAACGTATCATGCCCCAGCTCTAATTTTGTCATGTCTTCCCCCTGTGTGTTCTATCCTGCCCTAACACTACTTTTGCCAAGTGTTCCCCCTGTGTTCCCTTTCCTACCCTTACTCTACTTTTGTCAAGTGTTCCCCTTGTGTTCCCTTTCCTACCTTAACTCTACTTTTGTCAAGTGTTCTCCCTGTGTTCCCTTTCCTACCCTAACTCTACTTTTGTCAAGTGTTCCCCGTGTGTTTCCTATCCTATCCTAACTCTAGTTTTGTCAAATCTTCCCCCTGTGTCTCCTATGCTACTATAACTCTACTTTTGTCAAGTGTTCCCCCTGTGTTTCCTATCTTGCCCCAGCTCTACTTTTATCAATTATTCCCACTGTGTTTCCTATCCTACCTCAGCTCTAATTTGGTCAAGTGTTCCCTCTCTGTGTCCTATTCTGCCCCAACTCTACCTATGTCAAGTCTTCCCTCTGTGTTTCCTATCCTACTCTAACTCTACTTTTGACAAATGTTCCCCCTGTGTTTCCTATCCTGCCCCAACTATAGCTTATGTCAAGTCTTCCCCCTGTGTTTCCTATCCTACCTCAGCTCTAATTTGGTCAAGTCTTCCCCCTCTGTGTCCTATCCTGCCCCAGCTCTACATTAGTCAAGTGTTCCCCCTGTGTTTCCTATCCTGCCCTAACTCTACTTTTGTCAATTGTTCTTCCTGTGTTTCATCTGTTGCCCCAGCTCTAGTTTTGTCAAGTGTTCCCCCTGTGTTTCCTATCCTGCCCTAACTCCACTTTTGTCAAGTTTTCCCCATGTGTTTCCTATCCTGCCCTAACTCCACTTTTGTCAAGTTTTCCCCATGTGTTTCCTATCCTGCCCTACCTCCACTTTTGTCAAGTGTTCCCCATGTGTTTCTCATCCTAGCCTAGCGTCTCATCATGACTTTCTTGATTCACTGGAGCTTGATTTGTGCTCTCTAAATGTATTGCTAATCGGTGGTGTTGTCGATACATTCATTAGTAATCACTTAACCTAATAGAGTCTAAGTATTCTAAGTTTCCCACTACATGTAATGTGTTAATGGATTCCGAAGGTTAGGTACAATTTTCTAATTGATTGGAAAAGAATGAAGTAGATAACAAGGCAACATTGCATAATTGGTACAAGACCATAGAACTGATCTAGGCCTCTGGTTATCTTTTGTGGTAGAAAATAGTCGACTTCTTCTTCTTTCCTTCGCCTGAAATATGTCTTTAATTGCAATGTTGTCACTTTTATGAATCTTTTTAGTTCACACAGCCGTCCATAGAGTTTATCTTCCACTGTTGTCTCTCTAGGCCAGAAGGTTTGCCTGTATATGTTGTAGTTTGAGCAGTCCTGGAGTATGTGCTCTGATGTCTGCGACGCCAATCCATATGTGCACATGGCTGTTTCACCAATCTTGAATGTTGTATACATGTGGTTGCGTAATCTATTGTGTCCTGTTCTGAGGCGCAGAATAATTACTTATTCTGGTCTGTCCATAACGTGGTAGTTCTCTTGATTAGGTTTTGGTGGCCATTTAACTGATTTGATCATTCTTGTCTCTTGGTGGTATGTAATTGGCACATCAGGCTGTTCTTCATTTGCTCCTTCCTTAGCCAATCGATCAGCTGTGTCGTTCCCGGGTACTCCACAGAGGGATAGTATCGACTGTATGGTGATCTTATGCTGACTGCTAAGTTCAGAAAGTAGTGTCTTAGAACTGGCAATTTTCCAGACTGGAGCGCCTCTAGGACTGATATTTTATTTTCAATATCACCACAGGTTGTGTACCATGGCTGGTACTCAGTAATTTCTCTGTTGCTATCTTGATTGCCTCAATTTTTAGTTATGGCAGTACTTTCCTGATAGAACTCTGGTCATGTCCCAAGTATTATTTGTGTGTTATATGTATATTCCAGCTCCTCCATTTCGAACAGCATTTTGTGCTGACCCATCTGTGTGGATTCGGATACAGAGATCATGTGGATATTCGTCATGTAGGATGCTGAAAGTGGCTGTTCTGCGCTGTACACTGTTCTGCTCTTCCTTGTCAAATACTCCTCTCACTTTTGTCTGGATTTGTAGCGATAGTCTATGTTCATGTTTCCACTGGGTTCGCTCTAGAGTAGTTGTCAGAGGGATACCAACTGTGGGCGGATCGGTGGTTTCTATGCAGAGTTGTTTCGCCTGGTGGATGAAACTACTTCTTTTCAACCGCACCACAGCTAAGTTTTCAAATCGGTTCTTCATAGGGTGGCCTGGCAAGATGTGGAACTTTTCTGCTTGTATTGGTGTTTTTGTATCTCTGAGCTCTCTCAGTGCCTGTGTCCTCCCCATTTTCTCCACTGCTACTATCGGGGTACAATGGCGACAAAATGACGCGTTACTCTTCGGGGGAACGCTATTTAGTGTTTTCCTTTGATTTCGTGTGATTTCCTATGGATTTCCTGTGAATAGTGTTTTCCTGTGGATTATGTGAAGTTACTTTGTGTTTTTTTGGGGGGAAGTTTTCAAAAGAAGCCACGGAAGGCAGGTGGTGGATTAAATTTTGAGGGCAGCCGACAGATATTTGTTGGTCATGGTCTCGAGTTTCACGACGGCAGGCAAAGGAGCTATTCTTGAGTCAATAACTGCGGTCTCCGACCAGTATGGTCACTGCCATAGAGGAAAGCAACGGCAAACTGAGGGGCTGAGTGGTCTCGAGGTATGGTGTCCGCCTCGAGTGCTGGAGGTCCCGGGTTCAAGCCCCGGTGAGGACCAGGATTTATTTAAAAAATCCACCGGGACTTCCAGTAATTTCCCCTGGTCTCTGGGTAGTGAGATCGGACGCCCTTGTGTATTGTTGCGCACGTAAAATATCCATTGGCAGTTGGAAATAGAAAAAGAGTAGCCTAACGGCGCTGCCCGGGCAAAATTTCGAGTTAAAAGCCTACCCAAAGCATGTCAGGATCCTCACCGATGCAACGGAGTTCGTGCATTGAGTGAGTTTCTCCAAACTCAGGTTAGAGTTAGGAGGAAAACGGAGCACTTATGGGATAAACCCGTGTGCCGTGATGTTGATTTTACGACTAAAACAAACAATTATGACCCTTGATCATGCCCATGGCTTCATGCAAGGGGTGATCCCTGTCTAGAGCTACTCCCATGTACTATGTGGCCTGAATGACACTGTGCCTGTATAACAGTGTACAGGAACTCGAACGACGGGTTGTATTTGTTGATATAAAGTTTATTTGCACATGATGACAATCAGCTTCTTGTCTTATCAAAGGCCTGATGTTAACCTCCTCTCAAGTCAAAGGCCGGATCTTAACTGCCCTTGCCAACCCAATACGTCACGATTGAGCATCTCTCTCCCTTTCACTCTCGATGCTCAATCGTGCTGTATCTATTTCCCACTAGATCCTAATAATACCCCAGTACTCCCTTACTGTTACACCTCCCCATGTTTAATAAAGAATTTTCCTTATAAAGGAAAACTCTTTACTCCTAATCCCCTTACTCTATTCCCTCTTTTTCCTTACTTTTATTGTTCCTCTAACCTTCCCCAAATCAGCTCAAGTTTGAGTAAATAATATATCTTTAACTCTTTCTCCTGCTATATATCAACCCACTTCTTCTTCGTTTCCGGCCCTTCAACCAACCATAACATATTTACATATCTTTAATAACAATTCAATCTCAACTTTATATAATACATCATAACATCATAACACGTCTGCTTAAATACTCCTTCTTCACTTCATAAGCCATCTGCTTAAAATTTCAAACGCTAACACCAACTCCTTATTTTTATCACCAACGCTACCTAATCCCCCACTTTCAACTAACCTGAAATTACTTTCACACGATAGGAAGACAAAGAATCGGTGGCCACCGGTATTTAAAAGAAGCAGTAGAACTCTTCCACACAAAGACCACACTCACCTAAATCACACACCCCCTTTACCAAACCATACTCCTTTACCCTCCTATGTCATTTGAGACTTTATGTAATAAAGTCTAAACCATTATATCTCCCACAGTACCACTCATTATGGTAACAGTTTACGCTGCTATCTACAGCATCAAATACCAACCATCATCCAAAAATATTCTTCAGTTCTAAGTGTCTATATATTACAGACACTACCTTACCTCAACCTCACATTGTAATGTTAACCACAAAACACATCCCGAAGACACACTTAAAAAGGTCTATTATCCCTTAAGACCTCCAACATTTTACACAACACCTCACATAACCTCATCACCTCGTATAACTAATCTTCTCCAATACCTCAGATTCTCTCTTAATGTCCATTTCTTATGGGCATATCTACTAAAATGCTCTACTTATGCCGTTATCAACAGCAACCTAGTAACCTTGAAATCTCCCCTTAAATGTTAACCATCAAACACAACATTGTAATCTGACCACTATATACACTACTCTAGCAACCCACTTATTATTCTATCTCTGAAGCTTAATACACCCAAAGGGATAAACATTTACATCCTGCCCAAACCATGTAACCCAATGCCTCTCTAAAATCTTCCACCTCTCAATTCATGCCGTAACCCACAGCAGCAACAATAATCACTCATGTCTGTGACTGCTTGCAATCAACTTTATCTCAGTCCCTTTATTACGGACCCACAAACACCCCATGTCACTATGTCTCCCCTATGTTCATTTCTCATTTACACATTTTACCCTTTACTATTGTACTGTTATCCACAGTGTCTAATCAAACATGGATCCAATTCATGTTTACTCTTCGTCTGGGGTAATTTTCTTATTTTTCTATAACCCAGCAATCTCGTGTATATCATGGCTCTTCTGACCCCCCCCGGAAACTATGTTCAAAACTTTTCTCAGCTTTACCCCACTGAATATATTCATTAATCTTTTCTTCTGCCATGTGGCTTCTAATCCCATATATTTCTAATTAATGCTTACTTTAGTGTATCTCTAAAGTTTCCCATAACCATTTTACTTGTGTAGTAAGCTCGTCTTATGCTTCCAGCACTTCATAACCATATCAACCTCATTATGCTGATTATCACAGCCACAAAATACCCATGAACTTACTCTTCACAAAGAGAATGTGTCTCTCTATTAGCTCTCCGTAGTTTTATTAACTCTTTTCTGAACGAAGGGTCCTAATTAAAGCCCCCTGTATTGTCTTTATTCTAGACAAAACCCTGTAATTTAAACATAACTTAATTAACTACTATTTAACACACAAAACAGCGAAATAAAATCACAACAGGACATCAAACCCCCCCCCCAAATTTTTGTAACAATCATTTATGTTTCCCCGCAACTCAACTAAAATTTATGATAATGATGGTGATGATGATGGTGATGATGATACAACATACATCTTATTCTATTGTTACCTAATACTACTGGTCTCTTTTACGGACCAGTAGTTTATACACAAAATTCTAAGAACACAATAACCCTATTCTAAAATAATAACAATCATTTTACGGGACCAAATCAAGCAAAAAAAAACATTATACATGAGGCAATAAAACAATTGTCTTCTCGCTAAAGAGAAGGTTTTCAAAAAAAATACAACTCCCTTTAAAATTAACTACGTACCGTGGCCCATCAAGCTTGGCCTCCCATACGACTTAACGTAACACATATCTATTTATACAAATCATTCCAGTATTTTTATGACCGAGAAAACAAAACACTTCACTACTACGTATGTATATCTGTTAACTACAGACTAACTTCTTTAATTTAGAACAATATTTGTTCTCCCCATAAAAAAAAAACCAGTAATCAACAATGACCGTACTATTATTGATTCACTCCCCTCAAAATTTTCTATCTTTTATAAAACTAACTTCTACACATCATAACATCTTAAATAAGCACTGTAAACTACAGGTCAACTCATTCTATCCATTACCAATGTGGCGATTATTCCAATGTCATCTCAATGTACCAGCCATCATCTACTTATCAATTAACTTGTGGCTCGGCACACCAATTGTTTCCCTTGGATTTATACCAAACATCACAACCACTTCTTAATCATTACTGTTAACTACAGTATCTCCACTCTCCTACGTCCAACAAAACTTTGTCTATTTATTATAGACCTCTCACCAACACATCTACTTGCTGTACCAAGCACTAATTCCAATTTTAAGTTTCTCGTCTATCCGACGCAATATTACTTTCTAACATCTCACCACGACTACTCTAAGCTATCCTCCAGTCTTTCCTAGCACTCTTGTATCGTGACGATAACAAACCGGTCACCCTCCTCGGAACACGTTCTCCAACATTCATTTTACTGACCTTGTTTACCTTCTTATCTTTCACTCTTATTCATCAGAATTCTTTCAGAACTGCAACCCACGCCACTTATAACCGACAGCAGACCTCTCTTCTCTCGTTCCTGTTAAGAATACTAAACATGTTTTATGAAACATCATTCAGAATGTTAACTCCGTTTTCGTCATACAACTTCCATAATTTCCTTCCAACGTCAGATATTCTACGAAAAAACATCACACATTCCAATCCTTTTCTTTCTATCTCTCGATTTTCTCATACTCTATGTTCCACGTTTTATCAACGTCACTTATCAACCACTCTTCTCATATTCACACGGACAATGATACACAACCTCGCTCTCATCTCACGACTACTCTCGCATCGCGACAATCCTAACGTCTCCATACTATTACTACCAAAAACACTTTAGACGCCAGCCTCAACATTCCAGCAATCACTCACCACAATCTACACGTATTGATTCTCCTCTACACACATTGACACCAGACATATTAACGCCACTCTTACATTTTATCTACGTATTTCACTTAGGCGACTTCATCACACCTCTCTCCTACTTCCTTCATCACGACGAACACCTGTCTGACTACAGTTATACTCACGTATGAACAACGCACAACCAGACGAATTATTCCAGAGGACTTTCTCAATTCACTGCTTTCTTATATCTCTACTTTACTCAATCAGTCACTCCTATACGAAGGTCAGACCCTATACATTACCTCTCGCAACTTATATTGCTTTCACAGCACTATCTACTATCTCTTCAAAACAAACTTCATTCCAACAGATCACTAATCTCGTAACTATCATTCTATACTTCTCCACACACAACAACTTTCTTCTTTCTCCGCAAGCACGACGTAACTCGTATTTTTTTTTCAAGCATCCACTTCTACAGTCTTTTACTTTTATTCTCACGTTCAACTGGCTATTTAACACTCAAGGTACTCAGTCCCTCCTCAATCTATATCAGACACTCTCGGTTCACTTATCAACCATACTATACCTACTTCTCAACCCCCTCAGACATCACGTCATAGCTCTGAATCAAAGCATTTCTAGTACAAACCTTCATACTTAATTTATCTCTCACCCTCTACTAATTCTGTCCTGAATCTACCCTATTTTACTTAATTTACTCTCCCTACATCGTAACCAAACAGTAGATATCCTGTATTACGTAATCCACGTGGAATATCATTTGCCGTAACTTCTCTATCCTCAACACCACTATCGACCTATCCTGTACCATGCTACCCCAACAAAATTCATCTGCCTATTTTAGACAGCTCATATACCTATACTGCTCAAATCGCAAGTTCTTCTCATAAGCCAAAACTATTCCATTTTCCTTCCTCACCCCAGGAAATTTAACCGTTATATAGTGTGTCTAAATTAAATACTTCATTGTCTCTCAATACATTAACCCGTCTTTCACTTATAATGTCATCTTCACTATCTGTTGTCAACTTATTAAAGTACTCAGGTCTTAAGGTCCTAAGGTCTTCTATTTTACTTAAGTCACTTTCTGTCGTTGAGTAAATTCCCGCTAACTGTCTACCACTATTCTTCTTCTTAAATGAGTTCTTTCTATTTCCTTTATTTGCGTCAGTCTGCTCACTGTTTCCTGTGTACCTTACGTAACGTTTATACTTTCCCATTTCGTCTTCAGATGACACACTAATAATAGTTCCTTCATCAGACTCATTATAGTTTACTGCAAACACGTCGGCCCTATTCCCATAGTCATCTTTAAAACGTCTGACTTTCTTTCTCTTTCTCGGTCCTCGTCCCTTAGCCTTTCCTACTTTCTTGTCATATAAGCTAGTATCTAGTTCGAAAGAGTCACTACCCAAAACTCTGTCCGTCTGTCCTACCAGTCAACTACTCCGTATGAGGGAACATCACGCTTCGATTCAGGATCTGCTCGTAGTGCAACACTCTCATTCTCCGAATCATCAGTAATAATATCCGTTTCAGCATCACTATAATATTTGGCTGTAGGAATATCTTCTCTGTAGCTTGAATTCTGACAGCTAATATTCCTACACCATTTGGGAATTAGTTTCCTGTCTATAGCTGAAGAACTTGACATGGCACTACCTCTATTTACAATCATACTATTCCTTTCCTTAATACTTTTCTTCATTGGCTTCCTTTCGTCCTTGGTTTTCGCATGCCTAACTTTCTTACCTTCAAATTTGTCTCCCTTAGTCAAATGAGTTGGTTTTGACTGAGTTTCTATTAAGTCAGTTTGAGTTCCCTTTGTTATCTTGCCGACTGGTTGTACCTGAGTCTGCGTACTACTTTCTATCGTATTACCTGCCTGCGTCTGTGTCTCTCGGTTTCTTTTCTTTACTAATACCGTCGTCTTCTTTTCCTGTCTACTAGTCACATTCGCAACCATTTTAGGACTAGTCTGTATTTTATTTACAGGTTCAACTCTGTCTCTTACACCTGAGTTTAGATATTGTCTTTGTCTTTTTTCAAACCATTCGTCACGTTTTTTTCTAGCGCTTACAGTATAGGATGGCCAACTCCTAGAACAGTCTCTCTCATGCCCATTTCTGTATCTCTGATCATTATACCAGCTCCTAACCCTAGTCATCTTTGGACTAACATAAATGCTTCTATACTGCCCTCTATTTTCATCAACTAGTGGCTGTCCTCGGCTATTCTTGTTGTTCCTTTTTATCTCATTACCTCTTACATTAGTTGTTTTACTCTGTAACCAGTGTACAAAACATTCTACCTCGCTGACTGCCACCTTTAACTCTCCTAACCATGCAGTCACGCGTCCTAAGTCTCTGCTCAGGTGCATTTTTACTCTTTATGCTATCTTAGCCTAAAAACAATATCTTCTTCTATATGCTTCTTAGTACCTGGAAAAAACAAACTTGTCTTGAGTTCAGCCGAAATAATTCTCTACCGTGCCGTGATGAATCTGCCTTGCTGAAATATACTTAAACAAAGCAAGCAAAGAACCACACAATTTCAATTTCTTAATTTAAGGAATACACTCACTTGTTTCGTAAAACTACAGTTAGTTTCTATGTTTGGGAACCACACAATTTTACCCTGATTTTGTTTCCTGACTCAAGCACGTACTTTCTTCGACTCGCCGTCAGATTTCGTTCGAGCCCCAGGAGCCTGCGTCAGCTGAAAATCAGTCGCGGAGTTCAGGTAGCAGAGTTCAGGTAGTCTGTCTCTTCCTCCAGGCAATTTCGTCACTTCTCTAGGGATGCCGGGATAATCTTCAACCCCTGGTTGGGTCCCATCTGAGATTTCTAGCCTTTGTTTTCACCCCGGGTGGGGTACATCATCGACGTCTTGAGATAGCGACAACGTAGGTGGCGGCTTGAAAATAGCAAAACTCAGGCTATGGTAAGCCCTTTGGAAACGCTAAAGTTCAGACCACGGCTATGGTAAGCCCTTTGATAACGCTAAAGTTCAGACAACGGCTATGGCAAGCCCTTTGATAACGCTAAAGTTCAGACAACGGCTATGGCAAGCCCTTTGATAACGCTAAAGTTCAGACAACGGCTATGGCAAGCCCTTTGATAACGCTAAAGTTCAGACAACGGCTATGTTGAGCCTCTTGAGGTATAAATTTGCGAAGCAGCGGGTATGACAAGCCTCTGGAGTTGTACTATGCAAAGCGACGGCTCTACCAAGCCTCTTGAGTTGTACAATGAAAAGCAACGGCTATATCAAGTCAAGCCTCTTGAGTTGTACTATGCAAAGCGACGGCTCTACCAAGCCTCTTGAGTTGTACAATGAAAAGCAACGGCTATATCAAGCCAAGCCTCTTGAGTTGTACTATGCAAAGCGACGGCTCTACCAAGCCTCTTGAGTTGTACAATGAAAAGCAACGGCTATATCAGGCCTCTTGAGTTGTACTATGCAAAGCGACGGCTCTACCAAGCCTCTTGAGTTGTACAATGAAAAGCAACGGCTATTTCAAGCCTCTGTATTTGCAGATTACTGAATTTTACTGGGCATCACTTCACTGGTTCTCCACCACGTGCCGAAACTGTTTCTAGGAGTTATTTGACCGGAGCATGGAACAATAACAAGCGGCTCCCGACTTTGACAAAAACCTCGAACAGACAGTAGCTCCTTTAAAAACTGATTTGAGAAAACGTCTGTTCTAAATACCTTTTTGAGGCAGTCTGGTCTGGATCCTTTGATGGTTTACTAGTACTTCGGATTGCGTCCGCGACGGCAAAATCCAGTATCCTGGTTAAGCGGCACCATTTCGAGTCCTATAACAGTGTACAGGAACTCGAACGACGTGTTGTATTTGTTGATATAAAGTTTATTTGCACATGATGACAATCGGCTTCTTGTCTTATCAAAGGCCTGATGTTAACCTCCTCTCAAGTCAAAGGCCGGATCTTAACTGCCCTTGCCAACCCAATACGTCACGATTGAGCATCTCTCTCCCTTTCACTCTCGATGCTCAATCGTGCTGTATCTATTTCCCACTAGATCCTAATAATACCCCAGTACTCCCTTACTGTTACACCTGCCCATAACTGTTTTTATCTAGTTAGTAGACATATGTTCACTGCATATCACATCACTCAGTCCTTAAGTGCTCGGATCCCCTCCTCAGTAAATCCCGTAGCGTGTAGCAGCTCATGACACCAATTATGCGATGGTTTATTAATATTCTTTAGCTTCCTGCGTCGTGTTCTGGTTTGGTCACCCCTATTTTCACATATTGTTCTGGCATTCTAACCTTGGTTGTGGATTCACAGTCATCACTTGGTTCTCGCAAACACCTTACTTTTCTTAGAGCATTCAGTATATTAGCCTGGTCGATGGCCCGCCCGCCCTCCGGTATAGCTTTACCTGCAAGTCTGCTCATTTCCTTGTACACCCGCATTTCCTGTAATGAAAATGAAACTAATCTTTGCTCGCCATGACCGCCCCAGATACACCAACCATTGTCTTCGTACCCATCCAATTTCTATCTTTATGAGCATACTCATCGAGTTACTAAGAAAGCACGCACATGTTGGTAATGTAAGAATATGCACCATGCGTATAATTGTTGTGTCATTTGTGCACCCCAGGATCACCCGCATGACCGCATTCTGTATGTGCTCCAACTTTTCAAGCTGGGTCTTTGATATTATAAGCAGCCCCAAACCATAAGCAATGACTTAAATTATTCACTGCTGAAAGAGCACGTAAAGCATTCTCTGCTCTACCCCGGTTGCTCTCATCGCCATCAGTGCATTAAGTTTCTTTCTTGTCTCCACCACCAAAGCCTTCACATGATCTGTAAAAGATATACATCTGTCGAAAGAAAACTGTCATGGCACAGAAAACGGTGATAGAAACAAGCATGAATCTGCATGCGTATTATATAAAGGAGATGCCATGTAACGTCAGATGATAAGTGGGAGTCAACAAAATATGGTAAGTATCATTTTGGGAAATATCATGCCATGTTAGATAATAGTCATACATACAATAAGAGATGGTTGGTTGGTTGGTTGGTTGTAGATTCACAGTCATTACTACAACCATGGCCAGACTGCGAGAACAGCAAATTAAAAGAGGGGTGGCCAAATAAGAACACTACGCAGGAAGCCAAAGAAGATTGATAAACCAACACAGAACTGGTGTCGTTAGCCGCAACACGCTGCGGGATTTGCTGAGGAGGGGATCAGAGCACTAATGGACTGAATGGTTCGATGTGCGATGAGGATGATCTGTCGACTAACTAACTAACTAACTAACAATAAAAGATTTTGTATGAATTAAAGGCAGAGTATACCATATCATGTCATGACGTTTAGTGTCAACACTAGTATATACGTTCTGCACTCGTAAATTATAGAAATGTGACACGCCTATAAACTATACATTAAAAGCGCATAATTGCAGCTTCCGTCGTGTTGCCATCACAACCTGTTCAATTTTAAGATACAGAACGACTTCGGCAAACGTTACCTTGGTTACAGTATTTCCCGCGGAATCCGTCTACACAACCATGGCAGTTTCCGCCTACTTCGTCACATGATCTGTTTCTGCAGTGTTCAGAGCAGCGGCTGTCACACAATGCGCCATAATATCCTGCAGAACAATCTGGAATGATAGCATGAAAACAGTCATTTACAAGATTGTGTCGTATTATTTATATGTGTCGTCCCTGGGGTGAGGGGAATCAACACCAACATTATTTTAACCCCATATTATAATCTTGGGGATCTTCTTGATTACTGTCCACAATACCCCGTCAGTCTCCGGATCTCTCTCTCTCTCTCTCTCTCTCTCTCTCTCTCTCTCTCTCTCTCTCTCTCTCTCTCTCTCTCTCTCTCTCTCTCTTTTTTTTCTCTTACTACTGAACCAAGCCCCCTCTCATTCTTTTCCCAAAACACACTACACACCACTGGCTGTAACAAAACAACACATTAATTTTAATAGAGAAAAGTGTCATGTATGTGCAAAGTGTAGGGGTAGAATGTCTGTCGTATAATCTAGTGTGTATGTAGAGTCAGACCGAATAGCTCAGGAGCAAAGTCTGTTCCATCACTGTACTGGCCACACAACAGCACCATATATGATGGACAGAAGACCTCACCCAAATGATGTGTCTCTCAGGCCAAGTGTCGACTTTCTCCGATAGCTCTTGGATAATCCAGATGCTTGGCTATCAATAGTGGAAACAGTCCAATATTGATCATCACTCTAACACACACAGTGTAACTACTCTGTTCATAAATGTTCTGTGATAAGAGAATCCTAAAATAATGTTACTGTCACTTTGAAAACTAAATGTTAGTATTTCACTTTTTGTAGGAATTCCCCAGTTGTAATACACACTGGTAATTGGTGATGATAGGAATTCCCCAATGTTAACACAAAATGTTAATGTTCCAGGTAGCTATATCTACTAATGTTCCTGGTACAGGTGTTATTGTCAGTGTCTTTATTTTACCGCGATGTAAACTATCACTTAGGAAACACACTATATATAATCCTCGTTTCCTGCTCAACAGAGGCCAGGTTCCTGCAAACCCTCTCCTCTGGGTTATGGGCCCAGTGCAAAAGCCTCTCAGTAAACTCAGCCTTCAATACTCGAGCCATGACTTGTCTTCTAGTTGGTGGTACAATCTAGTGGAACCTGTTGAAGAGAGAACACACCTGGTGAGAGCAACCCGATTCCGACCTTTATTAGGTGAGTGTAGGCCACCGGCCGCACTCAGAAATATAACAGAGAACCAAACTCTGTCATAAGGCCAAGGAGCTCATCACATCGGTCTGAGTCATGGTAAGACAAGGAAAGACTAAAGGAAAATGGCAGAAACCCAGCAGATGCCCTATTGGAAGATCCTATCATTTGACATTTCCTTCATTCCCCCCCCCCCCCCAACCATCCTCAATCTCCCTAAATATTATCCCACTACATTGTCCTTAACTCACTGAATTAAATGATATCTCACACCAGCTAGTTTAAGCTACGCGATACGCTACTTTTGCCGACGATCTTATAATACTTTATATCAACAGCACATTGCTACACTCGATTCCTAAGAATAATCTAATGTAGGTTTTATTTAGTTATTTAAATACCATATAGTTATTCCTGTTTGAGATGGAGACTATGAAATCACACACTGGATAGATGTCCGCCGATATAAATCAACAATAGACACTATAGTCTCTCTCTAGAAACAAACTAGGAATATTGCACACGTCCGTAGCGCTTCACAACTTTTGGTCGACTACCATCAAAGTTGTTTATCCAGACTGTTTTTAATACTTTTGTCTGAATGACGTCACAACTGTCTAGACACTAGACAGTCTAGAAGCTATTTTTCTCTCTCCTTTTTAGACTGGATGGAAACATCCCGCCGTCTATTCCGCTTTCATCTGGGGACCTGTCACAGTACTTCAAAAATCCCGCCGGTCTGTAATCCAGGGAATTCTTGTCCCCACAACAAAAGATCCTGCCGACCTACATCCAGACAGTCCGTCTACCACATCAAAAGGATGGCTGCCGCTTGCAGACGTATGGCGCGATAGTCTTCCCTCGATCAACAACACATTAAAGAATGCCGACTGTTTGCAGACTTTTGGCGCGACATTCTGTCATCGACCGACCTCCAAGATTTTATGTGACAGATTGGAAGAAATATATCTTTATTCCAATACCACAAAAGGGCAACCTGAAATTGTGCAACAACTATAGAACTGTTTCCCTGAATAGTCATGCAACTATAATTCTACCAAACATCATATTGGGAAGACTACGTAAGAAAATGGAAGAAGAAATTAACGTGGTTCGAGCTGGATTTAGACAAGAAAGAGGAACAGGAGATCACATACTTAACTTGAGTTTAATATTAGAGAAGTGCAGATAATTTAATGCAAACATATTCTCCTTTTTTGTGGCTTATTCAAAGGCATTTGACTGTGTACAGCATCTGAAACCTTAGAAAATCATGAGGCATATGGACGATCCATCACATGCAATTTTGTTTTCTTTCATATCCTATTTACAGAACATTGCTGTCAACACCAGCACTGCTGTTGTTGACTTGGCAAGTTTACGTTCAGTAGTGTGCCATTGCTTTTTGAACGACCGGCTCTTACCAACACGTTAAAATCCAGCACGGCACTGTCTGCTGCCAACTCTGTCGCAGCTGTGTTTCGAACGCAGATAAACGGAATTACGAACAGCTTCCGTAACGTGTTTGCCACGGATACCGGCATCATATGCAATAACATTCTTAAAAATGTTCTATCTAGAACACCAAGCAGAGGTTAGAATATATGGCTATACATCACGTTGGTTTGATATCAAGCTAGGTTTCAATCGGGGTTGTGTGCTGTCCCCCTATTTGTGTAACATATACTCCGAAAATATAATGAGAAATTGATTATGTGGGATTATAATTGATTATTGATTATAATGAGAAATGTCAGAGATGATATAAACAGGAAGCAATATGATGCCCTAAATATCGGTGGTCATGACATGCCAGAGATTCAATATGCCGATGATTCAGTATTATTATCCATAACACAGAATGGTATAGAAAACATAATAACCTCAATCCTATTGAATAGTGAAAATCAAAACTGATATCTTAACATAGCACAAACCAAGATAATGCATACAGACACAACTAATATGGAACAAGATATATATGTTAATATAGAAAAATTGGAGGTGGTGGACAATTTAGAATTACTTGGGTCATTGATTACCAATAATGGTGACACAATGCATGGAACTAAAACTACAAATATCTATTGCTCTTAAAAGACTAAAACAATTGAATGAATTGTGGAGTGGAACATATACGAGGGTAAGTTAATAAGTAAGTCACAAAAGGCTGTAGAAAAATAACTACACATGATAAGAACTTGAAACCAGTTTATTTGTATACATACATTGTACCTTTATTCTTCTTCTTCTTCTTCTTCTTCTTCTTCTTCTTCTTCTTCTTCTTCTTCTTCTTCTTCTTCTTCTTCTTCTTCTTCTTCTTCTTCTTCTTCTTCTTCTTCTTCTTCTTCAGCGTTCCGAGCCGTTGAGGTTCTTTGCTGCAGATACAATCCGTCTTCATTCGTCTCTCTGGTGGACCTTCTCTTGCCAGTCGTTGATACCAAGTGCTTGTAGGTCTATATATGTATTATCTCTCCACCGCCTTCTTGGTCTACCTCGGGGTCTACGGTCATTTATTTCTTGAGTGTAAGCGAGATTTGTTTCCCTATTATCTTACATTCGTTCTATATGCCCTAGCCATTGTAGTCTATTAGCCTTCATGATACCAGTGATTAGCGGGGACTTAAACAGATCATAAATGTCATTGTTACTTCTTCTTTTCCACTCTCCACTTTGTGTATCCCTAGTTAGTTAGTTAGTCGACAGATCATCATCGTTGCACATCGAACCATTCAGTCCATAAGTGCTCGGATCCCCTCCTCAGCAAATCCCGCAGCGTCTAGCGGCTAACGACGCCAGTTCTGTGTTGGTTTATCAATCTTCTTTGGCTTCCTGCGTAGTGTTCTTGTTTGGCCACCCCTCTTTTAATTTGCTGCTCCCGCAGTCTGGCCATTGTTGTAGATTCACAGTCATCACTTGGTTCTCGCAAAAGTCTCACTTCTCGTAGAGCATTGAGAATGTCAGCCTGGTCCATGGCGCTTCCGCCCTCCACAGTAGCCTCACCTGCGAGCTTGTCAGCCCGCTCATTTCCTTGTACTCCCGCATGACCTGGCACGAAGATGAAACTAATCTTTGCTAGCCGAGACCGCTTCAGAGGCAGCAACCATTCTCTTCGGATCGACCCCTCCTCTATTCTCTTGATCATGTTCATTGAGTCGCTAAGGAAACAAGCCCTAGTGAATGTCTGTGTCTCGAGCCATGTTATTGCTTTACTTACTGCCATGACTTCCATGGTCAGGCTACTTGTGGTTTCAGTGAAAGCACCAGAGTCCTCCTTCACAATTCTCCCTCCGGCCCGAGCTGTAAAGGCCCATGAGCTTCTCACATGTCGGACGACCGACCCATCTGTGTAGATGACCGCGTCACCGTCTAGCGAATTCTCGAAAATCGACGCTTGTACTTCAGCCTCAACAGCAGCCGGATTTTCTTGTCTGCATTTTCTATCTAGTTGGATGCAAACTGAAAAGGATGTGCAGAAGTCTGTTGGCACTTGCACCCACTCCTCGCCAGGTTCTAAGTCCTCAATTGAACACACCTGATGAAGAATGTCTTCGGCTTGACCCATCCACGACCGTCCTCTTTTTAACCTGCTGCCCTTCACCTTCCTAATTTCACTATGCAGTGGATGTTGTGTGTTTGCGTTAATTCTGAGGTAGGCGCGTGCCCTGCAAACTTGTATTCTCTCTTCAATGGTTGGAAAATCAAGAAGGTAGCGCATCGCCATGCATGCTGTATCTCTTGTACATCCAAGAATAATGCGCATAGCTTCATTCTGTATCCTTTCCATCCTTTCTATCTGCTTATGGCTGAGAGTCAGGATTGCCATTGCATACTCCAAAACAGACATGACCAGCCCCTCGTACAGAAGACATAGATGGCGCTGCTCACAGTTTGCTGCCGCCATCACCCGCATTGCTGCCAAACCCCGCTTGGCCTTTGTTATCACCTGGTCTATGTGCACATTATAAGCAAGGCTTCGATCAAACCGTATCCCCAGGTAATTCACTGCCTGCGTTCTTTCCACCGTCTCTGAACACAGCATTACAGTTGGTGTTGGATTGTTGACAATATGATTATTCAACGAGAACCAAGTCACTGTTGCCTTTAATGGGTTGACCATTGCCCCAGCTTCATCACACCAAGTACTTATGCGATTGAGTTCGGTTTGTAGTTCCACAGCAACCTCCTCTCTATCCTTACCCTGACGATACACTAAAACATCATCGGCATACGACAATGTCCTGCCAGGTCCAGTGATCTGCTCTCTGGTGATTCTCACTGTGTAGGCGTTGAACAGTACCGGAGATAATGGCGATCCCTGTGGTAGGCCAGGATATATTGTTGTTGGTTCCGAAGTCCAACTGCCACATCTAAAAACTACTTTCCGTTGGTAGAGGGCTGCAGCGATCCAACTAAGGAGGAATGGACTTACGTTTAGTTCAAGAAGCTGAAACATTAAAAAATCCAGTGGTACTCTGTTGTATGCGTCCTCAAGATCAATCGCTGCAGCAACGGTTTCAGTGCCTGAGTAGACATCATGGGCAAAGACTGCTGCATTGGTCCAGGTTTCTCTTTTTGGACGGTACCCACCCAGGGTAGGTGGGAAAACACCTTGCCTCTCTAGTTGGCTTGATATTTTCCTGGCAATTACCTTCTCCAGCAGCTTGCCTATTGTATTCTGCATGGTTATAATTCGATATCCCTGAATTTTTGTGTGGTCTTTGTCAGGCTTCGGCAAGGGAATCAGATAGCTGTGTAACCATTCCTCCTTGATGCTAGCGCTCCCTATACTGTTGTTGTACATGTCTGCTAGTTTCTCTAGCTCATTGTCGGTACACCTATTTATGTCGTCGTATCTTATGCCATCAGGACCTGGAGCACTGTTTTTTGATCGTCGAAGCACAGCCTTGATTTCTTTCACTGTCACTGTGTCTTCCTCCGAAGTGTTCTGGGCCTTGCATCTGTCTGAGGTGACCTCCTTGGC
Source organism: Cepaea nemoralis (assembly GCA_014155875.1). NCBI lineage: Eukaryota > Metazoa > Mollusca > Gastropoda > Stylommatophora > Helicidae > Cepaea > Cepaea nemoralis. The sequence continues at coordinate 202,337 of JACEFZ010016873.1, read as the reverse complement.
CAGATTTCGGCCTCCCATGTCTGTCTGGTTGCCCTGCTCAAGGTAGCGTTCAAAGAGGGCTTTGCCCTTGTCCTCGTCAGTCCTCTGCCAGGTGAGGTCAGCACCTTGGAAGTCTGAAATGCTCTTATTCTTGACTACACCACTCATGCTTTTATGTAGTCGCCAGAACAATTCCAGTGACTTGTCTGTGCTTACTCTTTGACACACCTCTGCCCATTTTTCGCTTTTAACCACCTTGACCAGTTTTTTGAAATAGCTTACTTTTGTGTGCATCTCTCTTTCTAAGTGCAAGCAGGGACTAGGATGACCAGCTCTGTTCTTCTTGGCATTTTGCCATCTCCTTACAGCACTACGCTTATCCACCCAAGCCTTCTCCACCTCGAAACTCCACCACGGTGGCTGCTCCCAGCTTTTTTTCCTGCCCTGAAACGTTCTGCGCTTGTCACGTCTTATTTTACTCACCACATCTTGCCCTGTACTGTCATACTGGAACGTCTTTACCTTTAGCTTGTGCTGCCTGGTTCTGCCTTTCTCCACCAATATGCTGCACGGGTAGTGGTCGCTGCCATGGTGTCCTAGGACACCCCATCTACACACTGTAGTGAGTGAAGGTGAAACTAGCGCCAGATCAATAGCACTGTCATCATCGCCTGGACGGCTTGCTGTCCTGGTGACACAGCCACTGTTAATACAAACCAGGTCGATGGTTTCCAGTGCAGTCTCGAGCTCCTCCCCTTGTGTATTGGAGGAAGTGTTTCCCCATGCTCTGCCTTTAGCGTTGAAGTCACCACAGAAAATAACATTTCTCTCGTGGCCTAATATGCCACTTAAGCACTGCCACTTCTGGGCGTCCATACTCGCATTGCGGGCATAAACATTAACCAACACGAATGGTATACTGGAATGAACTCTCAACGCCTGTATTTGTATATCGTCACTGTCCCAACTGGACATGTCTAGCTCTGACGTCACCATGCTGTCGCGAACGAGAATCGCCGTTCCCAGATGTCGTCTGTTGTAGAAACATTTGAAGCCGGCAATTCGGAGTAGCTGATCGCCCAGTCTCGTCTCCTGGAGTGCTACAATGTCGTTCCTGTAAACTAGGGTTTCTAAAATAGAGCCCCGTTGTTTTACACTGGCACAGTTCCAATATAGAATACGGATATTCCTGAGTCCCAGACGGTGACACTTGAGTCTAAAACGCCTCAAACCACCGCGCTTACCTTGCCTCTTTGTCCCTGCGCGGCTACCACGCCGCTTCGTTATGTTGACTGCTGACTGCTCGAAAAAAACACGTTCTTCCGCCATGTGTAAAAAACGTAAACACAGACTGCTAAGAACCACACACGCTGCTGAAAATTCACTCAAGGATGGCTTCGCTCGATGCACGAACTCCGTAGCACCCGCGCAGATCTTGAGTAGAAACTCCTGGTTTTACATCCTGGCACACCAATTACACGCAAGAGATGAATAAATCCATCCCCTAAGCGAAAAAGTTAACGAACACAAAACAACACGACAGTCCGTCGCCATCTTGAAACCGGAAATCTATGTGTATCCCTAATGGATCCAAAGATGCGTCATAAAACTTTGTTCTCAAAGGTTTGTAACAAGGCTTCGTCTCCTTTCGTTGTACTCCAGGTTTCAAAGCCATACAGCACAACTGGTCTGATCAGTGTTGTGTATACTGTGATTTTGGTGTTACGAGATAGCGCATTTGATTTTAGTAGATGTTGTAGTGCATAGTATATCTTATTTCCAGAGTTGATTCTAGTTTGTATTTCTTCCCTTATGAGCTTGGAGCAGTTGAAGATTTTACCCAGGTATTTGTATGTTTCCGTTCTTTTAATGGTCATATTATCTATTTGTATGTGGCCAGAGTTTTTAGCCATTCCGTCTCTTGAAATTATCATATATTCTGTCTTATCTTGGTTGATAACTAGCCCCATCTTTTGGGCTTTTTCCTTTAAGTGAGTCAATATTTCCAATGTCTTTTGTTCACTTTGCCCTATAATATCTAAATCATCTGCATAACCAGGCAGCTTGGATGTTCCTCCAATATCACATTCCTCCTTTACCTTCCTTACAACTTTCTCTAGAGCCAGATTGAAGAGTAGCGGCGATAGTGCATCACCTTGTTTCAAGCCAGATGTTATTTGGAAAGGGTCTGATTTCCTGCTTTTATATGTTACTATATTATAAGTATCTTCCATGCATAGTCTGGTCATGTTGATTAACTTCCTTGGTATTCCAAATTCCTGCATAGCATTCCATAGACTATTCCTACGGACACTATCATAGGCCTTTTGAAAATCCACAAAAATGTTATGGAGTTCTCTATTATATTCCCAATTTTTCTCGGCTATTTGTCGTAAGATAAATATCTGATCTATTGTTGATCTGTTTTGTCTAAAATCAGTCTGGTAGTCACCTAATATGTCTTCATAATATGGTTTTAGTCTATTTAGTAATATTGCGGATAGTATCTTATAGCTTGTGGACAGTAGTGATATTCTTCTATAATTAATTCAGTAACCTTCTTCATAATCACTACAGTAGTACAGTAGCACATACAATGTTTATACATTAAGATTATATTAATAATATCATACCTTCATATTCCACATCTATGGAATTAATTTAAGAATTGGAGAGTAACCTTGAATGTCTCCAATGTCATCCTGACTTTGGTTACTACGACTATGCGACAGTTTCCCAAACTTGAAATATCTTTAACAAATCATCCGCTTCTATCAAGTATATACCTTCATGGTGCGATTCATTAACAACACAGCTCAACCTTAAGATCCGATAGTGGTAAGATTAGCTGGACTGCTTCTATACGCATCCTTAATGTTCTCCTTCGACTTGCTTGCTCCCCTCCGTTGGTAATCATCATAATTTTTGATTGAACCATCTGTTCTTTCTATGCGTGGTTAACACACCGAGACATTCTTCTGCGGTATTCTTGATGTTCAACCAAGTTTGGTCAACGCTTTCCTCCAAAAGGTTTTGCAGAGTTTTAGTTGTTTGTCTCTAATGCGTTCACTTATTATATTCACGGTCTCATCTAATGGAACGTTGGTGAATCAAGAGGCAATATCCATGGATGCCATGTGTTTGTTGTTTATGTCAACAGTATCCAATAATTCCACCAGTTCGAATGTGTCTCTGAGTGTTCTTGGATCGAAGGACTGTCGTACTGGCTTTAAAATTTCAGCTAGCCATCTTGCCATTCGGTGTTGTGCAGAGTTAACCATGGAAAGGATCGGTCTTAGTGGGATGCCGGGCTTGTGAAGCTTGGGTAGACCGTACATCTGAGGAGTTTGGGAGCCACGCGGTATGAGCGTTTTTGCTCGTCCAATCTATTGGTTGTGTCTTCGTTATTCAAATTCATCACGGGAAAACATTGTTTTGAATTTCTGAAACGTCGCCTCCCAGTACCAATTGTGAAGCGATAGGATGCGTTACTCAAGCTGAAGTGTAAAATATCGGTACAGGAGTGTCGATTGAGATTGATTTCTCGAGGAATGCCTAAATACGGGAATATTCCCTCACCTGTATTTCAGATCTTTCAGGGCGGACAGAATATGTCCAACAAGAAAACACCTGAGAGACTGACAAAAAACCAGATAGAAGAAACCCAGTCTAAGCTGGCCAACCTAAAGCGCACACACAGTTCTGCCTACTACGTCACCAAAGAATTGAGCTTGTACGGCTACTTGAAGTTCACCAAATTATGTACAGAAACAGTGTACAAGGTGAAAATCGCAGAGAATGCTCGCCTTAACAAATCACTGAGCACTGAAAAGATAACAACGTCAGTACTAGACAACCCAGAGAAGTATGTGAGGAACTTATCGTCGTACGTACTCAACAACATTGAAACGGAGGCCCTTGCATACGGATTAAAATTCTGCATAAAGCCCAAACACATTAACAGTGTTGAGTCGCAAGCACAGTTTGAAATGTTGTTTGATCAGGTCTCCAAGTTATCACCTACTTCTGCTGAGTCGGTCGGGTGGCTGAAGGCCAAACTGGTAGATTTAGAACACCAGTAGTGAGCAGGACATATATTGGCAGTGCGATAGCTGGAATGCGAGATGTACACAATAACCAATAGATGTCTTGGTGAAACGATATTTCAAGTCAGTGTCTTCAGTATATTCGGTGTGCCATACATAGGTAGTCACAGATACGGGCCACATACATAAATGAATCCTTCATCCAGTGTGTGAAAAAGCACTGCTTTATGTCGTTTTTCCTATTAATAACAGTTTATGCTTGTTAATTATGTCTGTCCGTAATGTTGTTAATTCTTATGACAACGAATAAAAATAGTGTATATTTCACGTTATTGTGATCATACCATATTGTAAATTTCCATATTGTACCAAATATTATTTTTAATTTACTGTGAATACTGTAAATAAACAGGTATACATTATAACTACGTCTTTTGAGTGTTTTTTGTTTTTTCGTTGCATGTCACTTACAGGACGTTGCAGTCTACATCAGCATTTTTCAGCTGCTGTCGTTATACTAGGCAAGCTTACGCTCAGTAGTTTGTCATTACTTTCTGGACGACCAGCTCACATAACCCGTAAGGTACCAACGCGGGTACCAACGCGGCGAAAACCGCTACCGATCCTTGTGTGGGTTGCGTTACTCACGAGAATATACGGGATTATGGAGAAAGAGTTAACTCCACGCTAGGGAGACTGGCTAACTACGTCTACCTGTTGGTTTTCAGTATTGATAGTATATATGGCTTTCTTGTAGGGGGAGAGTGTTACATGTTGATGATCAATTCAAGAAAAATCTTGACAAAATAAAGAAAATAGGTTAGCCAAAATGTGAACAATTATGGTCAAAATATGACATATCTCAACCAAACTTATAAAAAGTATTAACATTTGTTAGTCAATTAGGGGAAAATATTGGTTATATCAAGAAAGATGTCGACCGAAGTAAGAAACTATGTTAAACAAATTAGGAAAGATGATCGCTAAATTAAGAACAAGTATGGACAAATTAAGAAATACGTATGGCAATATATGAAAAATGTTTATCAATTTGAGCAAAATAATGGTCAAACTAGGGAATAGTATGGCAAAGTAAGAACAACGTGTACCAAATTGAGAAAAATCTATGCCCTAATTAGACAATATGATAGCCAAATTAACTGATTGCCTGCCAAACAAAAAAGTGGTCCTGACCTTTGCTGCAGATACAATCCGTCTCCATTCGTCTCTCTGATTGACCTTCTTTTGCCAGTTTAAAAAAAAAAATAATTATTATTCTTCTACATTTAATTATTTAAATACTCCTTAAATACTTTGTAGTGGCACAAGTGTGGTCTATTAGCGCAAGCATAATTCGGCATTTGCCATCATAATATGAGGAACTTTCACTGTTAGATTTCTTTTGAAATTATGACCGTCTTATAAATTGACTGACTACTGCACGTGGTATAAGTTTTAGAATCTTTCACAAAGTCATTTATATCACAAGAACTATAATATAAAATTGTTTAAAATGGTTATTTTATTAAAATATATGCGGTCCAGAACCAGAAGGTATTGTCACTTCGAATTTCCAATCACAACAATTATTTCGAATCACACTAAACTCAATTTCTCCTAAACAAGAAATGGGGCCTAGCGTGCTCCTGAACATAGGCGGAAGCGAAATCTGTCGTTGTAAATTTTCATTTAATGGACATAAAAAGTGTGGAGTAAGAATGAGAAATGGATCAATAAACGCACTATATATATACCGAACCATGCCATAATAGGTCCATGGAACCGACCTATCGGTCTGCGGCAGAGAATCAGTTAAGAAAAAATAAAACAGTTGAAAACAACAAGAAAGATGTTAGCCACATTAGGAACAATAATGGCCAAACTAAGAAATATGTATGGAATTTAAGAGAAAAGTTGGCCAAAATACGAAATATGTTAACCAAATAAAAAACAAATAATATTCACCAAAGTGAGAAAAATGTCACCAAAATAGGAGCATTTGTTAGCCAAATGGAAACATAAATAACGCAATATGTTAACCAAATGTATAAATAACTCGTCCAGCTTATGGAAAGTAGGGAAATTGGTTAGCCAAATGGGAAACAAACATAATATTTGCCAAATAAAGAAATATTTCAACCACACTTTTAAATATCTGAGCAAACTTATAAAAAGTAGGAAAACTGTGGAACTAATTCAGGAAACATGATGTCTAAATGAAGAAATATCGCATCCAAACTTATAATAAGTAGAAACATGTGTTAGCCAAATAGGAACAACTACTGGTCAAATTAAGAAATAGTTAAACCATACCTATAAACATCTCGTCCAAACTAATAAAAAGTAAGGACATTTGATAGCCAAAGCGGAAACAAATATTGGCCAAGTAAAGACATATTTCAATATATGTCATACTGTTCATCACTAATTTCTGGTTTAATCTTGTTTCTTATTCATCTCATAATTATTCTCAGTAACAGCTTTCTCGTGTGACTCATATGACATAGTCTACGATGCTCTTCGCATTTTAAAGCGTGCGGCCTTTTTGACAGAGCTATACAGTTGGATTGTATTAGATCATCAGGTACGTACCTACAAGTGTAGATGCCATATAGACATGTTCTTGATAATGCAATTCGAAAACTTCTAGCACCACAATTACCTCCAATTTAATGTCTGGACAGTGTACTTGTCCTTTCTTCATGCGATATAGAGTATCTTTAGCTACAACTGCAAGTATTCGTGGGCCATCGCCATTGTTAGAATATTTACATCCGGTCCCCTACCATAATGCAGTGCTTCTAGATAACCCATCCTTGTATTCACTATATCATCTTGTTCATGTAATATTCCTCAGTTTGAATCATCTAGGGGTATTTCATATTGTTCTGCTTATTAGCACGTTTATTGTTTAATACGTGGAATGTGACTCCGTGCAATATTTTGTCTTAATACCCATGCATTGTTGATCTAGCCATACATCTGTAGCCTTTTCGCATTTGTTAATTCTTTCTTTCAGTGTTCTGTTATATTCTCATTTATCTTACCTTTTCTTTCTTCTTTCATCCATTATGTGCAAAATTGCACCTGTTATCCATTTCTTTTTTGTAATTCTTTGTTTAGGTGGAATAATTTATTTTGATTTCCGTTGAATTGATCGCCAAAAAATGTCCTATTGTTTATCAATGGTCTATATTATCTCCAAGGGAACGGGATTGATAGAATTAGCGGGGAAAGAAGACCCTGTTGAGCTTGACTCTAGTCCGACTTTGTGAAGACATGAAGTGTGTAGCATAGGTGGGAGGCAAGCGCAATAGAAATGCCACCACTTGTATAGTTTCTTTACTTATTCAGTCTGATCAGTGGAAGGATGGGAGATTTTCTCGCAATAGACGAGCAATATCTCCGGCGATATCTCCGGCGTGCCTATTCTCGGTGGTTGCGAGATCCGTAAAAGTCCGGCGGAGAGTCTGACGGTAGTACACGCTTTACACAGGTCCGGACACTTGTGATTGACAGTGTACGCGCCCAAAGTTTTAGGCACGTACGAGGCCCGCACCTGTGGGACTTGGCTGAAGGTCTCTAAGTCGGGTCCCTTGGGTTCCAGGGTCTGGCCACCACTTGCCACCTGCTCGTGGAGGCGAGGTCTCGGAGGTTTGACGCTGAGCCGCCAGCGTCTGCAGCCCTACTTGTGCCAGACGTATTGGTTACCCATTCCTCTGGAATACACAAGGCTAGGCCGAGAGAGGGAACATGTCGTTTGGGCAACACATATTTCTCTAAAGCTCTGCCCAGGCATTGTGATGGAATTTTGGCCACATTCCAACTAATATACTTTGGTCTGTCAAGACTGCAAGGTGCCACTCACGATATTATCTCCAAGCCATTATGTCTGTTATGTATATTAACATGGTACCTTTTGTTAATTCCTTTGTTATAGGTAATGCAAGAACTAACTTTATGTTCTATTGGATTTTTTTGTTAGTTTTAAGTCTTTACTTAATCTTTCCTGTAACTGGCAGATGGTCCCTATATCCAAATCCACCTGATCTGGTTATTTCTCTTATTAAACTGCTTCCTAATCTCTTTGAAATCAGTATGAAGTCAATTTCATTGGTCAAACATACACACAAAATATAATATATCATCTATGTGCACTGAAGAATGGGGAAATAAAACACAATAAATTCAAGCTAACACAAATCATGAATAAATACTTAAGGTGGCAATGGCGATTTGGACATTTCGTTGAATTTAAATAGGCTAAAGAAACAACTATCCCAAAATTTAAGATGTCAGGCCTGGGGAAAAAATGGATTATTGAAGACTTCTGAATAAATAAAAACCATAATCATTGAACATATGAAGAGATTCAGATATAAATTATGAATTTATGCAGAAACAAAATTACAAAGACAGTGGGAAACAACACATCACCGACATAACCAGTTAATATACCAACGAATTAATGGAATCACTAAAGAAAATAAACCACCACCATAATGAACACAGCGCAGATTCAAAATACATGGTAATTTTAGGAGAATATCTTTATGACGATTAACGTGAGAAGCATCGCCATCATCATGTGTCCTTCTAACTGTTGAAGGATTGCATGTCTCACCACATATCTTAGTCCTTGATGTTCTGGATCATCTCTGCTGAAGTCCACCCTCATTGTCGCGGTCTCAGTATATCAGTCCAGTATCACGTCTCTCATTTTGCCTCTGCCTCTTTTCTCAATGATCTTTCCCACTTTCACTATGTTGTCTAAGCCTCTATTGTCACCACATGACTAACGAATTATGTTTGTCTCTACCTTTTAATTGTATATAACGTTCTAGTTTAATTAGCCTCTTCCAGCAACCGTTCTTGCTTACTCTGCAAGTCCAATGTTTTGGTAGCTTTTGTCTAAGGAACCTAATCTTTTGTGGGTGCTTGCAAGCTCGTGCACATTTGCTCACTCACGCTCCATTCTTTACCATATAGACACATAAGTTCTATATAACATGTGTATACTCACTTTCTTGATAGTTATTGCAGAATATAATTGTTATTTTATGAAATACAGTTTTTACTAGGCCTATTTTGCTCTGAATCTCTGTCTCGCATCTTCCATCATGGATTGCCGTTATTGCTTGTCGCCTAACCGGCTATTGTGTATGGTCTATTTGTCGACTAGTAAAGGTACATCTAAAGACAAAACCATACACAAGCTGAAGTCCAGTCACCAGGCTTGGCCATGATCTGATCGACTTTCCTAAGCCCGTTGTTCCAACTGTTATTTCATTAATCAAGGATGTAAATCTTTCTTCTGAATCATCTGCTGTACGTAAAGTAGCAGGAATTGTAGATTAAAAGCCGAAAAATGATTTTGACTGTTTTTTTTTTCAATCCTCCACCAAACAAACCACTTAAATTTGATGACCCTAGAAATAAACGCCTGAGGATGAAGTCACCATGTTTCAAAAATTACGGCAACCAACTTCACAACCATTAAATTATTGGAAAAATGAACATAGTTTCCCACTGCTAAAAAGCAAGTACGAAAATTGTTTTGGCCATACCAATGTTATCAGCAGCAGTAGAGCGCTTATTTAGTGCAGCTGGATTGTTGTTGCCTAAGTTACAATAACGGATGTTACCAGCTCTCGTTATAAACTCTGTGTATATCAGATTTGTATGTAAGATGAAAATTGTGGAAATGATTCCGTGAGTACCTGGATTGATTGATTGATTTAGGAACCGACATCACAGCATTCGGGACATTCCCATAAGTACCTGGATTAACTGAATTATTAGAAAGAGTCGATTTATTTAGTTTACACTTTAAAAAAATAAAATAAAATACTCTTGAATATTAAAAGTAATAAATTACATGGAGCAGAGAATGCTTTTCACACTAAACCAGCACTTGATCCTCTCAGTAATTGATTATGGATTAGGTCTGCTCACTGTCTCAGAGAGTCAGCTGGTGAAGTTAGAGCGCATACAGAATGAAGCTATGCGGGTAATTCTGGGATGCACTAGAGACACCCCAGTAGTGTGTATGCGTTACATCCTTGGTCTGCCGACTGTTGCTGGTAGGCTCAAGGTGATGCAGGCGAAGGCATACCTCAGAGTAGCTGCAGACACAGACCACCCACTGCATGAGGCGCTGGACGCAGTTAAGGGTCAGCGACTGAGAAGAGTGAAATCATGGATGGCTCAGGCGGAGGATACGATCAGACAGGTGTGTCCCTTGAAGAACATTAGGCGTGGAGAGGAGTGGGTCAGAGTGCCAGCGGAGCAGTCAGACTTGTGCAGAGTTATAATCACATTAAGCAGCGAGTGCAGGGAGTGGCCAGCAGGGGCCACGGAAGTGGAAATCCAGCAACTAATTCAGGACAATGCTCACTCGAGTGATGTGATTATCTACACAGATGGTTCGGTGTCAAGAGGTGAGAGAAGTGGCTGGGGGTTTATAGCCAAAGCTAATGGTCGATGTTTGGGGCAGGAGAGCCTGGCATATGATACCACAACATCCAGCTTAAGAATGGAAGTGGAGGCAGTCACTGCGGCTCTCCGCTGGATGGAGAATACGACACACACACACACATCGTGATTGTAACTGACTCAGAAAGCATGCTGACGAGGGTGAGGACGGGCAGACTTCGTACGGAGTGGCTTGCTTCGATTCGGAGGTCACGGGTGACAAGCATCGCCTGGATCTTTTCTCCGGGGCACGCTGGTGTGCTGGGAAATGAACAGGCGGACAGATTGGCTGGCTCTGCAGAACTTGGTGGAGTATTGATACATGACAAGGCAGACGTGGTTGCGGCCTTGTGGGAGCACGTGCACACCTCGGAGGAGCAAATGGATTACCATGGTCTGGCAAGAATGAGACAACGAGGAGTGACGAAGGGATCTGGCCGACGCTCAACGCTCAGAGGAAAGGCGTGACGGACTTATAATCAGATTGCTACTGGTACTATTAGTGCTGGAACTCTTCGCTGGCTGCTGAGAATGGGGACGGAGCACTTATGGGAATGCCCCGAATGCTGTGATGTCGATTCTTAAATCAATCAATCAATCAATCAAGTAATAAATTATGTCGTTTTACATGTCTCTCTGTACATGTAGTCCTATTTGGAAGACACTAAACGTAAACTTTCATACATTTCACAATTTTATTTGAACTGTATTCCATATTAATATTATAATGGGAATCCCATGAAATGGGGTGGGATAGGATAGACATAAACTACCATGGGATGGGATGCTACAGAAATATATGTCCCATGGACAAGCCTGCCAGTCACCAGAGATAATAAAGGAGCTCTTATGGATAACGATTTACACGGATTATTGTGATACTTTACCCTCACACTTTGACCCGGTGCGGTTGCCAACGCACGACATACAATCTCCTGTAATGTTGTCACACTTATCTAGAGAACACATCTTTGGACATGTCTTTGTGCAGTTGTCACCAAACCAGCCGCTGTCACATTCTGGAAGATGAAAAATGTATTTGCGAGGTAGAGACATATATTTGACATGTATGATATTCTTGCATTTATAATATACACTTGGAGTAACCGTTTAACCCCCCCCCCCCCCCCCCGGTCCAACTCAATCAGGTTTAAGTAAAGTCATGGTGGAAGCAGGTGATGGATGAGTGCGAGAGCAGCCGACATATTGTTGTTCGTTATTATCTGTACTACCCCGTGAAAAAACAGATGAGCTCATTAGCAGAGACAATGGCTATGGCCACCGGCTAGTACAGTCACTGCCCTAAAGGAAATTACATAAATAGACACATATAGTATTTAAATATTGAGCACAACCCACTACTGGCAACGCTGATCGTATTCTGGTATGAAACTAAGGCCTATAAACGTCAATGTGGAAACACTAGACTCGAGTTTCGCTCTCGTTTAAGCTCGTCAGTAGTGCAAAGCCTTGACCGGACCCTGAAACAAACCCGGATCACTGGCGTGTGAAGCGGGTGTATAATCACTAGTGGTATCAGCGTTGGCAGTAGTGAGTTGTGCTCAATATTTAAATCTCAAGTCCCAAAACAACCAAATAAAGCAATTTGATTATTGCTCGCTGGACTTTAGGCGGCCTGGTGTGCCTTGCCAGTGAGAAGGCCTGATCGATCGGGTCCACATCGAATGACGGACGTCAGTCGCGACGATCGGATACATCTTGAGCTACAGCCTACAATGAGTGATGATGTAATGTTCTGTTGTGATAATTTGGTCGTGCCCAGCGTGTGTGGTGTGGTCTAGTAGTTACACTCCCGCTTCACACGCCAATGATCCGGGGTTTGTTTCCGGGTCCGGTCAAGGATATGCACTACTGACGAGCTCAAACGAGAGCGAAACTCCAGTCTACTGTTTCCACATTGACGTGGATAGGCCTTAGGTTCATACCAGAATACGATCAGCGTTGCCAGTAGTGGGTTATGCTCAATATTTAAATCTCAAATCCCGAAAAACCAAACAAAACACATAGCATTGTTTTGCGCTCACAGAAAGAGAAGAAGAAAGTAGAGATTAGAAGACGGACTAGACAACATAACATTTGAATGCTATAATTACCAACCAGCATCGAACCTGTCGACTCTAAATGATGACGGCGCCTTGCTGCAGGAACAAGTGTACTTCGACGCACGACCAACTAGACACTCCAAAAATAAAGTGTCTTAATTGGTCATGACTATCATACACATGAACCTAATAACTATGGAATACGGACAGAATTAGTATCAAACCATTGAGATAGCACCATAGGTTTCATAATTTGTATTAAACCAGCATAGGTCAAATAACAAACACACAAACACATCGGACCGTAATACTGTTGTCGAGTATATATGAACAAACATTTAAAGAAGAAAAATGATTGGTCGGTTCTAATGCTGTACACGTAAACACAAGAAATCAATGGGGGGAAAGGGGGGGGGGGGAACCGATGAGGCCACTAAGACAATTACATAAATAAACACACATAGTATTATTTGGCGCTCACAGAAGGAGAAGAAGAAAGCAGAGACTAGAAGACGCACCAGACAACATAAAATTAACCAATCTGCCCTAACAATCTGCCCTAAATGAAAGCGACGCATCTACGGTCTGCAAAAATTGCCAAGAAACCCTAATAACCGTGGTGTATAGGACGTGGGGTATCTTGCTTACGATCGAGCAGTTTTCCGGAAGGTTGTTATGGGAGCGTAGTTCCGCAAAGGACATGCTGCTGAATGAAGGAATGAATAACATAAATTGTAGGTACATTTAAATTCTAATGGCGGACACTTGAAAGCATCGTGGGTGTTCATTATCTGCTTTCTGCATATTTGAAGGACGGGTAATGTGCACGTCTTTTTTTTCGTATAGTCCATTGCGGTGAGGCGTTGGTGATCATGTCTGTCTACATATGTCTGTCTTTTGTGCTGCGAATGTTTTCTGATACCGACGTCCCACCATATCATGATTTTACTCTGTCCAACATCTTCTCATTTGGTCTCCCTTGCATCTCTCTCCCCCCGACGCCACAAGCTTTCCGTTGTGAAGACATACTCCAGCTTTCTGTCTCATGCCTAGCCCAGAGAATGTGGATTGTCTGCTCTTGATTCGATAAAGTTTTATTGTGTGATATCATTTAAGATACCGCCATTGCTCTTTCAATCTGCCTAAATAGTTCCAATCATTCTTTTATAATACCAATTCTCCACAGCTTCCACGTAATTCAACCACTTGCCTGCAAATTATCCATGATTTGCTTCCGTAAATCAGGATTGGCTCTGTGTAGCGCATAGAACGTATGTTTCTAACCTCGACTGGCAACTCTATATTGCAGATAATAATTTGTATTGTTTGAGATTTTTTCTGTGCTTGGGCTTTCAGCATTAATTTCATGGTTTCAACCTCAATATGCTGTTAATAAACTACTCAAATACTTACAAAAATGGTCATGTTTCATGTTGGTTCCATTCACTTTGACGTGGTTTTAGGGTGAGACACTTTTCTTTGTTACAACAGTTACTTCTGTTTTTATTTGTAATTTAGACTAAGTCCTTTATTTTAACTGAGTGCTGCAATTTTGTCTTTCATTTGTTTATACCTGCGTTTCATTTCAAATAAATACATGCTTAAAAATTATTATATGTTAACACGCACAGATAGTGCACCAGTACTCGTGTAACTTAAATTTAAGCAGCACATTTATTAATGCTATAGACTATAGTGGCATTACTTAATATAATCGTTACATTACGCGGGAGTATGACTGTATTAATAGAGAACGATGCCCACCTTCACAGAAGAATCCCGTGTGTTTATCAATGCACGTTTCACATTCCCCAGTTAGCCAATCACACATGTTCATATAACATAAATCGGAGCATTTTTTTTCGCAGCTGTCACCATACCATCCTGCTGTACATTCTGAAAACACACAACGAATATGGTTTGATTATATATGCCTTTATGACCTCTAAAAGGTCTCCAAAAGCTGATTAGAACGCTTAAAAGCGATACAATTTGGAATCATGATAGCTCAATGGAAAACAAAAACATAATATCACCATACCAACCCATCATCACCCAGTGCCTGAGCGGCTGGTGTGGGCGGCCATGCCTCTGCACAAATTGCGATCTCCGATGGTATGGAACAATTTGTGTGTTGACTCCCTTCCGTGCCATGACACACGACTGTGAAATACCTTCTCACGTTGTTCCCCCTCTACCTTTCCTTCCTCAAATATTCTCGGTTGTCACATATGCCAGTAGTATAGTGCAAGTTTTTGCCTCCCCAAAATGCGGAGCCAGCTCCGGTATATTTCTCTCTATATCCTCTATGTGACTTCACGCGCTCCGGTGAAAATCGACTCCGCATTGCAGATGGGGAGCCAAAGGGGTATAACTCATTTTTGGTCTTATTACATCCCTTTAAAATCCAATGAGTGTGCATGCGAGGGCGTGCGCGTGCGGTGCGCGGTCGGTCGGTGTTCGAACCCAATAAAAGGTGTGACGTCTATGGGTAGGTGTTTATTATTAGTCATGGATCCGAGGTGGAAACATCCTTTTACAGCTTTGATTGCGGGGTCAACGGGGAGTGGAAAATCCGTCTTTGTGCAAATGTTCCTGGTCCATCATCCAGACATAATGATCCTTTGTCAGAGGAAGTTATATGGTGCTACGGAGAATGGCAACCTATGTATGAGACAATGAAGGGTGTGAGGTTTAACGAAGGATTACCGGATATGGAAAATGGACAGGAGATAGACGCCGACTAGTGGTCATAGATGATCTATTGTCCGAAATAGATGAAAGAGTGACTAAACTATTTACTAAGGGTAGTCACCATCGCAACCTCAGTGTTACATATATATAGTCCAGAACTTCTTTGGTAATAATAAAGAACACAGAACCATCAGTTTGAATTCGCATTACCTAGTCGTATTTAAGAACCCTCGAGACGGGTAGCAGATTACCAATCTGGCCAAACAGATGTACCCCGGTCGCGTGTCATATGTTCAAGAGAGCTTTAAGGACGCGACAGCGGCTCCACACGGGTATTTGCTCTTTGACCTTCGACAGGAAACACCAGATAAGCTACGTTTACGAAGCAATGTTTTCCCCGATCAGCGTCAAGTCGTCTACGTGCTCAAATAGTATGTCCAACCGGTTGAAACGTCACGGGGCCATGCTGCGATTCTTGGGTGAGGCGAAACCAGCTGCCGTAAAAGCCGTAATTAAAACAGCGTCCCCGGAACTCGTCAAATCAATTTGCGAATGCTGTCACAATGTATTAAAAGGTAATGTTCCACTGACACCGGCTCAGAAGAGGCGACTGCAGCGGCACAAAACAGGCTGAGAGCGCTCACGGGTAAGAAACTGTCTATCAAGAAACGGAAACAAATCTTGCAATAAGGTGGTTTTATAGGTGCTTTATTAGGTCCCATTCTTAACGTGTTGAAAGGCGTCGTGGGTTTGTAATGAAGAAAATAATCTTTATCGACCCCCGGGTGCTGGAAAAACCCTATGTACCACACGACACACTAACCGATAACTTGCGTGATATGGATCAGCAAATGCAACAAGTCATGGAAACCGAAGATCTACCACCGCGGGAAAAAGTCAGAGTGTATCAGCAAACATTGCAGCGTTACCTGAATCGACTCGATCAGTACATCATAAGTCCTTAGGCACAGTGGATATTAAGTATCCGCCACCGGTAAAAAAACCCAAAGACAGCCTTTTACCGGCATCAGTAGTCGAGACACCCGCTCAACCAACACCCATTCAAGCAACACCGATTAAATGTCTAATTGTCGAGACCACACCACTGTCCAGACTTAGGCGAAGTAAGAAGAAGAGTAAGATACCCACGCCCAAATGGGAAAAATGGCCGCGCAAATAAGAAAGTATTACTACGACCCGAAGAAACCCGGAGCCTATGGTAGGGCCGACGCCTTGAAACGGCAAAGTCAATTGAATGCTAAAAAGATAGAGGCTTGGCTACATCAGCAAGATACTTACACTTTACATAAACCAATCCGTCGTCGTTTCCAGAGACGCCAAACCATAACCGGTGGTATAAATCAGCAGTTTCAAGCCGACTTGATAGATATGAGACAATTACAAAGATACTATGATGGGATGTCGTACCTAGTGACGTGTCTCGATGTGTTTAGTAAATATGCTTGGGCCATCCCGATCAAGAAGAAGACGCACAACTTCGCACTATACTACTTTTGTCAGTTTATTTTCCTTCTCATGTGTCCAAAAAACTATGGCTGCTTCTTTCTGGTGTTTCTAATAAGTTGTCTATGTTACTCACCTTTCTTCAAAACGTCCAGATTGCTAATTTTGGCTATCCAATTAATTTTCAACATTCTACTACAATATCATATCTCCAAGTTTCCCAGAATTTGTTTTCGCCCCTTTACGAATTGATTTATTTCGTTGTTTCGGGATAAAGATTGAGCACAACCCACTACTGTCAACGCTGATCGTTATCAGGTACGAACCTAAGACCTTGTCCACCTCAGATTGAAAGCACTAGACACGAGTTTCGCTCACATTTGAGCTTGTAAGTAGTGCATATCCTTGACTGGACCCGAGATCGAACTCCAGATCACACAATTGAGAGCGAAACTCGAGTGGAGGGCTTAAAATCTGTACTAAGTGTGCATGATTCCCAGCCGTATGTTAATCTTGGGTATATGTAAAACGCGAAAACTCCTTTTCTATTATTTTATGTACAATGACGTATAGCACCAATTATTCTTCACTTGATAGAATGCAGTTTTTGTTTGTGGTTTTCCTGTTCTTTATATCTGTGATGTATCGTCCATCTCATATTATCGATGGCCTAGATATTTGAATTGCTGCATCCACTCCATCACCAAAGATGTTTCAGCAGATTTCGTGTTCTGTGGTGTTTATAAAAGAGCGTCTGATTTTTGGGCTTAATTGCCGGTGATCGGTTTCTACGATTGCCTCAGTGAGTTTACGATGAACGCACGTTCATCACGCACTTGTAACGGCTACGCACACCATATACCCCCCTCTTAGTTTGGGTACTGTATACACAACACCTTTGCTTCAAACGCAAACACGATAGTATTGTACAACATACACCTTGGGGTAAAATATTATATCTGAAGCCTACTACAACAATACTCAACATGCATAAGGACAGCTACTCATAATAATAGAACACAAAATATTTACGCTTGTGTGCTGTCTTCAACATCATATACATTCCATATAATAAGGTTATAATAAAAATGTGCACATAAACTAATGCTAGCAAGCATCGTATTTCTACTTGTGCGAAAGAATAAAAGAAATATAGTAATACAATATTTACACTAAGATGAGACAATGATAGTTCTCATAGAAGTGACAATCATCGTTGAGACAATGATAGTTCTCATAGAATTAACAAACACCGTTTGGACAATGATAGTTCTCATAGAAGTGACAATCATCGTTGGGACAAAATTTTAACTCCGCCAATGTAGGAACTATCTTTAATTAGCCACTTGTGTGGTAAGAATACAAGAAATATATTAATATGATTATATACAACACAATGAGAAAATAATAGTTCTCACTGAAGTGACATACATCTTACAGACGAAATGAAAGTCCGCTGATGTAGCTATTGATTGTTACATAGCAACTTGTGCGGGAAGAATAAAATAAATAGGATAATATGACTATATACAACAACATGAGACACCAATATTCCTCATCGACACGACATACTTTGGAAGACGAACTGAAAGTCTGCCAACGTATAGACTGTTGTCTCTTAGCTGAACAGTTAGTTACTATAAAATAAATTCCATAGGAAAATCTAAACAACAAAAGGCTCAGTCTTATCGAGAAATGAACTATATATATATATATATATATATATATATATATATATATATATATATATATATATATATATATATATATATATATATATATATATATATATATATATATATATATATATTATAGAGGGATATCACTCCTGTCCATAAGCTATAAGATACTATCCTCGGTACTACTAAATAGACTAAAACCATATTCAGAAGACATATTAGGTGACTACCAGGCGGGTTTCAGACAAAATAGATCAACACTAGATCAGATATTTATCTTACGACAAATAGCCGAGAAAAGTTGGGAATATAAAAGAGATCTCCATAACATTTTTGTGGAGTTTAAAAAGGCTTATGATAGTGTCCATAGGAATAGTCTATGGAATGCTATGCAGTAATTTGGAACACCAAGGAAGTTAATCATCATGACCAGGCTATGCATGGAAGATACTTATAATATAGTAACATAAGAAGGTAGGAAATCAGACCCTTTCCAAATAACATATGGCTTGAAACAGGGTGATGCACTATCGCCGCTACTCTTCAATCTAGAGAAAGTTGTAAGGAAGGTAAATGAGGAATGTGCTATTAGAGAAACATCCAAACTGCTTGGTTATGCACATGATGTAGATATTATAGGGGAAAATGAACAAAATACATTGGAAATATTGACTCTCTTAAAGGAAAAAGCTCAACAAATGGGGCTGGTTATCAACCAAGATAAATCAGAATATATGGTAATTTCAAGAGAAGGAATGGCTAATAACACTGGCCACATACAAGTAGATAATATGACCATTAAAGAACAGAAACATACAAATACCTGGGTACAATCCTCAACTTCTCCAACATAATAAGGGAAGAAATATAAGGTAGAATCAACTCTAGAAATAAGATATACTATGCATTACAACATCTGCTAAAATCAAATGCGCTGTCTCGCAACACCAAGATTACAATATACAAAACACTGATTACTCCAGTTGTGCTGTATGGCTGTGACGGGACAGCCCCGGCAGCATCCGAATGACACAAGTTTGAAAGGAATTAAAGAGCCCACAAGAATTATTCTATCATTCTCTAAGTTAAAGAATAATTGTCCACCAGAAAATAATCTAGTCCCCAACCAAGGAATAAGGAAAAACTAACAGAGATTGAAAACAAGAGAAAATTACATTTTGATCACGCACGCCCCATAATTTCTGTAATGCTAGGTCTGAGAAAGCTTTGACGTCCAGATCAAACGTAACACCTAGACACCACGGCACTAGTCGGCGGGTGCTATCAAAGGTTGAAAACTCACTGTTTTCAGTTGATACATCGCGGAGCCAGTCAGTTGAGATTGACGTGTTAGTTTAGAATCCTGCGGTTGGAATGGGGACTGACACCTAACACCTTACGGTTAACATGACCTAATGTGTAAACCAGCCACGGCAGAATGGGAGATAAGAGGGTCAGCCAGACCCGTCTGAAATAAAACTTGCCACCACAAAGGAGCAATTAGGACCAGATGCTTAATACCTCCCTGCAATACGGGCGGCAAAGTAGGAACACATGGCTGACACATTTTGCCAGCAACCCAGGAAGGCGGGTGTTACCAGCAGATTGGAAGGTAATGACACAACTGCATTGCCGCCAAAGCATGTTTCATTGTTTCAGGCGTGGGGGGCATCGGTCAGTTTGATTGACATATGAAACTACCGTCCACAGGAAAGGAGGAGGGGTGAAAAGATATTGGCACTTAATCCATCTAGGTAAATCGTCCTACATGTGGAAAATATGTGGAGTTAATTAATATGGGACATAGTAATTAGTTAACCTGGAAACTAGCCAGGAACGGAGAGAATAAAACTACATGCATGGCCAGCAAGACTTCAGACACATTCACAATAGCATTCTTAGGATACCTACTGGAGAAATATTAACATTTCGTTCTGTTGAACTTCTGTACGAAGTCGTATGACAGGATTTCCTAGCTATAACCCAGGTAATACCATTACTCTGATTAGTTTGTCTGCTAGTCTGAAGGCCTTATAGTTTCTTGTTTCTGTTTATTCTCCCAAACTTTACACTCGTGGATTTTCTTTGTACTTAATGTTCCAGTTCTAGCTTTACGATTTCACTGAGAACTATTTTCTTCTTGCATTCACTACTTGGTTGTCTGATTTGTTGTATGTGACAATTTGGAGAAATCCATTATCCAAGCTACATGAGCGTGTGGCTTATTCATGTACAGGAGATGCATTTAGATTCATCATGTATGATGTTAAACATTGGGGAGACTGACTACTTAGGAGAAATTCCTGAGAGCTACCAGTCTCTTGATAGCGTCCAATTAACATTGATTATTTGGACCAACACTTTGAGTGCCTTCCAAGATTATGGTGAAACCACTTGGTTTGAGGAATGGCACCAGTTCACCTTGTCTGCATGATGTCTGCATGAGGACAGACATGACTTAGGACATTCAATATCCCAGACAGATTCAGGGAAGGCATTTAATGTTCGACAGGACTGCGCGACCAGCCCTTCCGACAAGACAGTATGAATGAATCAGAAAGGGAAAGAGTAAGTGAGGTGAACTTATATGGGAAACACTCAATTACATAAATGGAGGTGATTGTGTATGTTTTGAGCTATAGATGTTCGAAATAGTTTTATGAATATATACATATATATATATTTATTTATTTAGAACTGATATATGTTTATGTAACATGCCCTCATATATCATCACACCATCATATATTATGACTTGTACGTATGTTTATATTAATGTATAGACATATGTGTTTGAGATGTGTAGACGTAGATACTACCCATCTCCGTTCGTTTCATTCCAGATCTCTTAGGAGCAATGGACAGTCAACAACCCATATCAGGAAGTGACTTAGCCTTGTGAGGGACCAATTTGGACTCCTTCAATCTGACAGTGAACTGCGTCTCACTGGGGGAAGCATGACCTATGTGACCTCTTAAGTTACGTATACCATATTATAATCATCATCATCATCATCATCATATGATCATCAATAGCAATAATAAACACAGTTGTTGTATTTTAAAACTCAATTTGTCCGTATAATTCTAAATGTTTATAAATGTTTGTGTAGCGTATCAAGTACACACATTATTGTATCATTTAGTGGGGCTTCACACATATTGTCCAGAAGTGGGAATCTATGTCCGGGAGGTATCTTGCCTATGCAGTCATAAGTAACCAGATTACGTTGCATGTCTTAACTCCTCCTTTCTCACTTCTGGTGATACCAAGTACAGCCAAATCTATATAGATATATTCTATCTTCAACGAGCCACTTCTTGGCTGTTTTCTTGAGTATCAGGGACAGTGTCTTAAATCAGCATAACAGACATTTGTTCCACGTTTTCTCTCTGGGATTAGTCAGTGGTAATTAGTCCCTTCTGACAGAGTTAGGGGATCTCAAACTACATCCAGAACTAACCACCAGTAGAAGAAAATGATTTTGGCTGAGTGGTTGCCCATCTGGGATCTAACACCAGCCAGTTGGTGACTTATTGGTCTGCTCGTCCGCTATAGAATCCGGGAGTACACCCTAGAAAATTTTGGTTCGCTTCCGACTTATTGGTCTGCTCGCCCGCTATAGAATCCGGGAGTAAACCCTAGAACACTTTGGTTCGCTCGCAAGAAACGAACCTATTTCAAATCTGTTAGTCTGGTATTATTCCTGTCTTGTCCATGGATAGAACCTAGGTCATTCTCACTTACATTCTTAGCAGCATTAGTTAGGTATAATTTATTTCTAATGTAATAGCTTGCTTGATTGTAGGCAAGATTTTGACACATTAGGACTTCTCATCCATGATAGAATCAGAGAATAAATTCTAGACTATTGATTTTCATAAACCCTTCTTTCATTCTTCACCCATTACATTTGCTAAGTATTAACTGAGGAATTTGTTTCTAGGGAAGTCTGTAGAATTTAAATAACTTGTTAAAAAGTTAATAACGGATAATATCATATGAGTTAATATTACATCATTCACCACTGTAGAATTAATAATCACAGTAATTAGTGATATTAATTAGTTTATTGATGACTTGCTTGATCATTTTTTGATTACATGCTTTATCATTTGATTTAATCATGAATAATTTGATAATGCATAATTACTTCAGTGTATGACAGACTGCTTTGCATCAACTTTCTCACTCAAATTCACTACTATCATTCTCATAGCAGTGTCAGTTCCTCTTATCACTATCCTGTTCTAGTATAAATCTGACTAGCTCTATGTAGGGTAATAATATAATTACTTACCTGAGTTTAAGCTGTAAAGAGATCATGGATGCACGCACAGATTTCTTAGAGTCCGCTAGAGGATGGGGCATAAGGCTCAGCTTAGTAGGAGAGAAGCTAGAACTATTTATTAGAGATGAAATGGATTGGTGGGACAAAGAAGATGAGCAGATGATGAAAAGACTTGCAGAATTAGAAGCAGATATGCGTCACAAAGCTGAAGAAGATGAGATTAAGAAGAAGCAAATTGAAATAATGAACGTGGAGGAATCTACCAGCTCGACTGAGGAAAAGCCAATCACTCAAGCCGAAACTCTGATAGAAAGCAGGAAAGCTGACCGTCACAAAGAAGAGGCATGCATTCCTTCGCAAATCCCCATGGCTCAGAAAAACAAAAACTTGCGCACAGAAAGGCAGATGCTTCCCTCAATTCCGAAAAATAAATGGAATAGGAATAAATGTACCCAGACTACAATAAACAGTCACAAACGTGATAAATGTTTACACCGCAATGACAGCGGATTAGTTGGCTTGGAAACCCAGCAATCTCAGGAGCTTCCTAAGACTTCCCAAAGGAGAAAAATCCAGGAGGAGGAGGACCTGAGGAAAACTATTAAAGAGATCGAAGGCGAGACCTTACCCGATTCTCTTAATCCCTTCAGTTCAGAGAAACTAGGAGTGGAAATGAATTCAGCTGAGACTGGAATGGATGTAAAACAGGATTCCATTGTTTCTCACGGTGTGGCCACACAAGATGAAATAATTATCAGTTTGAATTACTTATCTCAGGTGGGAGATGGTATTGAAAATGACACCCCACAACATTCACTTCTATTGGATTTGGCACAAGAAAACCAGACCAGGGAGAGAATACCTCAATTGGACTTGGCACAAGAGAGCCTGGCCAGGGAGGACAATCAAGACACGGAGGAGAATTCTTACGTTGTCAGTATCTTGGAGTCTTTCAAAAAGTAAATTCAAGATATACAAAGCATTCATGTAGATTATACTACGGACTCTGATTCAGGGACGATAAACATGTTTGCTACCAACAAAGAAGAAAATAATTCTTTGGACAAGATGAAGGTAATACTTATCATCAACACAGCTGAAGCTAACAGGGGATCACAAATATTGGACTCTGCAGCGGAACAAAACCGGAGCGGTTGGTATACTCAACACTCAGGACCTTGTTTACCTTTCACACAGGAGGGTAATAATTACGAAGATATGATTCCTATTCTCCCCAGAAAGGATCCGACTCTCAGCAACAACGACGTGCCAGCACAACCTCCTGTTAGCCACCAACCAGAGGCTCTAGTTGGTAGTCATTACATACCCATGAGACATCATCAGTACCCATTTAATTGTAATCCAGAATGGTTGCACCTCACACGGTATAGCCCAGCTACACTTCGTCAAGCACTTATAATGTCGCTATACCAAAAACCAACACAACCTGGTATTTACTAGCAACTTAGGACAAAGCTACACCGGATCTCGGTACAAGAAAGAGCCTCTCCTTAAACGTTTATCTGCATATTTGGTTATAACTTGATCTAGTAACGTATTAGGTTATAAGTTATTACAAACATTGACTGGTTTTGACTTTATATTAATTGATAGTACTTAGCTGTATAGCTTTTATAATAATTCTAATTGTGTTTTCACGGTGAGTGAGGGGGTCTTCACTGCTCTTCCTTACGGATCTGTGTACAGTATTTTTATATATTTACAGAGATATTACTGTTTCTCTGTACTTTAGAGTGTGTTTTGTAATAAGGGACGTAAGTTGTATTCACTTTGTGTGTGTGTGTTTTGCTTTTAAACTTGTGATTACGCATTGTTGAAATGTCTAATAAGTACGAACACTGGCTCAGGAATAATGGGCTCAGAATCGGGCATGTAAACATATGCCATCTATTAGGGAAGCTGCCCGAACTATCACTTATACTTAATCAAAATTTTCACATGTTTGGCGTTAGCGAAAGTAGATTAAATGGCAACATCTCAGATGATGACATCGCTATCAGAGGTTTTAAAACCATTAGAAGAGATCCCTATCAGAAACAAGAGACGGGTATTGCAGTTTATATTTCCAACTCGCTTAACGCCCACCGCAGGCTAGACTTTGAAACCTGTGAGATTGAGTGTGTATGGATAGAGGTTAAACTTAAAAATTGCATACCGCTAGTAGTTGGCTATCTTTATCGAAACCCCAGTGCAGGAAATATCTGGTATGAAAAATTCACCACTATGATGGATGTAGTCTTTAGTAATGCTAGGGAAATAATATTGCTAGGTGACTTCAACATAGACGCTAACAAATCAACAAAACATGGGAAAACATAATAGAGTCATATAATTTCCAACAGTTAGTCAAACAAGCCACTAGAATCACTAAATCATCTGCAACACTTATAGATCATATTTATACTACGTGTGCTGATAACATCACAGAATGTAGTGTACCTATCAATGCAATGAGCGATCACTATCCAGTATGTTGCACGTGGTCGAAAAGGGGCACCAAAACTCCCAAACACAAACATATAAGCATAAAATATAGAAATTACAAAAATTTCAATCGAGACGTCTTCTTACAAGATTTGGTCAACTCATCTCTAGATTATGTTTACCAGCTTCCTGACCCAGACGATGCTCTGGACCACTGGCTAAAGACCTTTCTAAGTATATTTGATAAACATGTTCCATTTAAGGAAGTTCGTGTTAAACATCACACAAAGCCCCCGTGGATCACACAGGAGGTAGTTGAACTTATGAGAGATCGCGACAGGGCTCACAAAAATAGAGATCTAACTATGTACCGTAGTCTGAGAAACAAAGTTCAATATGTTATTCGGAAGGAAAAGAAAAACTATTTTAAGAACATAGTAATAGATAAAACCAACACTAAAGATATATGGAAAGCAATTAATACCTTGACAAACAAACACAAATCATCACAATCATTACCATCAAATCAGGTTACATGTGATCAATTCAGTAGATACTTTCAGTCCGACATAAACCAACTGAAGGCTGCAATACCAGATGCGCCTCATGACATATCTTTATTATCATCATTCTGTGAGAACAAATGCTATGGACACATTTCCTCCAACATACCGCTAATGACGACAACTGAAGTATTTACTCATCTCCGTAATCTAAAAAACAATAACTCATCAGGACTAGATGGAATTAGTAGTCGGATCCTTCGCCATGCTGCACCGGCGATCTGCGAGTCACTAACTTTTATATATAATCAATGTCTAACCAGAGGTCACTTCCCATCAGCCTTTAAAATCGCTAAAGTGTATCCTCATTTAAAAGCTGGTCCTCTAGACGATCGTCTCATGAGTAATTATAGACCAATTTCCATATTATCCTCATTATCCAAACCGCTAGAAAAGCACATCCACAAAACAACACTAGATCACTTAGTTCGCCATAAACTGATAGTTGACAGTCAGTCAGGATTTCGGCCAAAATATTCTTGCCATACGGCACTAACAAACATGATAGAAAACTGGCATCAAAATATTAACAACAATACTCTATGTGGAGCGGTGTTTATAGACTTTAGGAAAGCATTCGATATGATAGATCATACTATTCTAATTAAAAAACTAGAAACAATGAAAGTAAGTTTTAATATAGTGACATTAATAAAATCATTCTTATTAGACAGAAAGCAAGTAGTATCACACAATAAAGTTTTATCTCAAGCCATTACCATTAATATTGGAGTACCTCAGGGGTCTATTCTTGGCCCTCTATTATTTGCCATTTATATAAATGATCTTCCATTAAATCTGTCGTCGTCCTGCGATCTATTTGCTGATGACTGCACAGTATATACAAACGCTGTTGATCGTAATGTGCTAGAATTATCCTTGCAACAGGAAATAAATAGTGTAGTTAACTGGAGTCATGCAAACCGCATGCAAATTAACATTACTAAAACAAAGTCTATGTTAATAGGAACCAGGCAAAGACTTCACACTCTAAACTCGCAGAGAACTCTTCAGCTGCACATTGGCAGCACGCCTGTAGAAAGTGTCACCGAGCACAAGACACTGGGTGTTATCATAGATCAAAATCTAACTTTTAACTCACATGTTCATGCTCTAGTTAAACAAATAGCCAAAAAAGTATACCAACTTGCCAAAATTAAAAATTTCCTTGACGAAAACACAAGAAAGATATTCTATACTTCTCATATACAAACACATATTGATTACTGCTCCACAGTCTGGGATGGATGCTCCAAATCAATAACAAAACGCCTATATTCACTCCAGAAAAGGGCAGTGCGTTTAATTAATGGTGAAAAGCTTACCGACAATTCTAACCTATATAAACGTCTCCGGTTACTGCCACTCCACAAGCGCCTGCTTTTTAATAAGACCAAACTAATTCACAAAATCCTATTTCAAAATGCTCCAAGCTACCTTTGGCCATTGTTTAAATATAACGCTAGACATAGCGAACGACTAAATATACTTCATGTCCCTAAACCTAGGATAGACTTATATAAAACAAGCTTAGCATACTCTGCCGCTCAGTTGTGGAACAATCTTCCACAAGAAATCAAAGACACCACCAATCATGATACATACATTCGCAACCTGTTTAAACACTACCTTAGTACAGACTACATGCCCCCATAACAAATAACACAAAAAAGACAATAATGGTAACTTATCTCAAACGACAACTAGCCAAAAAACATTCCCTTATGTATGGCACGTTACACCCTCCTTAGGTATTTATAATGCCCATGTTAAACACTGCCTCAGTGAGTCATTTGTTATTGATTATTTTTCATGCGTTTTAATGTTCTTTTGTTGTCAAAAGTTGCTTCATAAGTGATGTTGAATGAAAGAGTGTATGAGAGGAAATAGAGAAGAAGGGCAGAATGTCAGACGGGCCTGCGTGCCCAATTCTTAACCCTTTGAAAATAAAGACTTATTATTATTATTATTATTATTATTATTATTATTATTCACTTCAACCAATGTTAAATGGGGAGAACAGCTGTTTATGTATACTTCTACAAGGAGTGATACAAATTCACAGTTCTTGGGGAACAACATGATTTCTCAAAGCTGGACAACTTCTACTAGCCTTATACTTTCAAAAACAGATTCAAATGGAACTCTGTTGAAGAGGAACGCACCTGGATAAAGAATTATCGAGGGAAGAAAACTCTTAAATCAGGAGGGAGTAAACGGACGCCCTACCAAGAAAGAGGCAAGTATGAGTTGAATGCACATCATAAAATTATGATGTTTAGCAAATTTCCTGCCAAAAGGAGGAGATTAAAGGATTTTATGATCTTTGGCCGACGGAGGAAAAGAAAATGGAGCAACATTACTGCGACCAATTCTTTTAAGAAAACACTGATGGCACTTCCTCTGATTATGGGACAAGGGTCAGAAATTGAGTGGACAATAACAGTCTCTCTGCGGCGCAGGAGAATCTTGTTATACATTTTGCAATTTCCCGGCTGGGAAAAAGTAAAACCTCCAGAGGACAGGACATTACCGAGCAATAGCCGGAAATCCGACACAACACCAGGAGCAAAGATTTGCAAGATTTATCCTGGGATGAATGGACATGGGATGTCTTTTTGGACTCACCGGAAACCCACTGCCACAAGGAATATTGGGAACCCAGACTTGGAGGCAATTCTGGAATGGAGAGAACTTAGATACATTCTTGAATGCTGCCGAGGCTCTGTTATAGGCTTCATTAATGAACCTACTTAAATTGGGAAGCTATGTGACGGGACAGCCCCGGCAGCATCCGAATGACACAAGTTTGAAAGGAATTAAAGAGCCCACAAGAATTATTCTATCATTCTCTAAGTAAAAGAATAATTGTCCACCAGAAAATAATCTAGTCCCCAACCAAGGAATAAGGAAAAACTAACAGAGATTGAAAACAAGAGAAAATTACATTTTGACCACGCACGCCCCATCATTTCTGTAATGCTAGGTCTGAGAAAGCTTTGATGTCCAGATCAAACGTAACACCCAGACACCACGGCACTAGTCGGCGGGCGCTATCAAAGGTTGAAAACTCACTGTTTTCAGTTGATACATCGCGGAGCCAGTCAGATAGATTGACGTGTTAGTTTAGAATCCTGCGGTTGGAATGGGGACTGATACCTAACACCTTACGGTTAACATGACCTAACGTGTAAACCAGCCACGGCAGAATGGGAGATAAGAGGGTCAGCCAGACCCGTCTGAATAAATGTGCATCCAAAGACGCAATTAGGACCAGATGCTTAACACCTCACTGCAATACGGCAGGCAAAGTAGGAACACATGGCTGACACATTTTGCCAGCAACCCAGGAAGGCGGGTGTTACCAGCAGATTGGAAGGTAATGACGCAACTGCATTGCCGCCAAAGCATGTTTCATTGTTTCAGGCATGGGGGGCATCGGTCAATTTGATTGACATATGAAACTACCGTCCACAGGAAAGGAGGAGGGGTGAAAAGAATTTGGCACTTAATCCATCTAGGTAAATCGTCCTACATGTGGAAAATAGGTGGAGTTAATTAATATGGGACATAGTAATTAGCAACCTGGAAACTAGCCAGGAACTGAAGAGAATAAAACTACATGCATGGCCAGCAAGACTTCAGACACAATTCACAATAGCATTCTTAGGATACCTACTGGAGAAATATTAACATTTCGTTCTGTTGAACTTCTGTACGAAGTCGTATGACAGGATTTCCTAGCTATAACCCAGGTAATACCATTACTCTGATTAGTTTGTCTGCTAGTCTGAAGGCCTTATAGTTTCTTGTTTCTGTTTATTCTCCCAAACTTTACACTCGTGGATTTTCTTTGTACTTAATGTTCCAGTTCTAGCTTTACGATTTCACTGAGAACTATTTTCTTCTTGCATTCACTACTTGGTTGTCTGATTTGTTGTATGTGACAATTTGGAGAAATCCATTATCCAAGCTACATGAGCGTGTGGCTTATTCATGTACAGGAGATGCATTTAGATTCATCCTGTATGATGTTAAACATTGGGGAGACTGACTACTTAGGAGAAATTCCTGAGAGCTACCAGCCTCTTGATAGCGTCCAATTAACATTGATTATTTGGACCAACACTTTGAGTGCCTTCCAAGATTATGGTGAAACCACTTGGTTTGAGGAATGGCACCAGTTCACCTTGTCTGCATGATGTCTGCATGAGGACAGACATGACTTAGGACATTCAATATCCCAGACAGATTCAGGGAAGGCATTTAATGTTCGACAGGACTGTGCGACCAGCCCTTCCGACAAGACAGTATGAATGAACCAGAAAGGGAAGAGTAAGTGAGGTGAACTTATATGGGAAACACTCATTACATAAATGTATGTGAATATGTATGTTTTGAGCTATAGATGTTCTAAATAGTTTTATGAATATATACATATATATATTTATTTATTTAGAACTGATATATGTTTATGTAACATGCCATCATATATCATCATACCATCATATATTATGACTTGTACGTATGTTTATATGAATGTATAGACATATGTGTTTGAGATGTGTAGACGTAGATACTACCCATCTCCGTTCGTTTCATTCCAGATCTCTTAGGAGCAATGGACAGTCAACAACCCATATCAGGAAGTGACTTAGCCTTGTGAGGGACCAATTTGGACTCCTTCAATCTGACAGTGAACTGCGTCTCACTGGGGGAAGCATGACCTATGTGACCTCTTAAGTTACGTATACCATATTATAATCATCATCATCATATGATCATCAATAGCAATAATAAACACAGTTGTTGTATTTTAAAACTCAATTTGTCCGTATAATTCTAAATGTTTATAAATGTTTGTGTAGCGTATCAAGTACACACATTATTGTATCATTTAGTGGGGGTTCACACATATTGTCCAGAAGTGGGAATCTATGTCCGGGAGGTATCTTGCCTATGCAGTCATAAGTAACCAGATTACGTTGCATGTCTTAACTCCTCCTTTCTCACTTCTGGTGATACCAAGTACAGCCAAATCTATATAGATATATTCTATCTTCAACGAGCCACTTCTTGGCTGTTTTCTTGAGTATCAGGGACAGTGTCTTAAATCAGCATAACAGACATTTGTTCCACGTTTTCTCTCTGGGATTAGTCAGTGGTAATTAGTCGCTTCTGACAGAGTTAGGGGATCTCAAACTACATCCAGAACTAACCACCAGTAGAAGAAAATGATTTTGGCTGAGTGGTTGCCCATCTGGGATCTAACACCAGCCAGTTGGTGACAATGGCTCTGAAACCTTTAGTACAACTAAAGGAGACGAAGCCTTGTTACAAACCTTTGAGAACAAATTCTTAAGACGCATCTTTGGGCCCAATATGGATACACAAAGTGGAGAGTGGAAAAGAAGAAGCAACAAAGACATGTATGATCTGTTTAAGTCCCCGCTAATCATCTGGTATCATGAAGACTAATAGACTGCAATGGCTGGGGCATATAGAAAGAATGGAAGATAATAGGGAAGCAAAACTCGCTTACACTCAGGAAATAAATGAACGTAGACCCCGAGGTAGAGCGAGAAAACGGTGGAGAGATAATATACATACAGACCTACAAGCACTTGGAATCAGCGACTAAAGACGAATGGAGACGGCTTGTATTTGCAGCAAAGAACCTCAATGGCTCGGAATGCTTAAGAAGATATATATATATATATATATATATATATATATATATATATATATATATATATATATATATATATATATATATATATATATATATATATATATATATATATATATATATATATATATATATATAAAACAGAGTGTATGTTTGTGGGTTTGTGGGTTTGTGGGTATTGGATGCGTTCGATAACGGTACATCCGATTGAGATGAAATTTTCTACACGTCTTCCTTTCATTCATTTGCAACCGACTATAATAATTTCTTAATGTAAAATCTTCGACTTATTTAATAACATTTACTTTTCCATTTTCATTATATAATGTCTATAAAGCAGGGGCACTTCACTCTAGAAAAGTTATTTCAAGGGGCATAACTTTTAATAACATTTCTAAATACTTTATAGTCATATTGTTGGACTTTCCTGCACTATTGTTACACTCTTTGTCTATAGTTATTTTTAGGCATATGAGTTATATTAAATAATGATATAATCTTTAAGGTATTTTTACAGTTGGCATAAAAATAATGCATTATGCATAACATTTTAACCCATCTTTTTCTACAGTTTTCATTGAATTGTGTGTGGAAGGACATTCTTTTAAGTTACTGTGCGCCAAAAGCTGGGCGAAACCACGACGGTCAGACAGATAGACAGACAGACAGTCGGGAACGGGAGAGCTTATATGACTACTTATATGAATTAAATTAGATGCTCCCCACCAGGGACTGGGTGAAGCCGGGCCGGGACAGACAGACAGACAGACATACAGACAGTCGGGAACGGGAGAGCTTATATGACTACGTATATGAATTAAATTAGATGCTCCCCACCAGGGACTGGGTGAAGCCGGGCCGGGACAGAGAGACAAACAGATAGTCGGGAACGGGAGAGCTTATATGACTACGTATATGAATTAAATTAGATGCTCCCCACCAGGGACTGGGTGAAGCCGGGCCCGGTCAGAAAGACAGACAGACAGATAGTCGGGAAAGGGAGAGATTATATGACTACTTATATGAATTAAATGAGATGCTCCCCACCAGGGACTGGGTGAAGCCGGGCCGGGTCAGCCAGCCAGACAGACAAACAAGCAGACAGACTGACTGATAGATAGATAGATCCCCTCCAGGGCCTGGGCGAAGCCGGGCCGGGTCAGCTAGTATATATATATATATATATATATATATATATATATATATATATATATATATATATATATATATATATATATATATAATATCATTGGCACCTTTCCGTCTTGACAGACGATAGTTTGGTACATTGTGCTTCAAAAAGGCTTAATAACTGTCATATGGCAATAACTACGATCCATGGCGGTGGCGAGTGTGGCTGGTAAGGCCAATTCTTGCTGCAAATGTTTGCCCACAGTAGGTGCATGTGAAAACATGGTCATTTCCACCATTTTGCACCATCTTACGTCTCTCACGCTCTGTGTGTATCTGCAATCATTTTCTCCTTTGTCTTTATTCCATTTCTGATAGTTGCCCTCCATGCAACACGTTCAGCGGCGACGTGCTCCCATTGTGCATTATCAATGCCTGTATCAATCATGTCCCGCTTACACACATCTTTGTATCGTAGTAGAGGCCGACCCTGAGATCTCCTACCCTTCTGTAATTCACCAAAAAAGATGTCCTTTGGTATTCTACCATCATCCATCCTCCTAACGTGTCCTATCCATCTAAGTCTACGAAGACTGAGCATGGAATACACCGTCACACAACCTGATCTTTCCAATACTTCAGTATTTGTGATTTTGTCTTGCCACTTAATACCAAGTATTCTTCGCAGACACCGCATATGAAAGCTGTTTAAACGTTTCTCTTGGCGTGAGTAAGTTGTCCAGGTTTCACTGCCATAAAGAAGAGTACTAAGGACACAGGCTTGGTAGACGAGGACTTTTGTTTTGGCAGTAAGCTTCCTGTTCTCCCAGACTCTTTTTGCTAACATGTTCATTGTTGTTGCTGCCTTGCCAATCCTGATGTTGATTTCCTGATCGAGGGATAATTTGCTATTTACCTCTGATCCAAGATATGTAAAATGGTCTACTATCTCCAGTTCGGCGTCGTCAATAAAGATTGATGGTACACCATGTGCACCTTGTGACATAATCTGTGTCTTCTTTTTGTTAATTGTTAAACCAAATTCAGAACAAGCATTGGAGAATGCAGATAGTAGATGTTGTAATTCTTCCTCAGAGTGGGTCGTAATCGCAGCATCATCCGCAAAAAGCAACTCTCTGATTAGTACCCTGCTAATTTTGGTCTTGGCCTTCAATCTCTGAGCATTATAGAGGCCACCATCTGAGCGTGAGTGAATGTATATACCGTCATCCTGATCACGAAAGGCATATTTCAGTAGAAGTGAAAAGTATATCCCAAAGAGGGTGGGGGATAGTACACAACCTTGCTTAACTCCACTCTTGATTTCAAACTCTTCTGAAGTTGAGCCATCAAACTTGATTATACCCTTCTTGCCTGTGTGGAACGATTCCACAATGGACAGAAGAGTTGGTGGACAGCCAATCTTCTTTAGTGCTTTGAACAGACCCTCACGACTGACCAAATCGAATGCCTTTGTGAGGTCGATGAAGGCAATAAACAGTGGCTGATTTTGTTCCCGGCATTTTTCTTGCATCTGTCGCAATGAGAATATCATATCAATGGTAGACCGATTCTGACGGAAGCCGAACTGTGATTCGGGGTAGACTTGATCTCCCAGGACTTGAAGTCTGCGCAGGACAATTCTGGCAAATACTTTCCCAACAATACACAGAAGTGAGATATCCCTATAGTTGTTGCAGTCGCTCCGATCTCCCTTGTTCTTGTACAGCGTTATGATGTTTGAATCTTTGAAATCCTGTGGAACTTGTCCTTCTCGCCAGCATAGCTCTATTAGCTGGTGGATCTGTAGAGCGAGGGTGTCTTGCCCACTCCTGATCACCTCTATTGGAATCCCATCCTTACCTGGAGCCTTGCCAGATGCAAGCTCATTTATAGCACACTTAACTTCTGTTATAGTGGGAAGTGTGTCCAGGTGGTCAAGAGTTGGCAGGGCCTCTATGGCGTTGAGGGCATCATCCGCCAGCTTGGTCTCACTTGAGTAAAGCTCTAAATAGTGCTCGACCCATCTATCCATCTGCTGTTTCTTATCAGTGATGATTTCTCCAGTCAAGGTTTTCAGCGGTGCACTTCTTTTGATCATTGGACCACAGGCTTTCTTTATCCCTTCATACATGCTTCTGATGTTTCCCTTATTACTTGCGATTTGAATGGACTCACATAACTTGATCCAATAGTCATTCGCACACTGCCTGGCAGCCTTTTGTACATCCTTCCTCGCTTGCTTCAGCTCACTCAGAGTGTTACGCGTTGGTCTTTCCTTGTTTCTTAAGAGAGCTATCTTCTTTTTATCAATCAAGGGCTGCAGTATCTGGCTGTTTGCCGCAAACCAGTCCTGCCTCTTATGATCCACAGTGCCGTAAACCCCTACCGCTGTTTTATAAATAGTTTCCTTAAGTTTACTCCATTTATCATTTACTATACAATTTTCTGATGTATCATTGAAAGCGTCCTCAAGTTGCTGTTGAAATTCAAAGCACTTTCCAGGATCGTGAGTGTTAATAATATTAATCCTGGGGCTAGACTTGTGTTTAGCTGTGTAGATTCTCTTTGGTCTCAGTCTAACCCTTGCAACAACCAAAGAATGATCTGTATCACAGTCAGCACTGTGGTAACTTCGAGTTAATGATGTATGGTTCAGATGTTGTCTCCGTGTGATAATGAAGTCCAGCTGATGCCAATGGCCGGATCTTGGATGTTTCCATGTGACCTTATGCATCTCTTTTGTTTTAAAAAAGGAGTTTGTAATACAAAAGGTCATTTCTAGTGCAATGCTCCAGCAGCCTTTTCCCATTATCATTCATGCGACCGATGTTGTATTTTCCAAGGCACACTGGCCATGAACTCGAGTCCTTGCCCACACGAGCATTGAAATCACCGAGCATATAAATGTAGTCGGATTTTGGAACTGCCTTGATCGCCGAGTCTAGCTGCTCATAGAACATATCTTTCACATCATCAGAGGAAGTGAGTGTCGGTGCATATGCAGTGAGAATGGTGGCAAATCCACAAGAGGTTGCCAAGCGCAGTGATAATAATCTTTCATTACCTCCAGCTTGGATATCAATCATTCCCAGTAGCGAATTCTTCACTGCAAAGCCCACACCGTGTTGCATTTTTTCTGCCTGCCCTCTTCCCTTCCAAAAAAAGGTGTAATTTTTTTCCCTGAGTGACCCTTCCTCAGCGAGGCGAGTCTCCTGCAGGCCAGCAATATCAATGTTAAGACGATTGAGTTCAGCATCAATCACAGCCGTTTTTCTCACATCGTCAATATTTGTCAAGTCAGTGGAAAATCCTGGACACATGGTTCTCACGTTCCAGGTTGCAAGCCGTAGCTTGAGGTGTTTATTATTCTTTTTATTAGTACCTGGTGCATTGGTTTTACAGCCTGCGATTCAGATTTTCTCCTAGCCCCAAGCACCCATTGAAGCAGGCAGGCTGTGGCGGATCAGCACCCAATTGGCCTGTAGGTGTCTCCCACCGTCAGAGGCAACGCGTGGCGCCCCATGTCTACGCCAACTGACAAGGACTTATAACCCGTAACAGTTGCCTCTCGCTTTGATTCCGAGACCGGTTAAGACCAGGGTTGGAGTTATTGCCTCTCCATAGCACAAAGCCTGGGCTAAAATATAGAAACCATGTGTTGCCCATGCAGCATGATCCCTCTCTCGGCCTGCCTAGTTCACTCCAGAGGAAAGTTAACACCTATACACCTGGAACAAGACAAGCTGCAGAAGCTGCCGGATCAGCAAAGCAATGCTCTAACTGTCCGCCTGTCGGAGCTTCGATCCTAGACCAGCTGCCAACCAAGGCTTAGGGCCTGGTCTGCCCTGCCATGACTTATTTTGTCTTTGGGTTGCATTTCCTCGCACCAGGATAAGGCTAGTACCCTCCCAATTGCACTCTTCCGCCCGAAGCCGTGCTGACGGGTTAGCAGCTTTCTCTGTAATCAAATATACTCTCGTGGTTGACGTGAGTGCACGAGAATTGGAAGCGGTTCGAGTCGCACCAGTGACTTATGAGAGTATGGTGCCGGTCGCTCAGAAAGTCGTGGCGTGCTGATGAGCGTAATCTAGCCTAGGAATCAACATACAGCTGAAAGATGCTGATGTTGACCGCAATATCCTGAAACAGGATGGAAACGCGGGGGAAATAAAATTATGTATATATATATATATATGTTGATTGATTGATTGATTGATTGATTAGCACCTAGCCATCTTGATTGTTTGTTACATTATGCGTCAAAAAGGCACAATAACTTCAACCCATGGCGGTAACGAATGTGATTGATAAGGCCAATTCACCATGTAAATTTTCATCCACAGTGGGTGGATGTGAACATCTGGTCATTTCCACCACCATGCACGATCTCGCGTCTCGCCCGATCGATGTGTGACTTATTTGCAATATTTTCTTCTATGTCTGTTTTTTTTTTAAATTTCTGATATGTGCCATCCACGCAACAGTTCAGCGGCGACATACTCCCAATGTGCATTATCAATGGCTATATCAATAATGGCCCGCTTACAGTATCTTTGTATCGTTGTAGAGGCCGACCCCGAGATCTCTTACCCATCTGTAATTCACCGAAAAAAATATCCTTTGGTATTCTACCATCATCCATCCTCCTAACATGTCCTATCCATCTAAGTCTACGAAGATTGAGCATGAAATAAACCGTCACACAACCTGATTTTTCCAATATTTCAGTATTTATGATTTTGTCTTGCCACTTAATACCAAGAATTCTTCGCAGACACCGCATATGAAAGCTGTTTAAACGTTTCTCTTGGTGTGAGAAAGTTGTCTAGGTTTCACTGCCATAAAGAAGAGTACTAAGGACACAGGCTTGATAGACAAGGACTATTGTTTTGGCAGTAAGCTTCCTGTTCTCCCAGACTCTTTTTCTTAACCTGTTCATTGTTGTGCTGCCTTACGAATGCGGATGTTGATTTCCTGATCTAGGGATAATTTTCTATTTACCACTGATCCTAGATATGTAAAATGATCTACCATCTCTAGTTTGGCGTATTCAATAAAGATTGATGATACCCCATGTGCACCTTGCGACATAATCTGTGTCTTCTTTTTGCTAATTGTTAAACCAAATTCAGAACAAGCACTGGAGAATGCAGATAGTAGACATTGTAATTCTTCCTCAGAGTGGGTCGTAACTGCAGCATCATCTGCAAAAAGCAACTCTCTGATCAGTATCCTCCTATTTTTGGTCTTGGCATTCAATCTCTGAGCAGTGTATAGGCTGCCATCTGAGCGTGAGTGAATGTATATA
This sequence comes from Cepaea nemoralis, assembly GCA_014155875.1. Taxonomy (NCBI): domain Eukaryota; kingdom Metazoa; phylum Mollusca; class Gastropoda; order Stylommatophora; family Helicidae; genus Cepaea; species Cepaea nemoralis. The sequence goes on along the minus strand of JACEFZ010016873.1, from coordinate 164,507 downwards.
CCACCACCCTGATCACGAAAGGCATATTTCAGTAGAAGTGAAAAGTATATTCCAAAGAGAGTGGGAGCTAGTACACAACCTTGCTTAACTCCACTCTTCATTTCAAAGACTTCAGAAGTTACACCATCAAACTTTATTATACCCTTCATGCCTGTGTGGAATGATTCCATAATGGACAGAAGAGTTGGTGGACAGCCAATCTTCTTTAGTGCCTTGCATAGACCCTTACGACTGACCAAATCAAATGCTTTGTGAGGTCGATGAAGGCAATAAACAGTGGTTGATTCTGTTCACGGCATTTTTCTTGCATTTGTCGCAATGGGAATATCATATCAATGGTAGACCGGTTCTGTCGAAAGCCACACTGTGATTCAGGGTAGACTTGATCTCCTAGGACTTGAAGTCTACGCAGAACAATTCTGACAAATACTTTTCCAACAATACACAGAAGTGAGATACCCCTATAGCTGTTGCAGTCGCTCCGATCGCCCTTGTTCTTGTACAGTGTTATGATGCTTAAATCTTTGAAATCCTGCGGGACTTGTCCTTTTCGCCAGCATAGCTCTATTAGCTGGTGGATCTGTAGAGTGAGTTTGTCTGGCCCACTCCTGATAACCTCTATTGGAATCCCATCCTTACCTGGAGCATATGCCAGATGCAAGTTCATTTATCTGTTATGGTGGGAAGTGTGTCCAGGTGGTCAAGAGTTGGTAGAGCCTCTATGATGTTGAGGGCATCATCCGCTAGTTTAGTTTCAATTGAGTAAAGCTCCAAATAGTGCTCTACCCATCTGTCCATCTGCTGTTTCTTATCAATTATGATTTCTCCAGTCAAGGTTTTCAATGGTGCACTTCTTTTGATCATTGGACCACAGGCTTTCTTTATTCCTTCATACATGCTTCTGATGTTTCACTTATCACTTGCGATTTGAATGGACTCACATGACTTGATCCAATGATCGTTTGCACACTGCCTGGCAGCCTTTTGCACATCTCATCCTTCCTAACTTGCTTTAGCTCACTCAGAGTGTTACGCGCTGGTCCTTCCTTGATTCTTAAGAGAGCTATCTTCTTCTGATAAATCAAGGGCTGCAGAAACTGGCTGTTTGCGCAAACCAGTCCTGCCTCTTATGATCCACAGTGCCATAAACCCCTACGGCAGTGTTATAAAGAGTTTCCTTAAGTTGACCCCACGTTTCACTTACTGTACAATTATCTGGTGTATCAGTGAAAGCGTCTTCAAGTTGCTGATGAAACTGAAAGCATTTTTCAGGATCGTGAGTGTTAATAATATTAATCCTGGGGCTAGATTTGTGTTTAGCTGTGTAGATTCTCTTTGGTCTCAGTCTATCCCTTGCAACAACCAACGAATGATCTGTATCACAGTCAGCACTGTGGTAACTTCGAGTCAATGATATATGGTTCAGATGTTGTCTCTGTGTGATGATGAAGTCCAGCTGGTGCCAATGGCCGGATCTTGGATGTTTCCATGTGACCTTATGCAGCTCTTTTGTTTTACAAAAGGAGTTTGTAATACATAGGTCATTTCTGGTGCAATGCTCCAGCAGCCTTTGCCCATTTTCTTTCATGCGACCGAGTGTAAGAGAATCGTTGTATGAGAGTCAGTGTATGAGAGTCGGTGTTTGAGAGTCGGAGTATGAGAGTCGGAGTATGAGAGTCGGTCTATGAGAGTCGGAGTATGATAATCGGTGTATGAGAGTCGGAGTATGAGAGTCGGTGAATGAAAGTCGGTGTATGAGAGTCGGTGTATGAAAGTCGTTGTTTGAGAGTCGGTGAATGAGAGTCCGATTATGAGAGTCGGTGTACGATAGTCTGTGTATGAGAGTCGGTGTATGAGAGTCGGAGTTTGAGAGTCTGAGTATGAGATTCGGTGTAATGAAATTCGGCGTATGAGAGTCGGTGTATGAGATCGGAGGATGTGAATCGAAGTATGAGAGTCGGTATATGAGAGTTAGAGTATGAGAGTCGGAGTATGAGAGTCGATATATGAGAGATGGAGTATGAGAGTCGGTGTATGAGAGTCGGAGTATGAGAGTCCGAGTATGAGAGTCGGTGTATGAGAGTCAGGGGCATGAGAGTCAGATTATGAGTGTCGGTGTATGAGAGTAGGTGTATGAGAGTCGGTGTATGAGAGTCGGAATATGAGAGTCGGTGTATGAGAGTAGGTGTATGAGAGTAGGTGTATGAGAGTAGGTGTATGAGAGTAGGTGTATGATAGTCGCTGTATGAGAGTCGGTATATGAGAGACGGTGTATAAGAGACGGAGTAAAAGAATCGTTGTATGAGAGTCGGTGTATGAGAGTAGGTGTATGAGAATCGGGGTATGAGAATCCGAGTATGAGAGTCGGAGTATGAGAGTCGGAATATAAGAGCCGGAGTATGAGAGTCGGTGCATAAGAGTCGGTGTATGAATGTCGGTTTATGAGAGTCTGTGTATGAGAGTCGGGGTATGAGAGTCGGAGTATGAGAGTCGATATATGAGAGTTGGAGTATGAGAGTCGGTGTATGAGAGTCTGCGTATGGGAGGCAGGCTGTCAAAGACTGGCAAAAGGCCAGAAAGGCTAACATGCCACAGGTTGAGTTGGCGAACCTGAAGACTGAGGTCGTTAGGACGACGACTTTATTCAAATCCTGCGCCAAACAGGCCAAGGCCGACAAATGGGACGAGTTCTGCAGGAAGGTGTGCTCCGAGCAATCTCTTACGACATTCTGGCGCCTCCACAAGAGCATGAACGGTGCTGCACAACGTAGGGGTATACCAGACTTTCAAGGCACAGACCTCGCATGGAAAAAGTCGGATGCGGATAAAGGTAAGGCCCTTCTTGCACGCTACATAGAACAGACTGACCAGAAAGACGAGCCCGCCAGACATAGGACCACAACAACACTCTCTCAGTTGTGCGAGGGGGTCGGGACAGACGAAGAATGGACAATCACAGTTTGACATATTGCGTGCAATGCTCAAGAAATCACCTAACACCGCCCCAGGCCCAGACGGCATCCGATATGGTGACCTAATGGTGATATCAGATGATGACATGGAAGAACTGGCCAGAGAATTCAACACCAGTATCCAGAGGGGTCAGGTCAAAGAAGAATGGCTACAACAGCTACTTGCTGCCGCTGCCAAAACCGAACAAAGACCACTCCAAGATAAGCGGCTACAGAATCATTACGATGCAGAATACTGTTGGCAAGCTACTGGAGAAAATTGTAGCACACAGACTTGCTTGGGACTTGGAACAGCTCGGCTGCTTCCCGCCCACACTTGGAGGATACAGACGCAACAAAGAGTCATGGCTGAATGTGGCGGTCTTTGCTCAAGATGTTTAAGAAGGATTTCAGGTCAGAGAAGAGACATGTGCGGCCGCCATAGACTTAGAGGACGCATATAACAGAGTATCTTTCGAGCACTTGATGCAAACCCTCCTCAGACTGAAAGTGCACCCTCACCTTGTACGATGGATAGCTGCAGTTCTACTCCAAAGGAAGGTGGTGCTAAGATGCGGGAGTTGGTCTTCTGAGCCGATAACGATATGTCCAGGATTGCCACAGGGTTCACCACTGTCACCAGTACTATTCAACGTGTATACGGTGCCGATCACTGAACAACAGTTGGATGGGAGGGGTAGGACTCTATCATTCGTTGACGACATCCTCGTGTATCGACAGGGTCGAGATAGACAGGCGGTTGCCAACTATATGCAGGGCGAACTAGATCGAATTTCCTCATGGTGTGCTGATGCCGATGCCCTTGTCAACCCTGCAAAGGCAACGGTTACATGGTTCTCACTAAACAACCATATTGTGAAAACAGACCTGCCGGCAGTAAGAATGGATGGGAGCATTCTGAGTAGAACCCAGTCAATGACATATCTTGGCGTGAGGCTTGATCGTAGCCTGTCCTTCAAGAGATCATGTCGACTATGTCATAACGAAGGCTCGAAAAGGTTTGGCAGCAATGAGAGTCATGGCGACTGCCAATATCGAGCAAAGACTGCTATTACTTCTGTTCCAAGGACTTGTGCTTTCACGCATCGAGTATGCCCTGGCCATCCTCACTGTCAGCCCTACACAGATTGGAAGACTTGAAAAGGTACAAAACGAAGCCATGCGCATCATTTTGGGCTGCACGAGAGACACCAGCTGTGTAGCAATGAGATACCTCCTTGACTTCCCGACAATGGAACACAGGATCAAGATCTGGAGAGCTCGTGCATACTTAAAAATAAGTGCAGATGAGCAGCACCCTCTGCATGACGCTGTATTCAGAGAAAAGGGTGACAGGCTAAAGAGGGGCAAATCATGGATGGGTCGGGCGGAAGATGTCGTCGGACAGGTCTGCAGTCTTACCAGTATCAACCCCGGCAAGGAATGGGTGCCGGTGCCTCCAGCTTTTAAGTGTACCTTCTCCTGCATTATCACACTCGACAGACGGTGCAGAGAGCAGAACCCTGCCGCTGTCAATGCAGAGGTTAACGCGCTCATCTATGATCACTCAGATAGCCCCGAAGTGCTCATCTATACAGATGGATCTGTTGTAAAGCAGCAGAGAAGTGCGTGGGCATTTACAGCCCGTTCAGCGGGCCGAACCGTTCAAGAATCCAGTGGTGCCCACTCTATGACCACGAGCAGCATGACGATGGAGGTGATGGCAGTTACACAGGCTTTCATATGGCTGGAATCACAGCATTATACCAACGTGTGTGTACTAAGTGATTCAATGAGCATGATTCAGAAGGTCGAAGCTGGATCTGTACGTAGACAGTGGACTGAGTCGCTGCGGAAGTCTGTTGTCCGCAAAGTCACCTTCATCTTCGTCCCGGGACATGCGGGAGTCGAGGGAAATGAACGAGCTGATAAATTGGCTGGCTCTGCACCCCCTGTAGATGGCCAGCCCATGGATCGTGCCGATGTCATTAACGCCCTTAAAGATATGGCGAGAACAGAGGACTTTGACGCCAGTGATTCCACATCGCTTTCCAGGATGAAAGACCTGGGAGTAAGAATCGGCACAGCCAGACGCGAGAGGTACATCGGGAAAACAAAGCGCCTCGTCAACCAACACAGAACTGGCACTATTAGCCACCGGACGCTGATGCATATGCTGGGGGGAGGATCTGAGCACCTATGGACATGTCCGGAGTGCAACGAAGATACCCCAACTGATAACTGATAACTGATAACTGCGTATGGGAGTCGATGTATGAGATCGGAGTATGTGAATCGGAGTATGAGAGTCGGTATATGAGAGTTGGAGTATGAGAGTCGGAGAATGAGAGTTGATATATGAGAGTTGGAGTATGAGAGTCGGAGTATGAGACTCGGTGTGTGAGAGTCGGAGTATGAGAGTCGGTGTATGAGAATCGGTATATGAGAGTTGGAGTATGAGAGTCGGAGTTTGAGAGTCGGTGTATGAGAGTCGGTATATGAGAGTTGAAGTATTAGAGTCGGTGTATGAGAGTCGGAGTATGAGAGTCTTAGTATGAGAGTCGGTATATGAGAGGTGGAGTATGAGATTTGGAGTCTGAGAGTCGGAGTATGAGAGTCGGTGTATGATAGTTGTTGTATGAGAGTCAGTGTATGAGAGTTGGTATGTGAGAGTCGGTGTATGATTGTCGTAGTATGAGAGTCGGAGTATGAGAGTCGGAGTATGAGAGTCGGTCTATGAGAGTCGGAGTGTAAAAGTCGTTGTTTGAGAGTCGGCGTATGAGAGTCGGAGTATGAGAGTCGATGTATGAGAGTCGCTGTATGAGAGTCGGAGTATGAGAGTCTGAGTATGAGATTCGGAGTATGAGAGTCGGCGTATGAGAGTCGGAGTATGAGAGTCAGTATGAGAGTCGGTCTATGAGAGTCGGTGTTATGTGAGTCGGAGTATGAGAGTCGGAGTATGAGAGTCGGTCTATGAGAGTCGGTGTATGTGAGTCGGTGTATGAGAGTCGGTGTATGAGAGTCGGTGTATGAGAGTCGGTGTATGAGAGTCGGAGTATGAGAGTCGGAGTATGAGAGTCGGAGTATGAGAGTCGGTCTATGAGAGTCGGTGTATGTGAGTCGGTGTATGAGAGTCGGTGTATGAGAGTCGGTGTATGTGAGTCGGAGTATGAGAGTCGGTGTATGTGAGTCGGAGTATGAGAGTCGGAGTATGAGAGTCGGTCTATGAGAGTCGGTGTATGTGAGTCGGTGTATGAGAGTCGGTGTATGAGAGTCGGTGTATGTGAGTCGGAGTATGAGAGTCGGAGTATGAGAGTCGGTCTATGAGAGTCGGTGTATGTGAGTCGGTGTATGAGAGTCGGTCTATGAGAGTCGGTGTATGAGAGTCGGAGCATGAGAGTCGGAGTATGAGAGTCGGTGTATGAGAGTCGGTGTATGAGAGTCGGTGTATGATAGTCGGTGTATGAGAGTCGGAGTATGAGAGTCGGTCTATGAGAGTCGGTGTATGTGAGTCGGAGTATTAGAGTCGGAGTATGAGAGTCGGTCTATGAGAATCGGTGTATGTGAGTCAGATGTATGAGAGTCGGTGTATGAGAGTCGGTGTAAGAAAGTCGGTGTATGAAAGTCGGTGTATGAGAGTCGGTGTATGGGAGTAGGTGTATGAGAGTCGGTGTATGGGAGTCGGTGTATGAAAGTCGAAGTATGAAAGTCGGTTAATGAGAGTCGGTGTGTGAGACATGGTGTATGAGAGTCAGTGTATGGGAGTCGGTGTATGAGAGTCAGAATATGAGAGTCGGTGTATGAGGGCCGGTGTATGAGAGGCGGTGTATGCAGGTAATAATGAGATTAGTGACTGATGTAAATTTGGCATTTGCTAGAATGTGTACCTGTGCAGTTGGGCAGGGCCGAGTCATTTGTGCATGCTATACACAAACCGGTAGTCTTGTGACATCTGTTGTTCATACAGTTGCTTGGGCAATTCGAGGTGCAGTTGCTTCCATACTTTCCATCTGGACAATCTGAAAGAAAGATTTCAAATGTTGACCGTAGAATGAAATTTATGGAACACTAACTCATTGCGAAGACTGTAAACTTGTTGTATGACGTAGTTGTAAGTCTGCGATTATAGTTGTTTATTCTTTAATGAGCTACGAAGACTTATATACATAAACATTCACCCACATTTATCTGTATACGCTTACCTAATACACATTCATTTACATACACATACGTACATCGGTATTCGTTTACCTAAAACACATATTCTGGTTACTCGCATAAGAAGCAGACAGCCCACATACTTTGAACATGAAATAGGAAGTGGAATGTGAAGTCTGTGGACATAACGGGTCAGATGGGTTGTGGAACATGCACTGGGTGATCAAGAAAGAATCTCTTGCTGAACAGTCTGTCGTAATTGGATGGCGGAACGTCCGTATAAACGTGATTGGCTGCACAAGAGACAAGGCAAATGACAGGTATGACCACCAAAGCCACACTACCATCGACTATATAACAACAACACATATATACTAAAGCAACAACGATATTTACACACCGACCTACCGAATGTCCTAGTGCATACCCATATACCAACGTGCAGATATATACTGTTCAAAAAAGAAACGCAACATTTTTGGTTTTATATTTATAAACGATGTTCGCTGATAGGACATCGATCAACCTATCGACTGTGTCCATCTGGTCATTGACTTCCCGTGGTTACCTGAATTGTACTCACATTATGATTCGTGTGGTCATGAAAGAGGTCAAGGTTAAAACAACAATTTTAACAATAACTCATGACAGGTTCATGATTAATCCCGTGAAACCTACTGAACACATATTATTGAAAGTCCATAAAATATTGACGCTCCTCTAATCAATTCACTTGAAAATGCAATGCGTAATTATGGCTCATCCTACTACAGAACACCGACTCATCATCATTGGACGTTTACAGGCTGGACAGTCACAAAGTGTAGTAGTCAGATCATTTAATGTGGTTAAAAGCACCATTAGCCGCCTTTGCTGACGATTTCAAGAAACAGGCTCAGTGGCAGACTGGCCGCACATTGGAAGACTGGCCGCGCCGTGGAAGACCCAGAATCACAACTGCTGCCGAAGATCGCTTCATACGGCTACGTCACCTCAGGAGTCTATTTGCATCTGCTTCGTCCATAGTCTATTCAATGCCAGGAGCGCTTCGAATTTCAGATCAAACGGTCAGGAACCGGCTGCATGACGCTGGTCTTTGGGCTAGAAGACCCTAAAGGGGTCTTGTTCTTACGGACCGGTATCGCCAGAACCGACTGCGTTGGGCTACTCAGCATCGTCAATAAAAATGTTGGTACAAGTTTGCAATTGAAACTGCAATAATGTTGCGTTTTTTTGTTTTTTTTGGAAACAGTATAACTGCATACGACCTGCCTTTCGTCATAACTATCGACCTAGGAACCGAAATTTTCACATAAAACTAGGAAAAGACTGCATGCTTGCCTACCTGCCTATATGTCTTCCAGCACACTAAATAACAAACCGACATAACTGCCTGTAAGATACCTGCCTACCAACCTATCCACGCATATGTCTGCCAAAACTTTAAATAACAAATCTACATAACTATTTGCGCGTTTCCTGTCTATCAAATGTCCAGCCTACCTATCTACTGACCGAACTACCTACCCGATCATGAAAGAAACACGCATAGATGCTTGCATGTATACTTGTAAAACACCCTCGTGTACACCATAAGTGTATTGTGTTTATGTTACTACTTCGCTAGCGTGAAGATCCATGGGCACTCCATGGGCCAGGTAGTCGATATAAATCTAGCTGTCTATCCTTCCCAGAACATGATGTACCTATTTTCGGCGGTGTCGCCCAGGGACACGAGGTCAACTTACAACAAATCTTGCGGCCACAACAGTAATCTGAACACAAATTAGCGAGGTGCCAGACCTGTATCCTAGAGCTATGCCAGGCCTAAGTCGTAGAGAGGTGTCATATTGAATCCTAGAGCTGTGTCATACTGTGTCCTAGAGCGGTGACATACTGTGTCCTAGAGCAGTGTCATACTGTGTCCTAGACCGGTGTCATTGCCTGTGTCCTAGAGCGGTGTCATACTGTGTCCTACATCGGTGTCATGCCTGTGTCCTAGAGCAGTATCATACTGTGTCCTAGAACGGTGTCATACCTGTGTTCTAGAGCGGTGTCATACTGTGTCCTAGAGCGGTGTCATGCCTGTGTCCTATAGCGGTGTCATACTGTGTCCTAGAGCGGTGTCATACTGTGTCCTAGAGCGGTGTCATACTATGTCCTAGAGCGGTGTCAGACCTGTGTCCTATAGCGAGTCATACCTGTGTCCTAGAGCGGTGTCATACTGTGTCCTAGAGCGGTGTCATACTGTGTCCTAGAGCGGTGTCATACTGTATCCTAGAGCGGTGTCATACTGTGTCCTACACGTGACATACTGTGTCCTGAGCGGGTGTCATAACTGTGTCCTAGAGCGGTGTCATTTTGTGTCCTAGAGCGGTGTCATACTGTCTCCTAGAGCGGTGTCATACTGTGTCCTAGAGCGGTGTCATGCTGTGTCCTAGAGCGTGTCAATTTGTGTCCTAGAGCGGTGTCATACTTAGTCATAGAGAGGTGTCATACTGTGTCCTAGAGTGGTGTTATACTGTATCCTAGAGCGGTGTCATACTGTGTCCTGGAGCGGTGTCATACTGTGTCCTAGAGCGGTGTCATGCCTGTGTCCTAGAGCCGTGTCAATTTGTGTCCTAGAGCGGTGTCATACTGTGTCATAGAGAGGTGTCATACTGTGTCCTAGAGCGGTGTCATACTGTGTCATAGAGAGGTGTCATACTGTGTCCTAGAGCGGTGTCATACTGTGTCATAGAGAGGTGTCATGTCTGTGTCCTAGAGCGGTGTCATACTGTGTCATAGAGAGGTGTCATACTGTGTCCTAGAGCGGTGTCATACTGTGTCATAGAGAGGTGTCATACTGTGTCCTAGAGCGGTGTCTTACTGTGTCCTAGAGCGGTATCATACTGTGTCATAGAGCGGTGTCATACTGTGTCCTAGAGCGGTGTCATACTGTGTCATAGAGAGGTGTCATGTCTGTGTCATAGAGAGGTGTCATACTGTGTCATAGAGCGGTGTCTTACTGTGTCCTAGAGCGGTGTCATACTGTGTCATAGAGAGGTGTCATACTGTGTCCTAGAGCGGTGTCATACTGTGTCATAGAGAGGTGTCATACTGTGTCCTAGAGCGGTGTCATACTGTGTCATAGAGATGTGTCATACTGTGTCCTAGAGCGGTGTCATACTGTGTCATAGAGAGGTGTCATACTGTGTCCTAGAGCGGTGTCATACTGTGTCCATAGAGAGGTGTCATACTGTGTCCAAGAGCGGTGTCATACTGTGTCATAGAGAGGTGTCATACTGTGTCCTAGAGCGGTGTCATACTGTGTCATAGAGAGGTGTCATACTGTGTCCTAGAGCGGTGTCATACTGTGTCCAAGAACGGTGTCATGCCTGTGTCCTAGAGCGGTGTCATACTGTGTCATAGAGCGGTGTCAATTTGTGTCCTAGAGCGGTATCGTGCCTGTGTCCTAGAGTGGTGTCATACTGTATCCTAGAGCGGTGTCATACTGTGTCCTAGAGCGGTGTCATACTGTATCCTAGAGCGGTGTCATACTGTGTCCTAGAGCGGTGTCATACTGTGTCCTAGAGCGGTGTCATACTGTGTCCTAGAGCGGTGTCATACTGTATCCTAGAGCGGTGTCATGCCTGTGTCCTAGAGCGGTGTCATACTGTGTCCTAGAGCGGTGTCATGACCGGGTGTCCTAGAGCGTGTCATGCCTGTGTTCTAGAGCGGTGTCATGCTGTGGTCCTAGAGCGGTGTCATGCTGTTTCTAGAGCGTGTGATCATCTGTGTCCTAGAGCGGTGTCATACTGTGTCCTAGAGCGGTGTCATACTGTGTCCTAGAGCGGTGTCATACTGTTGTCCTAGAGCGGTGTCATGTCTGTGTTCTAGAGCGGTGTCATACTGTGTTCTAGAGAGCGGTGGTCCTGCCTGTGTCCTAGAGCGGTGTCATGCTGTGTCCTAGAGCGGGTGTCATGACTGTGTCCTAGAGCGGGTGATACATACTGTGTCCTAGAGGCGGTGTCGTACTGTGTCCTAGAGCGGTGTCATGCTGTGTTCTAGAGCGGTGTCATGCTGTGTCCTAGAGCGGTGTCATGTCTGTGTCCTAGAGCGGTGTCATACTGTGTCCTAGAGCGGTGTCATGTCTGTGTCCTAGAGCGGTGTCATACTGTGTCCTAGAGCGTTGTCATACTGTGGTCCTAGAGCGGTGTCATACTGTGTCCTAGAGCGGTGTCATACTGTGTCATAGAGCGGTGTCATGCTGTGTCCTAGAGCGGTGTCATACTGTGTCCTAGAGCGGTGTCATGCCTGTGTCCTAGAGCGGTGTCATACTGTGTCCTAGAGCGGTGTCATACTGTGTCCTAGAGCGGTGTCATACTGTGTCATAGAGCGGTGTCATGCTTGTGTACTAGAGCGGTGTCATACTGTGTCCTAGAGCGATGTCATGCCTGTGTCCTAGAGTGGTGTCATGCCTGTGTCCTAGAGCTGTGTCATACTGTGTCCTAGAGCGGTGTCATGCCTGTGTCCTAGAGCGGTGTCATACTGTATCCTAGAGCGGTGTCATACTGTATCCTAGAGCGGTGTCATACTGTGTCCTATAGCGGTGTCATACTGTGTCATAGAGCGTTGTCATACTGTGTCCTAGAGCGGTGTCATACTGTGTCCTAGAGCGGTGTCATACTGTGTCCTAGAGCGGTGTCATGCTGAGTCCTAGAGCGGTCTCCGATGCCTGTGTCCATAGAGTGTGTCATACTGTATCCTAGAGCGGTGTAATACTGTGTCCTAGAGCGGTGTCAATACTGTATACTAGAGCGGTGTCATACTGTGTTCCTAGAGCGGTGTCATACTGTGTCCTAGAGCGGTGTCATACTGTATCCTAGAGCGGTGTCATACTGTATCCTAGAGCGGTGTCATACTGTGTCCTAGAGCGGTGTCATACTGTGTTCCTAGAGCGGTGTCATACTGTGTCTAGAGCGGTGTCATACTGTGTCCTAGAGCGTGTCATACTGTGTCCTAGAGCGGTGTCATACTGTGTCTAGAGCGTGTCATACTGTGTCCTAGAGCGGTGTCATACTGTGTCCTAGAGCGGTGTCATGCTCTGGAGTCTAGAGCGGTTGGTCATACTGTGTCCTAGAGCGGTGTCATACTGTGTTCCTAGAGCGATGTCATACTGTGTCCTAGAGCGGTGTCATGCCTGAGTCCTAGAGCGGTGTCATGCCTGTGTCCTAGAGCGGTGTCATACTGTGTCCTAGAGCGGTGTCATGCCGGTGTCCTAGAGCGGTGTCATACTGTGTCCTCGAGCTGGTGTCATACTGTTATCCTAGGAGCGGTGTCCATACTGTGTCCTAGAGTCGGTGTCATACTGTGTCATAGAGCGTGTCATGCTTGTGTCCTAGAGGCGGTGTCATGCCTGTGTCCTAGAGCGAGGGTCATGCCTGTGTCTCTAGAAGCGGTGTGCGATACTGTGGTCCGTAGAGCCGGTATCATACTGTGTCCTAGAGCGATGTCATGTCTGTGTCCTAGAGCGGTGTCATGCCTGTGTCCTAGAGCGGTGTCATACTGTGTCCTAGAGCGGTGTCATACTGTGTCCTAGAGCGGTGTCATACTGTGTCCTAGAGCGGTGTCATACTGTGTCCTAGAGCGGTGTCATGGCTGTGTCCTAGAGCGGTGTCATGCCTGTGTCCTGGAGAGGTGTCATACTGTGTCCTAGAGCGGTGTCATGCCTGTGTTCTAGAGCGGTGTCATACTGTGTCCTAGAGCGGTGTTATACTGTGTCCTAGAGCGGTGTCATACTGTATCCTAGAGCGGTGTCATACTGTATCCTAGAGCGGTGTCATGCTGTGTCCTAGAGCGGGTGGTCATACTGTATCCTAAGAGCGGTTCATACTGTATCCTAGAGCGGTGTCATACTGTATCCTAGAAGCGGTGTCATACTGTATCCTAGAGCGGTGTCATGCCTGTGTCCTAGAGCGGTGTCATACTGTATCCTAGAGCGGTGTCATACTGTATCCTAGAGCGGTGTCATACTGTATCCTAGAGCGGTGTCATACTGTGTCCTAGAGCGGTGTCATACTGTGTCGTAGAGCGGTGTCATACTGTGTCCTAGAGCGGTGTCATACTGTGTCGTAGAGCGGTGTCATACTGTGTCGTAGAGCGGTGTCATACTGTGTCCTAGAGCGGTGTCATACTGTGTCGTAGGGCGGTGTCATACTGTGTCCTAGAGCGGTGTCATACTGTGTCGTAGAGCGGTGTCATACTGTGTCGTAGAGCGGTGTCATACTGTGTCCTAGAGCGGTGTCATACTGTGTCGTAGAGCGGTGTCATACTGTATCCTAGAGCGGTGTCATACTGTGTCCTAGAGCGGTGTAATGTCTGTGTCCTAGAGCGGTGTCATACTGTATCCTAGAGCGGTGTCATACTGTATCCTAGAGCGGTGTCATACTGTGTCCTAGAGCGGTGTCATACTGTGTCCTAGAGCGTGTCATGCCTGTGTCCTAGAGCGGTGTCATACTGTGTCCTAGAGCGGTGTCATACTGTGTCCTAGAGCGGTGTCATACTGTATCCTAGAGCGGTGTCATGCCTGTGTCCTAGAGCAGTATCATACTGTATCCTAGAGCGGTGTCATACTGTATCCTAGAGCGGTGTCATACTGTGTCCTAGAGCGGTGTCATGCCTGAGTCCTAGAGCGGTGTCATGCCTGTGTCCTAGAGCGGTGTGATACTGTGTCCTAGAGCGGTGTCATGCCTGTGTCCTAGAGCGGTGTCATACTGTGTCCTAGAGCGGTGTCATACTGTGTCCTAGAGCGATGTCATGCCTGTGTCCTAGAGCGGTGTCGATCTGTGGTCCTAGAGCGGTGTGATACTAGTGTCCTAGAGCGGTAGTCATAGGACCTAGTGTCATAGACAGCGGTAGTCATACTGTGTCCTAGAGTCGGTGGTCATATACTGTTTCAATAGAGCGGATGTCATACTGTGTCATAGAGCGGTGTCCATACTGTGTCCCTAGAGGCGTGTGTGTGTCAGGCCTGGTAGTCCCTAAGGCGGTGTACATAACTGTGTCCGAGAGCGGTGTCATACTGGGTCCTAGAGCGGTGTCATGCCTGTGTCCTAGAGCGGTGTCATACTGTGGTCCTAGAAGCGGGGTGATAATGTGTCCTAGAGCGGTGTCATACCCTGTGTCATAATAGAGCGGTGTCCATACGTGGGTCCTAGAGAGGTGTCATACTGTTTCATAGAGAGGTGTCATACTGTGTCATAGAGCGGTTGTCATACCTGTGTCCTAGAGCGGTGTCATGCCTGTGTCCTAGAGCGGTGTCATACCTGTGTCCTAGAGCGGTGTCATGCCTGTGTCCTAGAGCGGTGTCATACCTGTGTCCTAGAGCGGTGTCATGCCTGTGTCATAGAGCAGTATCATACTGTATCCTAGAGCGGTGTCATGCCTGTGTCATAGAGCAGTATCATACTGTGTCCTAGAGCTGTGTGCATGCCATGTGTTCCTAGAGCTGTGTCATACTGTGTCCTAGAGCGGTGTCATGTTTGTGTCATAGAGAAGTATCATACTGTATCCTAGAGCGGTGTCATGCCTGTGTCATAGAGCAGTATCATACTGTGTCCTAGAGCGGTGTCATGCCTGTGTCCTACAGCGGTGTCATACTTTGTCCTAGAGCGGCGTGATACTGTGTCCTAGAGCGGTGTCATACTGTGTCCTAGAGCGGTGACATACTGTGTCTTAGAGCGGTGTCGATTTGTGTCCTAGAGCGGTGTCATGCCTGTGTCCTAGAGCAGTGTCATACTGTGTCCTAGAGCGGTTTCATACTGTGACTTAGAGCGGTGTCATACTGTGTCCTAGAGCAGTGTCGATTTGTGTCCTAGAGCGGTGTCATGCCTGTGTCCTAGAGCAGTGTCATACTGTGTCCTAGAGCGGTGTCATACTGTGTCCTAGAGCGGTGTCATACTGTGTCCTAGAGCGGTGTCATACTGTGTCCTAGAACGGGTTGCCTCTGTGTCCTAGAGAGGTGTCATACTGTGTCCTAGAGCGGTGTCAATTTGTGTCCTAGAGCGGTGTCGTGCCTGTGTCCTAGAGCGGTGTCATACTGAATCCTAGAGCGGGGTCATACTGTGTCCTATAGCGGTGACATAATGTGTCCTAGAGCGGTGTCATACTGTGTCCTAGAGCGGTGTCAATTTGTGTCCTAGAGCGGTGTCATACTGTGTCTTAAGACCGGTGTCCATGCCTGAGTCCTAGAGGGGTGTCATACTGTGTCCTGGAGCGGTGTCATACTGTGTCCTAGACTCGGTGTCTCATGCCTGTGTCCTAGAGCGGTGTCTTAATTTGTGTCCTAGAGCGGTGTCATATTGTGTCCTAGAGCGGTGACATAATGTGTCCTAGAGCGGTGTCATACTGTGTCCTAGAGCGGTGACATAATGTGTCCTAGAGCGGTGCATACTGTGTCCTAGAGCGGTGACATAATGTGTCCTAGAGCGGTGTCATACTGTGTCCTAGAGCGGTGTCAATTAGTGTCTAGAGCGGTGTCATACTGTGCTAGAGCGGTGTCATACTGGTCTTAGACCGATTTCATGCCTGTGTCCTAGAGCGGTGTCATACTGTGTCTGGAGCGGTGTCATACTGTGTCTTAGAGCTGTGTCATGCCTGTGTCCTAGAGCGGTGTCAATTTGTGTCCTAGAGCGGTGTCATACTGTGTCGTAGAGCGGTGTCATACTGTGTCCTAGAGCGGTGTCATACTGTGTCCTAGACGGTGTCATGCCTGTGTCCTAGAGCGGTGTCATACTGTGTCCT
The DNA here is from genome assembly GCA_014155875.1 of Cepaea nemoralis. NCBI lineage: Eukaryota > Metazoa > Mollusca > Gastropoda > Stylommatophora > Helicidae > Cepaea > Cepaea nemoralis. The sequence goes on along the minus strand of JACEFZ010016873.1, from coordinate 148,614 downwards.
AGAGCGGTGTCAATTTGTGTCCTAGAGCGGTGTCGTTCCTGTGTCCTAGAGTTCTGTCATACTGTATCTAGAGCGGTTGTCATACTGTGTCCTGAGAGCGGTGAACATACTGTGTCCTAGAGCGGTGTCAATTTGTATCCTAGAGCGGTTGTCATGCCTGTGTCCTAGAGCAGTATCATACTGTGTCCTAGAGCGGTGTGATACTGTTGTCCTAGAGCGGTGTCATGCCTGTGTTCCTAGAGCAGTGTCATACTGTGTCCTAGAGCGGCGTGATACTGTGTCCTAGAGCGGTGTCATACTGTATCCTATGAGCGGTGTCATACTGTGTCCTAGAGCGGTGACATACTGTGTCTTAGATAGCGTGTCGATTTGGTGTCCTATGAGCGGTTGTCCTATGCCTGTGTCCTACTAGCAGTGTCATAATGTGTCCTAGAGTTCTGTCATACTGTAGTCCTAGAGCGTTGTCATACTGTGTCCTAGAGCGTGACATACTGTGTCCTTGAGGCGGTGTCATTTGTGTCCTAGAGCGGTGTCATGCCTGTGTCCTAGAGCAGTATCATACTGTGTCCTAGAGCGGTGTCATACTGTGTCCTAGAGCGGTGTCATACTGTGTCCTAGAGCGGTGTCATGCCTGTGTCTTAGAGCGGTGTCATACTGTGTCGTAGAGCGGTGTCATACTGTGTCCTAGAGCGGTGTCAATTGTGTCCTAGAGCGGTGTCATGCCTGTGTCCTAGAGCAGTATCATACTGTGTCCTAGAGCGGTGTCATACTGTGTCTTAGAGCGGTGTCATACTTGTCCTAGAGCGGTGTCATGCTGTGTCTTAGAGCGGTGTCATACTGTGTCGTAGAGCGGTGTCATACTGTGTCCGTAGAGCGGTGTCATACTGTATCCTAGACGTGTCATGCCTGTGTCCTAGAGCAGTACATACTGTGTCCTAGAGCGGTGCATACTGTGTCCTAGAGCGGTGGTCATACTGTGTCCTAGAGGGCGTGTCATGCCTGTGTCCTAGAGCAGTATCATACTGTGTCCTAGAGCGGTGTCATACTGTGTCCTAGAGCGGTGTTTTGCCTGTGTCCTAGAGCGGTGTCATACTGTGTCCTAGAGCGGTGTCATACTGTGTCCTAGAGCGGTGTCATGCCTGTGTCCTAGAGCAGTATCATACTGTGTCCTAGAGCGGTGTCATACTGTGTCCTAGAGCGGTGTCATGCCTGTGTCCTAGAGCGGTGTCATGCTGTGTCCTACAGCGGTGTCATACTGTGTCCTAGAGCGTGTGTTTACTGTGTCCTAGAGCGGTGTCATACTGTATCTAGAGCGGTGTCATACTGTGTCCTAGAGCGGCGTGATACTGTGTCCTAGAGCGGTGTCATACTGTGTCCTAGAGCGGTGTCATACTGTTTCCTATAGCGGTGTCATACTGTGTCCTAGAGCGGTGTCATACTGTGTCCTGGAGCGGTGTCATACTGTGTCCTGGAGCGGTGTCATACTGTGTCCTAGAGCAGTGTTTACTGTGTCCTAGAGCGGTGAACTACTGTGTCTTAGAGCGATGTCGAATTTGTGTCCTAGAGCGGTGTCATGCCTGTGTCCTAGAGCAGTGTCATACTGTGTCCTAGAGCGGTTCATACTGTGACTTAGAGACACGTGTGTCATACTGTGTCCTAGAGCAGTGTCGATTTGTGTCCTAGAGCGGTGTCATGCTGTGTCCTAGAGCAGTGTCATACTGTGTCCTAGAGCGGTGTCATACTGTGTCTAGAGCGGGTGTCATACTGTGTCCTAGAGCGGTGTCATACTGTGTCCTAGAACGGTGTCATGACTGTGTCCTAGAGAGGTGTCATACTGTGTCCTAGAGCGTGTCAATTTGTGCCTAGAGCGGTGTCGTGCCTGTGTCCTAGAGCGGTGTCATACTGAATCCTAGAGCGGGGTCATACTGTGTCCTATAGCGGTGAACCTAATGTGTCCTAGAAGCGGTGTCATACTGTGTCCTAGAGCGGTGTCAATTTGTGTCCTAGAGCGGTGTCATACTGTGTCCTAGAGCGGTGTCATACTGTGTCTTAGACCGGTGTCATGCCTGAGTCCTAGAGGGGTGTCATACTGTGTCCTGGAGCGGTGTCATACTGTGTCCTAGACCGGTGTCATGCCTGTGTCCTAGAGCGGTGTCAATTTGTGTCCTAGAGCGGTGTCATATTGTGTCCTAGAGCGGTGACATAATGTGTCCTAGAGCGGTGTCATACTGTGTCCTAGAGCGGTGACATAATGTGTCCTAGAGCGGTGTCATACTGTGTCCTAGAGCGGTGACATAATGTGTCCTAGAGCGGTGTCATACTGTGTCCTATAGCGGTGTCAATTAGTGTCCTAGAGCGGTGTCATACTGTGTCCTAGAGCGGTGTCATACTGTGTCTTAGACCGATGTCATGCCTGTGTCCTAGAGCGGTGTCATACTGTGTCCTGGAGCGGTGTCATACTGTGTCCTAGAGCGGTGTCATACTGTGTCTTAGAGCTGTGTCATGCCTGTGTCCTAGAGCGGTGTCATGCCTGTGTCCTGGAGCGGTGTCATACTGTATCCTAGAGCGGTGTCATACTGTGTCCTAGAGCGGTGACATACTGTGTCCTAGAGCGTTGTCAATTTGTGTCCTAGAGCGGTGTCATGCCTGTGTCCTAGAGCAGTATCATACTGTGTCCTAGAGCGGTGTGATACTTTGTCCTAGAGCGGTGTCATGCCTGTGTCCTAGAGCAGTGTCATACTGTGTCCTAGAGCGGCGTGATACTGTGTCCTAGAGCGGTGTCATACTGTATCCTAGAGCGGTGTCATACTGTGTCCTAGAGCGGTGACATACTGTGTCTTAGAGCGGTGTCGATTTGTGTCCTAGAGCTGTGTCATGCCTGTGTCCTACAGCAGTGTCATAATGTGTCCTAGAGTTCTGTCATACTGTATCCTAGAGCGGTGTCATACTGTGTCCTAGAGCGGTGACATACTGTGTCCTAGAGCGGTGTCAATTTGTGTCCTAGAGCGGTGTCATGCCTGTGTCCTAGAGCAGTATCATACAGTGTCCTAGAGCGGTGTGATACTTTGTCCTAGAGCGGTGTCATGCCTGTGTCTTAGAGCGGTGTCATACTGTGTCGTAGAGCGGTGTCATACTGTGTCCTAGAGCGGTGTCATACTGTGTCCTAGAACGGTGTCATGCCTGTGTCCTAGAGCGGTGTCATACTGTGTCCTAGAACGGTGTCATGCCTGTGTCTTAGAGCGGTGTCATACTTTGTCCTAGAGCGGTGTCATGCCTGTGTCTTAGAGCGGTGTCATACTGTGTCCTAGAACGGTGTCATGCCTGTGTCCTAGAGCGGTGTCATACTGTGTCCTAGAGCGGTGTCAATTTGTGTCCTAGAGCGGTGTCGTGCCTGTGTCCTAGAGTTCTGTCATACTGTATCCTAGAGCGGTGTCATACTGTGTTCTAGAGCGGTGTCATACTGTGTTCTAGAGCGGTGTCATACTGTGTTCTAGAGCGGTGTCATACTGTGTCCTAGAGCGGTGTCATACTGTGTACTAGAGCGGTGTCATACTGTGTCCTAGAGCGGTGTCATACTGTGTTCTAGAGCGGTGTCATACTGTATCCTAGAGCGGTGTCATGCCTGTGTCCTAGAGCGGTGTCATACTGTATCCTAGAGCGGTGTCATACTGTATCCTAGAGCGGTGTCATACTGTGTTCTAGAGCGGTGTCATACTGTGTTCTAGAGCGGTGTCATACTGTGTTCTAGAGCGGTGTCATACTGTGTCCTAGAGCGGTGTCATACTGTATCCTAGAGCGGTGTCATACTGTGTCCTAGAGCGGTGTCATACTGTGTCCTAGAGCGGTGTCATACTGTATCCTAGAGCGGTGTCATGCCTGTGTCCTAGAGCGGTGTCATACATGTGTCCTAGAGCGGTGTCATACTGTGCCTTAGAGCGGTGTCATACTGTGTCCTAGAGCGGTGTCATAGTGGTACCTAGCAGCGGGTATTACTGTGTTCTAGAGCGTTGTCATACTGTGTCCTAGAGCGGTGTCATACTGTGTCCTAGAGCGGTTTCATACTGTGTCTTAGAGCGGTGTCATACTGTGCCCTAGAGCGGGGTCATACTGTGTCCTAGAGCGATGCCATACTGTGTCCTAGAGCGGTGTCATACTGTGTCCTAAAGCGGTGTCATACTGTGTCCTAGAGCGGTGTCATACTGTGTCCTAAAGCGGTGTCATACTGTGTCCTAGAGCGGTGTCATACTGTGTCCTAGAGCGGTGTCATAATGTGTCCTAGAGCTGTGACATGTCTGTGTTCTAGAGCGTTGTCATACTGTGTCCTAGAGCGGTGTCATACTGTGTCCTAAAGCGGTGTCATACTGTGTCCTAGAGCGGTTTCATACTGTGTCCTAGAGCGGTGTCATAATGTGTCCTAGAGCTGTGTCATGCCTGTGTCCTATAGCGGTGTCATACTGTGTCCTATAGCGGTGTCATACTGTGTCCTAGAGCTGTGTCATACCTGTGTCCTAGAGCGGTGTCATACATGTGTCCTACAGCGGTGTCATACTGTGTCCTAGAGCGGTGTCATACTGTGTCCTGGAGCGGTGTCATACTGTGTCCTGGAGCGGTGTCATACTGTGTCCTAGAGCAGTGTTTTACTGTGTCCTAGAGCGGTGACATACTGTGTCTTAGAGCGATGTCGATTTGTGTCCTAGAGCGGTGTCATGCCTGTGTCCTAGAGCAGTGTCATACTGTGTCCTAGAGCGGTTTCATACTGTGACTTAGAGCGGTGTCATACTGTGTCCTAGAGCAGTGTCGATTTGTGTCCTAGAGCGGTGTCATGCCTGTGTCCTAGAGCAGTGTCATACTGTGTCCTAGAGCGGTGTCATACTGTGTCCTAGAGCGGTGTCATACTGTGTCCTAGAGCGGTGTCATACTGTGTCCTAGAACGGTGTCATGACTGTGTCCTAGAGAGGTGTCATACTGTGTCCTAGAGCGGTGTCAATTTGTGTCCTAGAGCGGTGTCGTGCCTGTGTCCTAGAGCGGTGTCATACTGAATCCTAGAGCGGGGTCATACTGTGTCCTATAGCGGTGACATAATGTGTCCTAGAGCGGTGTCATACTGTGTCCTAGAGCGGTGTCAATTTGTGTCCTAGAGCGGTGTCATACTGTGTCCTAGAGCGGTGTCATACTGTGTCTTAGACCGGTGTCATGCCTGAGTCCTAGAGGGGTGTCATACTGTGTCCTGGAGCGGTGTCATACTGTGTCCTAGACCGGTGTCATGCCTGTGTCCTAGAGCGGTGTCAATTTGTGTCCTAGAGCGGTGTCATATTGTGTCCTAGAGCGGTGACATAATGTGTCCTAGAGCGGTGTCATACTGTGTCCTAGCGCGTTGACATAATGTGTCCTAGAGCGGTGTCATACTGTGTCCTAGAGCGGGACATAATGTGTCCTAGAGCGGTGTCATACTGTGTCCTATAGCGGTGTCATTAGTGTCTAGAGCGGTGTCATACTGTGTCCTAGAGCGGTGGTCCATACTGTGTCTTAGACCGATGTCATGCCTGTGTCCTAGAGCGGTGTCATACTGTGTCCTGGAGCGGTGTCATACTGTGTCCTAGAGCGGTGTCATACTGTGTCTTAGAGCTGTGTCATGCCTGTGTCCTAGAGCGGTGTCATGCCTGTGTCCTGGAGCGGTGTCATACTGTATCCTAGAGCGGTGTCATACTGTGTCCTAGAGCGGTGACATACGTGTCCTAGAGCGTTGTGCAATTTGTGTCCTAGAGCGGTGTCATGCCTGTGTCCTAGAGCAGTATCATACTGTGTCCTAGAGCGGTGTGATACTTTGTCCTAGAGCGGTGTCATGCCTGTGTCCTAGAGCAGTGTCATACTGTGTCCTAGAGCGGCGTGATACTGTGTCCTAGAGCGGTGTCATACTGTATCCTAGAGCGGTGTCATACTGTGTCCTAGAGCGGTGACATACTGTGTCTTAGAGCGGTGTCGATTGTGTCCTAGAGCTGTGTCATGCCTGTGTCCTACAGCAGTGTCATAATGTGTCCTAGAGTTCTGTCATACTGTATCCTAGAGCGTGTCATACTGTGTCCTAGACGCGGTGACATACTGTGTCCTAGTAGCGGTTGTCAATTTGTGTCCTAGAGCGGTGTCATGCCTGTGTCCTAGAGCAGTATCATACAGTGTCCTAGAGCGGTGTGATACTTTGTCCCTAGAGCGGTGTCATGCCTGTGTCTTAGAGCGGTGTCATACTGTGTCGTAGAGCGGTGTCATACTGTGTCCTAGAGCGGTGTCATACTGTGTCCTAGAACGTTGTCATGCCTGTGTCCTAGAGCGGTGTCATACTGTGTCCTAGGAACGGTGTCATGCCTGTGTCTTAGAGCGGTGTCATACTTTGTCCTAGAGCGGTGTCATGCCTGTGTCTTAGAGCGGTGTCATACTGTGTCCTAGAACGGTGTCATGCCTGTGTCCTAGTAGCGGTGTCATACTGTGGTCCTAGAGCGTGTCAATTTGTGTCCTAGAGCGGTGTCGTGCCTGTGTCCTAGAGTTCTGTCATACTGTATCCTAGAGCGGTGTCATACTGTGTTCTAGAGCGGTGTCCATACTGTGTTCTAGAGTCGGTGTCATACTGTGTTTCTAGAGCGGTCATACTGTGTCCTAGAGCGGTGTCATACTGTGTACTAGAGCGGTGTCATACTGTGTCCTAGAGCGGTGTCATACTGTGTTCTAGAGCGGTGTCATACTGTATCCTAGAGCGGTGTCATGCCTGTGTCCTAGAGCGGTGTCATACTGTATCCTAGAGCGGTGTCATACTGTATCCTAGAGCGGTGTCATACTGTGTTCTAGAGCGGTGTCATACTGTGTTCTAGAGCGGTGTCATACTGTGTTCTAGAGCGGTGTCATACTGTGTCCTAGAGCGGTGTCATACTGTATCCTAGAGCGGTGTCATACTGTGTCCTAGAGCGGTGTCATACTGTGTCCTTAGAGCGGTGTCATACTGTTATCTAGAGCGGTGTCATGCCTGTGTCCTAGAGCGGTGTCATACATGTGTCCTAGAGCGGTGTCATACTGTGCCTTAGAGCGGTGTCATACTGTGTCCTAGAGCGGTGTCATAATGTGTCCTAGAGCGGTGTATTACTGTGTTCTAGAGCGTTGTCATACTGTGTCCTAGAGCGGTGTCATACTGTGTCCTAGAGCGGTTTCATACTGTGTCTTAGAGCGGTGTCATACTGTGCCCTAGAGCGGGGTCATACTGTGTCCTAGAGCGATGCCATACGTGTCCTAGAGCGGTGTCATACTGTGTCCTAAAGCGGTGTCATACTGTGTCCTAGAGCGGTGTCATACTGTGTCCTAAAGCGGTGTCATACTGTGTCCTAGAGCGGTGTCATACTGTGTCCTAGAGCGGTGTCATAATGTGTCCTAGAGCTGTGACATGTCTGTGTTCTAGAGCGTTGTCATACTGTGTCCTAGAGCGGTGTCATACTGTGTCCTAAAGCGGTGTCATACTGTGTCCTAGAGCGGTTTCATACTGTGTCCTAGAGCGGTGTCATAATGTGTCCTAGAGCTGTGTCATGCCTGTGTCCTATAGCGGTGTCATACTGTGTCCTATAGCGGTGTCATACTGTGTCCTAGAGCTGTGTCATACCTGTGTCCTAGAGCGGTGTCATACATGTGTCCTACAGCGGTGTCATACTGTGTCCTAGAGCGGTGTCATACCTGTGTCCTAGAGCGGTGTCATACCTGTGTCCTAGAGCGGTGTCATACTGTGTCCTAGAGCGGTGTCATACTGTGTCCTAGAGCGGTGTCATACTGTGTCCTAGAGCGGTGTCATACATGTGTCCTATAGCGGTGTCATACCTGTGTCCTAGAGCGGTGTCATACCTGTGTCCTAGAGCGGTATCATACTGTGTCCTAGAGCGGTGTCATGCCTGTGTCCTAGAGCGGTGTCATACTGTGTCCTAGAGCGGTATCATACTGTGTCCTAGAGCGGTGTCATGCCTGTGTCCTAGAGCGGTGTCATACCTGTGTCCTAGAGCGGTGTCATACTGTGTCCTAGAGCGGTGTCACACTGTGTCCTAGAGCGGTGTCATACTGTGTCATAGAGCGGTGTCACACTGTGTCCTAGAGCGGTGTCATACTGTGCCCATAGAGTCGGTGTCATACTGTGTCCTAGAGCGGTGTCATACTTACTGTGCATATAGCGGTGTCATACTGTGTCCTAGAGCGGTGTCCATACCTGTGTCCTATAGTGGTGTCAAACCTGTGTTCTAGAGCGGTTGTCATACTGTGTCCTAAAGCGGTGTCATACTGTGTCTAGAGCGGTGTCATACTGTGTCCCTAGAGCGGTGTCATAATGTGTCCTAGAGCTGTGGACATGTCTGTGTTCTAGAGCGTTGTCATACTGTGTCCTAGAGCGGTGTCATACTGTGTCCTAACGGTGTCATACTGTGTCCTAGAGCGGTTTCATACTGTGTCCTAAGAGCGTGGTGTCATAATGTGTCCTAGAGCTGTGTCATGCCTGTGTCTATAGCGGTGTCATACTGTGTCCTATAGTGTGTCATACTGTGTCCTAGAGCTGTGTCTATACCTGTGTCCTAGAGCGGTGTCATACATGTTGTCCTACAGCGGTGTCATACTGTGTCCTAGAGCGGTGTCATACCTGTGTCCTAGAGCGGTGTCATACCTGTGTCCTAGAGCGGTGTCATACTGTGTCCTAGAGCGGTGTCATACTGTGTCCTAGAGCGGTGTCATACTGTGTCCTAGAGCGGTGTCATACATGTGTCCTATAGCGGTGTCATACCTGTGTCCTAGAGCGGTGTCATACCTGTGTCCTAGAGCGGTATCATACTGTGTCCTAGAGCGGTGTCATGCCTGTGTCCTAGAGCGGTGTCATACCTGTGTCCTAGAGCGGTATCATACTGTGTCCTAGAGCGGTGTCATGCCTGTGTCCTAGAGCGGTGTCATACCTGTGTCCTAGAGCGGTGTCATACTGTGTCCTAGAGCGGTGTCACACTGTGTCCTAGAGCGGTGTCATACTGTGTCATAGAGCGGTGTCACACTGTGTCCTAGAGCGGTGTCATACTGTGCCCTAGAGCGGTGTCATACTGTGTCCTAGAGCGGTGTCATACTGTGTCCTATAGCGGTGTCATACTGTGTCCTAGAGCGGTGTCATACCTGTGTCCTATAGTGGTGTCAAACCTGTGTTCTAGAGCGGTGTCATACCTGTGTCCTAGAGCGGTGTCATAACTGTGTCCTAGAGCGGTGTCATACCTTGTCCTATAGCTGGTGTCATACCTGTGTCCTAGATCGGTGTCATACTGTGTCCTAGAGCGGTGTCATACTGTGTCCTAGATCGGTGTCATACCTGTGTCCTAGAGCGGTGTCATACCTGTGTCCTATAGCGGTGTAATACTGTGTCCTAGAGCGTGTGTCATACGTGTCCTAGTGCGGTGCCATACCTGTGTCCTATAGCGGTGTCATACCTGTGTCCTATAGCGGTGTCATACTGTGTCCTATAGCGGTGTCATACTGTGTCACTATAGCGGTGTCATACCTGTGTCCTATAGCGGTGTAATACTGTGTCCTATAGCGGGTCATACTGTGTCCTAGTGCGGTGTCATACCTGTGTCCTATAGCGGTGTCATACCTGTGTCCTAGATCGGTGTCATACTGTGTCCTAGAACCGGTGGTCATACTGTGTCCTAGATCGGTGTCATACCTGTGTCCTATAGCGGTGTCAACACTGTGTCCCTATAGCGGTCTCATACTGTGTCCTAGAGCGGTGTCATACTGTGATCTAGAGTCGGTGTCATACTGTGCCCTAGAGCGGTGTCATACTGTGTCCTATAGCGGTGTCATACCTGTGTCCTAGATCCAGTGTCATACTGTGTCCTAGAGCGGTGTCATACTGTGTCCTAGATCGGTGTCATACCTGTGTCCTATAGCGGTGTCATACTGTGTCCTATAGCGGTCTCATACTGTGTCCTAGAGCGGTGTCATACTGTGCCCTAGGAGCGGTGTCATACTGTGCCCTAGAGCGGTGTCATACTGTGTCCTAGAGCGGTGTCATACTGTGTCCTAGAGCGGTGTCATACTGTGTCCTAGCGCGGTGTCATAATGTGTCTCTAGAGCGGTGTATTACTGCGTTCTAGAGCGTTGTCATACTGTGTCCTAGAGCGGTGTCCATACTGTGTCCCTAGAGCTGTTTCATACTGTGTCTTAGAGGGTGTCATACTGTGCCTAGAGCGGTTGTCATACTGTGTCCTAGAGCGATGCCATAGCTGTGTCCTAGAGCGGTGTCATACTGTGTCCTAAAGCGGTGTCATACTGTGTCCTAGAGCGGTGTCATACTGTGCCCTAGAGCGGTGTCATACTGTGTCCTAGAGCGGTGTCATAATGTGTCCTAGAGCGGTGTCATACTGTGTCCTAGAGCGGTGTCACAATGTGTCCTAGAGCGGTGTCATACTGTGTCCTAGAGCGGTGTCATACTGGTGCCTAGAGCTGTGACATGTCTGTGTTCTAGGAGCGTTGTCATACTGTGTCCTAGAGCGGTGTCAATACTGTGTCCTAAAGCGGTGTCATACTGTGTCCTAGAGCGGTGTCATACTGTGTCCTAGAGCGGTGTCATACTGTATCCTAGAGCGGTGTCATACTGTGTCCTACAGCGGTGTCATACTGTGTCCTAGAGCGGTGTCATACTGTGTCCTAGAGCGGTGTCATACTGGTGTAATAGAGCGGTGTCATACTGTGTCCTAGAGCGGTGTCATACCTGTGTCCTATAGTGGTGTCAAACCGTGTTCTAGAGCTGTGTCATACCTGTGTCCTAGAGCGGTGTCATACATGTGTCCTAGAGCGGTGTCATACCTGTGTCCCTTAGCGGTGTCATACCTGTGTCCTAGATCGGTGTCATACTGTGTCCTAGAGCGGTGTCATACTGTGTCCTAGATCGGTGTCATACCTGTGTCCTAGAGCGGTTGTCATGCCTGTGTCCTATAGCGGTGTAATACTGTGTCCTAGAGCGGTGTCATACTGTGCCCTAGAGCGGGGTCATACCTGTGTCCTATAGCGATGCCATACTGTGTCCTAGAGCGGTGTCATACTGTGTCCTAAAGCGGTGTCATACTGTGTCCTAGAGCGGTGTCATACTGTGTCCTAAAGCGGTGTCATACTGTGTCCTATAGCGGTGTCATACTGTGTCCTAGAGCGGTGTCATAATGTGTCCTATAGCGGTGTCATACCTGTGTCCTAGATCGGTGTCATACTGTGTCCTAGAGCGGTGTCATACTGTGTCCTAGATCGGTGTCATACCTGTGTCCTAGAGCGGTTTCATACTGTGTCCTATAGCGGTCTCATACTGTGTCCTAGAGCGGTGTCACACTGTGATCTAGAGCGGTGTCATACTGTGTCCTATAGCGGTGTCATACTGTGTCCTAGAGCTGTGTCATACCTGTGTCCTAGATCGGTGTCATACTGTGTCCTAGAGCGGTGTCATACTGTGTCCTAGATCGGTGTCATACCTGTGTCCTATAGCGGTGTCATACTGTGTCCTATAGCGGTCTCATACTGTGTCCTAGAGCGGTGTCATACTGTGATCTAGAGCGGTGTCATACTGTGCCCTAGAGCGGTGTCATACTGTGTCCTAGAGCGGTGTCATACTGTGTCCTAGAGCGGTGTCATACTGTGTCCTAGAGCGGTGTCATACTGTGCCTTAGATCGGTGTCATACTGTGTCCTAGAGCGGTGTCATAATGTGTCCTAGAGCGGTGTCATTACTGTGTTCTAGAGCGTGTGTCATACTGTGTCCTAGAGCGGTGTCATACTGTGTCCTAGAGCTGTTTCATACTGTGTCTTAGAGGGTGTCATACTGTGCCCTAGAGCGGTGTCATACTGTGTCCTAGAGCGATGCCATACTGTGTCCTAGAGCGGTGTCATACTGTGTCCTAAAGCGGTGTCATACTGTGTCCTAGAGCGGTGTCATACTGTGCCCTAGAGCGGTGTCATACTGTGTCCTAGAGCGGTGTCATAATGTGTCCTAGAGCGGTGTCATACTGTGTCCTAGAGCGGTGTCATAATGTGTCCTAGAGCAGTGTCATACTGTGTCCTAGAGCGGTGTCATACCTGTGTCCTAGAGCGGTGTCATGCCTGTGTCCTATAGCGGTGTAATACTGTGTCCTAGAGCGGTGTCATACTGTGCCCTAGAGCGGGGTCATACCTGTGTCCTATAGCACGATGCCATACTGTGTCCTAGAGCGGTGTCATACTGTGTCCTAAAGCGGTGTCATACTGTGTCCTAGAGCGGTGTCATACTGTGTCCTAAAGCGGTGTCATACTGTGTCCTATAGCGGTGTCATACTGTGTCCTAGAGCGGTGTCATAATGTGTCCTATAGCGGTGTCATACCTGTGTCCTAGATCGGTGTCATACTGTGTCCTAGAGCGGTGTCATACTGTGTCCTAGATCGGTGTCATACCTGTGTCCTAGAGCGGTTTCATACTGTGTCCTATAGCGGTCTCATACTGTGTCCTAGAGCGGTGTCACACTGTGATCTAGAGCGGTGTCCATACTGTGTCCTATAGCGGTGTCATACTGTGTCCTAGAGCTGTGTCATACCTGTGTCCTAGATCGGTGTCATACTGTGTCCTAGAGCGGTGTCATACTGTGTCCTAGATCGGTGTCATACCTGTGTCCTATAGCGGTGTCATACTGTGTCCTATAGCGGTCTCATACTGTGTCCTAGAGCGGTGTCATACTGTGATCTAGAGCGGTGTCATACTGTGCCCTAGAGCGGTGTCATACTGTGTCCTAGAGCGGTGTCATACTGTGTCCTAGAGCGGTGTCATACTGTGTCCTAGAGCGGTGTCATACTGTGCCTTAGATCGGTGTCATACTGTGTCCTAGAGCGGTGTCATAATGTGTCCTAGAGCGGTGTATTACTGTGTTCTAGAGCGTTGTCATACTGTGTCCTAGAGCGGTGTCATACTGTGTCCTAGAGCTGTTTCATACTGTGTCTTAGAGGGTGTCATACTGTGCCCTAGAGCGGTGTCATACTGTGTCCTAGAGCGATGCCATACTGTGTCCTAGAGCGTGTGTCATACTGTGTCCTAAAGCGGTGTCATACTGTGTCCTAGATCGGTGTCATACTGTGCCCTAGAGCGGTGTCATACTGTGTCCTAGAGCGGTGTCATAATGTGTCCTAGAGCGGTGTCATACTGTGTCCTAGAGCGGTGTCATAATGTGTCCTAGAGCAGTGTCATACTGTGTCCTAGAGCGGTGTCATACTGTGTCCTAGAGCTGTGACATGTCTGTGTTCTAGAGCGTTGTCATACTGTGTCCTAGAGCGGTGTCATACTGTGTCCTAAAGCGGTGTCATACTGTGTCCTAGAGCGGTGTCATACTGTGTCCTAAAGCGGTGTCATACTGTATCCTAGAGCGGTGTCAATACTGTGTCCTAAAGCGGTGTCATACTGTGTCCTAGAGCGGTGTCATACTGTGTCCTAGAGCGGTGTCATACTGTGTCCTAGAGCGGTGTCATACTGTGTCCTAGAGCGGTGTCATACTGTGTCCTAGAGCGGTGTCTTACTGTGTCCTAGAGCTGTGACATGTCTGTGTCCTAGAGCGGTGGCATACTGTGTCCTAAGAAGAGTCATACTGTGTCCCTAGAGCGGTGTCATACTGTGTCCTAGAGCGGTGTCATACTGTGTCCTAGAGCGGTGTCACGTATGTCCTAGAGCGGTGTCATTTGTGTTCTAGAACGGTGTCATACTGTGTCCTAGAGCGGTGTCATGCCTGTGTCCTAGAGCGGTGTCACGTATGTCCTAGAGCGGTGTCATTTGTGTTCTAGAGCGGTGTCATACTGTGTCCTAGAGCGGTGTCACGTATGTCCTAGAGCGGTGTCATTTGTGTTTCTAGAGCGTGTGTCCATACTGTGTCCTAGAGCGGTGTCATACTGTGTCCTAGAGCGGTGTCACGTATGTCCTAGAGCGGTGTCATGTCTGTGTCCTAGAGCGGTGTCATACTGTGTCCTAGAGCGGTGTCATGCCTGTTGTCCTAGAGCGGTGTCATACTGTGGTCCTAGAGCGGTGTCATACTGTGTCCTAGAGCGGTGTCATACCTGTGTCCTATAGTGGTGTCAAACCTGTGTTCTAGAGCGGTGTCATACCTGTGTCCTAGAGCGGTGTCATACTGTGTCCTAGAGCGGTGTCATACCTGTGTCCTATAGCGGTGTCATACCTGTGTCCTAGATCGGTGTCATACTGTGTCCTAGAGCGGTGTCATACTGTGTCCTAGATCGGTGTCATACCTGTGTCCTAGAGCGGTGTCATACCTGTGTCCTATAGCGGTGTAATACTGTGTCCTAGAGCGGTGTCATACTGTGTCCTAGTGCGGTGCCATACCTGTGTCCTATAGCGGTGTCATACCTGTGTCCTATAGCGGTGTCATACTGTGTCCTATAGCGGTGTCATACTGTGTCCTATAGCGGTGTCATACCTGTGTCCTATAGCGGTGTAATACTGTGTCCTATAGCGGTGTCATACTGTGTCCTAGTGCGGTGTCATACCTGTGTCCTATAGCGGTGTCATACCTGTGTCCTAGATCGGTGTCATACTGTGTCCTAGACCGGTGTCATACTGTGTCCTAGATCGGTGTCATACCTGTGTCCTATAGCGGTGTCACACTGTGTCCTATAGCGGTCTCATACTGTGTCCTAGAGCGGTGTCATACTGTGATCTAGAGCGGTGTCATACTGTGCCCTAGAGCGGTGTCATACTGTGTCCTATAGCGGTGTCATACCTGTGTCCTAGATCGGTGTCATACTGTGTCCTAGAGCGGTGTCATACTGTGTCCTAGATCGGTGTCATACCTGTGTCCTATAGCGGTGTCATACTGTGTCCTATAGCGGTCTCATACTGTGTCCTAGAGCGGTGTCATACTGTGCCCTAGAGCGGTGTCATACTGTGCCCTAGAGCGGTGTCATACTGTGTCCTAGAGCGGTGTCATACTGTGTCCTAGAGCGGTGTCATACTGTGTCCTAGAGCGGTGTCATAATGTGTCCTAGAGCGGTGTATTACTGCGTTCTAGAGCGTTGTCATACTGTGTCCTAGAGCGGTGTCATACTGTGTCCTAGAGCTGTTTCATACTGTGTCTTAGAGGGTGTCATACTGTGCCCTAGAGCGGTGTCATACTGTGTCCTAGAGCGATGCCATACTGTGTCCTAGAGCGGTGTCATACTGTGTCCTAAAGCGGTGTCATACTGTGTCCTAGAGCGGTGTCATACTGTGCCCTAGAGCGGTGTCATACTGTGTCCTAGAGCGGTGTCATAATGTGTCCTAGAGCGGTGTCATACTGTGTCCTAGAGCGGTGTCATAATGTGTCCTAGAGCGGTGTCATACTGTGTCCTAGAGCGGTGTCATACTGTGTCCTAGAGCTGTGACATGTCTGTGTTCTAGAGCGTTGTCATACTGTGTCCTAGAGCGGTGTCATACTGTGTCCTAAAGCGGTGTCATACTGTGTCCTAGAGCGGTGTCATACTGTGTCCTAAAGCGGTGTCATACTGTATCCTAGAGCGGTGTCATACTGTGTCCTAAAGCGGTGTCATACTGTGTCCTAGAGCGGTGTCATACTGTGTCCTAGAGCGGTGTCATACTGTGTAATAGAGCGGTGTCATACTGTGTCCTAGAGCGGTGTCATACCTGTGTCCTATAGTGGTGTCAAACCTGTGTTCTAGAGCGGTGTCATACCTGTGTCCTAGAGCGGTGTCATACTGTGTCCTAGAGCGGTGTCATACCTGTGTCCTATAGCGGTGTCATACCTGTGTCCTAGATCGGTGTCATACTGTGTCCTAGAGCGGTGTCATACTGTGTCCTAGATCGGTGTCATACCTGTGTCCTAGAGCGGTGTCATGCCTGTGTCCTATAGCGGTGTAATACTGTGTCCTAGAGCGGTGTCATACTGTGTCCTAGTGCGGTGCCATACCTGTGTCCTATAGCGGTGTCATACCTGTGTCCTATAGCGGTGTCATACTGTGTCCTATAGCGGTGTCATACTGTGTCCTATAGCGGTGTCATACCTGTGTCCTATAGCGGTGTAATACTGTGTCCTATAGCGGTGTCATACTGTGTCCTAGTGCGGTGTCATACCTGTGTCCTATAGCGGTGTCATACCTGTGTCCTAGATCGGTGTCATACTGTGTCCTAGAGCGGTGTCATACTGTGTCCTAGATCGGTGTCATACCTGTGTCCTATAGCGGTGTCATACTGTGTCCTATAGCGGTCTCATACTGTGTCCTAGAGCGGTGTCACACTGTGATCTAGAGCGGTGTCATACTGTGAGCTAGAGCGGTGTCATACTGTGTCCTATAGCGGTGTCATACCTGTGTCCTAGATCGGTGTCATACTGTGTCCTAGAGCGGTGTCATACTGTGTCCTAGATCGGTGTCATACCTGTGTCCTATAGCGGTGTCATACTGTGTCCTATAGCGGTCTCATACTGTGTCCTAGAGCGGTGTCATACTGTGATCTAGAGCGGTGTCATACTGTGCCCTAGAGCGGTGTCATACTGTGTCCTAGAGCGGTGTCATACTGTGTCCTAGAGCGGTGTCATACTGTGTCCTAGAGCGGTGTCATACTGTGCCTTAGATCGGTGTCATACTGTGTCCTAGAGCGGTGTCATAATGTGTCCTAGAGCGGTGTATTACTGTGTTCTAGAGCGTTGTCATACTGTGTCCTAGAGCGGTGTCATACTGTGTCCTAGAGCTGTTTCATACTGTGTCTTAGAGGGGTGTCATACTGTGCCCTAGAGCGGTGTCATACTGTGTCCCTAGGAGCGATGCCATACTGTGTCCTAGAGCGGTGTCATACTGTGTCCTAAAGCGGTGTCATACTGTGTCCTAGAGGCGTGTCATACTGTGCCCTAGAGCGGTGTCATACTGTGTCCTAGAGCGGTGTCATAATGTGTCCTAGAGCGGTGTCATACTGTGTCCTAGAGCGGTGTCATAATGTGTCCTAGAGCAGTGTCATACTGTGTCCTAGAGCGGGTGTCATACTGTGTCCTAGAGCTGTGACATGTCTGTGTTCTAGAGCGTTGTCATACTGTGTCCTAGAGCGGTGTCATACTGTGTCCTAAAGCGGTGTCATACTGTGTCCTAGAGCGGTGTCATACTGTGTCCTAAAGCGGTGTCATACTGTATCCTAGAGCGGTGTCAATACTGTGTCCTAAAGCGGTGTCATACTGTGTCCTAGAGCGGTGTCATACTGTGTCCTAGAGCGGTGTCATACTGTGTCCTAGAGCGGTGTCATACTGTGTCCTAGAGCGGTGTCATACTGTGTCCTAGAGCGGTGTCTTACTGTGTCCTAGAGCTGTGACATGTCTGTGTCCTAGAGCGGTGTCATACTGTGTCCTAGAGAAGAGTCATACTGTGTCCTAGAGCGGTGTCATACTGTGTCCTAGAGCGGTGTCATACTGTGTCCTAGAGCGGTGTCACGTATGTCCTAGAGCGGTGTCATTTGTGTTCTAGAACGGTGTCATACTGTGTCCTAGAGCGGTGTCATGCCTGTGTCCTAGAGCGGTGTCACGTATGTCCTAGAGCGGTGTCATTTGTGTTCTAGAGCGGTGTCATACTGTGTCCTAGAGCGGTGTCACGTATGTCCTAGAGCGGTGTCATTTGTGTTCTAGAGCGGTGTCATACTGTGTCCTAGAGCGGTGTCATACTGTGTCCTAGAGCGGTGTCACGTATGTCCTAGAGCGGTGTCATGTCTGTGTCCTAGAGCGGTGTCATACTGTGTCCTAGAGCGGTGTCATGCCTGTGTCCTAGAGCGGTGTCATACTGTGTCCTAGAGCGGTGTCATACTGTGTCCTGGAGTGGTGTCATGTCTGTGTCCTAGAGCTTTGACATGTCTGTGTCCTAGAGCGGTGTCTTGTGTGTCCTAGATCGGTGTCATGTGTGTTCTAGAGCGATGTCACGACTGTGTCCTAGAACTTTGATGTTGGACTGTCCTGATGAAAGTCGGCAAGATCTTTTGTTGTGGGGAAAAGATTCTCTAGATCACAGGCCGGCAAGACTTTTTGGAGTACCGAGATAATTCCCCAGATGAAAGCGGGACAGCCGCCGGGTTGTCTACATCGAGTCGGAAAAGGAGATAAAAAAAATAGTTCTCGACACCTAGTGTCTAGTCAGATTTGTGACGTCATTCAGACACAGTATTAAAACATTCGGAAAAACAACTTTGGCGGGAGTCGACCAAATGTTGTGAAGCAACAAGGAGGTGTGTGATATTCCGGGTTTGATTAGGGAGAAAGACTACAGTGTCTTGTGTTGATTTACATCGGCGGACATTTATCCATTGTGTGAATTAATAGTCTCGATTTCAAACAGGTATAAATATATGGTATTTAATTAAATAGACCCAAATTAGATGATTCTTAGGAGACTAGAGTGGTAATGTTTATGAGAACGTATTATAGGATCGTCGGCAGCAGTAGGCTATCGCGTTGCTTAAACTAGCTAGTGTGAGATATCAATTAACTAAGTGAGTTAAGAACAATAGAGTGGGATGATATTTAGGGAGATTGAAAGTGGTTGGGGGGGGGGGGGGGGGGGTAAAGGAAATGTCAAATGGTAACGAACGAACGAACGAACGAACAAACTTTATTTTCAAAGGGAAACAAATTGGGCACGCAGGCCCGTCTTACATTCGACCCTTCCAATCACTCATCTTTCTTTCATCAACAGTGCATAGGAAAAAAACATTGTCACATGAATTTTGTAAACATAAACAATGCCAGTTTGAGATGATCTGTGATGTGTGGTAACTTGGGAGATAGTAAGTGAGATGATATGTGGCGTGTTGATAGTTGTGAAATAGCAAATGAGATGATCTGTGATGTGTGGTAAGTTGTGAGATCGCAAGTGAGATGATATGTGGCGTGTGGTAAGTTGTGAGAAAGCAAGTGAGATGATCTGTCGCGTGTGGTATGTTGTGAAATATCAAGTGAGATGATATTTGATGTGTGGTAACTTGTGAGATAGCAAGTGAGATGAACTGTGGCGTGTGGTAAGCTTTGAGATAGCAAGTGTGGTGATCTGTCGCGTTTGGTATATTGTGAAATAGCAAGTGAGGTTATCTTTGATGTGAGATAACTTGTGAGATAGCAAGTGGGATTATCTATGGCGTGTGGTAAGTTGTGAGTTTGCAAGTGAGATAATCTGTGGCGTGTGGTAAGTTGTGAGATAGCAAGTGAGATAATCTTTGGCGTGAGTTAAGTTGTGATATGACAAGCGCGATCACTATCTCTAGCGTGCAATATGTTGCACGATTTATGTCTGACATATTTAACTATCTAAACACACAATGATGATAAACACACAAACACAGGCACAGTGCAGGCAAACGCAGACATACCTGTATACATGCATACATACCTTCTTCTTCCTCTCCTCCTCCTCCTTTTTCTTCTTCTTCTTCTTTTCTTCTTCTTCTTCTTCTTCTTCTTCTTCTTCTTCTTCTTCTTCTTCTTCTTCTTCTTCTTCTTTCTTCTTCAGCGTTCCGAGCCATTGAGGTCCTTTGCTGCAGATACAATCCTTCTCCATTCGTCTCTCTGGTTGCCTTCTCTTGCCAGTCGTAAATTCGAAGTGCTTGTAGGTCTGTATATATATTATCTCTCCACCGTTTTCTTGGTCAACTCAGGGTCTACGGTCATTTATTTCATGAGTGTAAGCGAGTTGTCTTTCCCTATTGTCTTCCATTCTTTCTATATGCCCTAGCCATTGTAGTCTATTAGCCTTCATGATACCAGTGATTAGCCGGGACTTAAACAGATCATAAATGTCTTTGTTACTTCTTCTTTTCCACTCTCCACATTCTATCCCTAATGGGTCCAAAGATGCGTCTTAAAACTTTGTTCTCAAAGGTTTGTCAGGAAAGGCTTCATCTCCTTTAGTTGTACTCCAGGTTTCAGAGCCATACAGCACAACTGGTCTGATCAGTGTTTTTTATATTGTGATTTTGGTGTTACGAGATGGCGCATTTGATTTTAGTATATGTTGTAATGTATAGTATATCTTATTTCCAGATTTGATTCTAGCTTGTATTTCTTCCCTTATGATGTTGGAGCAGTTGAAGATTGTACCCAGGTATTTGTATGTTTCTTTTAATGGTCATATTATCTATTTGTATGTGGCCATAATTTTTAACCATTCCTTCTCTTGAAATTACCATATATTCTGTCTTATCTTGGTTGATACCCAGCCCCATCTGTTGGGCTTTTTCCTTTAAGTGAGTCAATATGTCCAGTGTCTTTTGTTCATTTTCCCATATAATATCTATATCATCTGCATAACCAAGCAGCTTGGATGTTCCTCCAATATCACAGTCCTCCTTTACCTTCCTTACAACTTTCTCTAGAGCCAGATTGAAGAGTAGCGGCGATAGTGCATCGCCTTGTTTCAAGCCAGATGTTATTTGGAAAGGGTCTGATTTCCTACCTTTATATGTTACTATATTATAAGTATCTTCCATGCATAGTCTGGTCATTGGTATTCCAAATTCCTGCATAGCATTCCATAGACTATTCCTATGGACACTATCATAAGCCTTTTTTAAAATCCACAAAAATTGTTATGGAGATCTCTTTTATCTACCAATTCCCCATTGATGGTGATCGAAAAAGGACAGCCCGAAAATAATCGTATTTACCGATGGGCCCTTTTCCTTCAGAACTTTTCGTTCACGTTCAGACACATCAAAGGCTCGAAGAACACTATTGCAGATTTGCTGACGAGACCTTCAGACATTCCAGTCGAACAGATAAATGACACGACGACGTCTCCAGTTGACAAGAATTGTAGTTAGTGTAAATAGATAGCTTAAATTAGATTAAATAGTTAATACTATTTTTATTGCAGTTGCATATTTATGTAAATTTTTTCTATCAAGTAAATAACAGCTAATGAATATATTATAACTAGACTATTTTTTGTTGTGAGTAAAACATTTTCTCTAAATAATAATAAGATTCATTTCCCATGCAACAAATTACAGAACTCTTAATTTTATTATAAATCCATTAAATAGCGAACTTGCTTAGGAAACAGCAACATAGTGTAAAATACGGGAAGTAAGAACCATTACAGTATAGCCACTTAGTGTTACTTAATTATATTTCTGGAATTTACTACGTCTATTTGACGGAAACCACAAAAAGTTAATTTAAGAATTTACTTTCTTTTCCTCTCACGATTGCCGAACGCAATCAAACATGATTGTACATAAGATATTTCAGGTTTAAGAACGTTTAAGCACATTTGTTAACTTAAAGATGTGCGTAATTTAAAGATGTGCGTAATTTTTAAAAAAATAGTTTATAGAATGTCAAAAGTGCTAAACATAATGTGATAAACATTTTTAACAATGCATAGTGTGAAAGACTGAGTAAAAAGCGTATGAAAGAAGGCATGAATGGATTAAAAGAAGACATGTAAATATTAGTGCGCGTTTTTGCACACATGCTTTAGTGTGTTGATTTGTCTTTGGTCTTTTTGGCAACGCATGTGGTTGTTCATTGCTTTTATACGTGTTAACATTAGAATTACATTACACTCGTGTTTATAGATTCAAGGATCACAGTTCGGTAACTCATCTCAAGAATTTAGCATAAGCCTTGATTTGTGAGATGTAGTGACCTACCTGATGACATTTGGAGAACAAAATTACATTTATTATAAGCATACACTTGTGTTTATAACTAACACACATATGATTTCTAACAGAACATATAAACGAACATAATACGAACATATAACGTACATACACCAATTAATAAGAAGGGGAGATTACACTGATACAAGGGACATAAGGGATTAAAAGTTTATGACTCCACAAGAGAAGAGTCTACCAACAAGCGGAAGCTAGATAGGTAGAAATCAGGGAACACAGCTTCTTGAACAGATATGTTGAGGTAACATTTTATGGAGGCCTATGGATTAATGTCCATGATTAGTCTCCGTTAAGAGAGACAAATTGTTTCGTGGCACCATTTTAAGGGTGTGTGAGAGGTTTTGCATTGAATGGGCTACCATTCATATAAGACATTGATGCCTTGGTCTGTTTAACAGCCTCCAGTAGTAAAATGTAGGAGAGTAGTTGACTCTTGGCAACATATCAAGACTGCTGAACTGAGGATAAACCAGTGGGTAGATACTTCGACAGTGTATCATACTTTCATGAATCACGGTTGTATCCAAACAGAATCACTGACAGATTCCCACACCCCACTGACAAAGTAGTCAGACTAATTTTATATGTATAGACAACATTGTGTCACAATTCTTGAGTGGAATTTGATGACACAATACCCGGGGAGCAGGGGTGGATGTCAGGGTGTTGGGGAATAGAGACAGGACATATTGAGGACAAGAGACATAATAGAGACAGGGACATAGTTAGAGGCGCAGTGATGTCAGCGACAGGACATCTACAGGAGCAGAGAGATAGGACATACATGACATATATAAGGACGTAGAGATGTCATAAGACAGGACATCTACAGGACATATAGAGATACTAGACACCGGTCATAGACAGGACATAGACAGGACAAGACCCAGTTATAAAAGGGGACACAAGTCTACAGGACTCTGTTGACTAGACAGCATTGCACTGTACGACCCGACCCAACACGGGCAGACAGGAGTCCGACGTGACTGGTGGGACAGCCCGGGTTGTCTCGAGAAACACGAGGTCCAGTACCACGAGACCAGCGGTCAGCGTGAAGAAAGGACAGGCGGAGACTCGACAGTTTAGAGGAAGGATGTGTTTTCTGGAGCGAGTGTTTAAGAATTGCGAGAGTGCTCGCTTGATTTGCCATATGTGAAGATAGCTGTGATTTGAGTGCAGTGCTTTGTGTGTGATTGCCCCAGTGCTATTATTATGTATTAGCAGCACTATGTATATACTGATGTAACCGCCTTGTGTGCGCATTGTAACTATAATCAGGTTCTCCTGACTAAACATCATACCACGTGTACTACTGATGTGTTCTTGAGTGCATATGCAGGATTTGAGAAGACCTGTGCATGTGAGACGCTGAAACAGTTCCACCCAATTTTATTCATATTTTTACGTGAGCTTTACAGGACGTGTTAATCATAAAATTTACTGGCTGTTTATCATTTGCCAGGCACTGTTAATTCAATAGCATATAATTGGTTAACGTGGTGGGTTAAGACATAATAGTAATACGTTACTTGTACAGTCTCCTGTGGTCGAATTGCACAAGCCATTATCGCAGTCCGCTGAACACGTATTTGAGCATTGTGGTGGTCCGTATCTACCAGCTCTGCAGTCTAATTTAGAAGAGAGCCAAATTAGCAGCACTAGATCAAGTTTGCCCACTCACAGATACTGATGTGTGCGTTTGCACTTTTGGTCTTTCTATATATGTGTATATATTGGTGTCAGGTCTTAATAAGATGTGACTGAGCTACCGTATAACAGTAGACGGTACTACCTGCTTTCTGTTAGCGCCGAACGGTGGGCGGCGCTTACCAAAACCGACACCCCACATTGTGCCAACGGCTTCGAGCGGAAGAGCGCAATTGGGAGGATACAAGCCTTACCCTGGTGCGAGGAAATGCTACCTAAAGACAAATGTCATGGCAGGGCAGACCAGGCCCTAAGCCTTGGTTAGCGGCTGGTCTAGGATCGAAGCTCTGTCAGGCGGACAGTTAGAGCATTGCTTTGCTGATCCGGCAGCTTCTGCAGCTTGTCTTGTTCCAGATCTGGAGGTGTTACCTTTCCTCTGGAGTGAACTAGGCAGGCCGAGAGAGGGTACATGTTGTATGGGCAACACATGATCTCTTTATTTTAGCCCAGGCTTTGTACTATGGATATATATATATATATATATATATAATATATATATATATATAATATATAATATATATATATATCTATATATATATATTATATATATATGAGTGTGTGTGTGTGTGTGTGTGTTTGTGTGTGTGTGTGTTTTTTTCTTCGCGTTTCCATCCTGTTTCAGGATATTGCGGTCAACATTAGCATCTTTCAACTGTATGTTGATTCCTAGGCGAGATTACGCTCATCAGCACGCCACGACTTTCTGAGCGACCGGCTCCATACTCTCATAAGTCACTGGCGCGACTCGAATCACTTCTGACTCTCGTGCGCTTACGTCAACCACGAGAGTATTCGGGGTTACGGAGAAAGCTGCTAAAACCTCGACCAGGGAGACCGGCATATATATATATATATATGTGTGTGTGTGTGTGTGTGTGTGTGTGTGTTTTTGTGTGTATATGTTTGTGTGTGTGTTTGTGTGAGTGTGTGTGTTCGCCTTAACTTCCTTCGCCTGGCCTCTGTTTAGAATTCTTGACCATCTCTGAGGCCTGTACTTTCATCCAGCCTTAGACTTAAATTTATACGAACTATTTCGATCTCTTCTTCTTCTTCTTCTTCTTCTTCTTCTTCTTCTTCTTCTTCTTCTTTCTTCTTCTTCTTCTTTCTTCTTCAGTGGATAGTCCTTCATTCAGTCATCCGATTTGTTGATTAGCTTTAGGTTTGCATCTATCTTCCAGCCTCCCACTTTATCTCCTCTGTTGTCAGTCTATGATTAATCTCATATTTCTGAGATTATTAAGTATTAAGTATAGCTATTAAGTCTCCGTCTATTATCCAGTTGTTTCATTTATTTCTATACTTTGAAGTCTTGGATGTCTTATTGATGGCCCATATATGGTACACATGAAGATTGCCACTGCCTTTACAATTACATCAACCCATATAATTCCGCACTGGTTGTTACACTTCATAGATACTTTACTGCTTGGTCATGGGGATACCAATAAAGTCGTGGTCGGCAACAGGTCTAGGATCGAAGCTCCGACAGACGGACAGTTATAGCATTGCTATTCTGATCCGGCAGTGTCTGCAGCTTGTTTTGTTCCAGATGTATCGGTGTTTCCTTAGCTGGGCAGGCCGAGAGAGGGATCATGGGTAACACATGGCCTCTACAATTCAGCCCAGGCGTTGTGCTGTTGAGAGGCTATTATACTTTTGTATGTTTTTAAATTAAGCACAATAACTATCGTTTCTCAAGACGGCAAGTTGCCAATACATAGAAATACATAATAAGAATGTTACTGCTTGTATAATGACACCAAACCATTTATTTCCTTTCTGGTTGTTACATTTCACATATACTTTAACACGAGCGTGACGTGCTTAATTTCACATATAATACAATTTATCTGCTACCATTTCAACAATTTTAAAATCATTATTGTGACACACCTATACTTCCCATTTTCTGCCATGAATTTATGTTTGGCCAGGACCAATTGTTTCTTTGGCAGGCAATCAGTTAAGCATTAGATTTCCACCTCAATCGCCCTTATTATTGTAAACACAAGAAATCAATGGGGAGAACCGTTGTAGCCACTAAGACAATTACATAAATAAACACATATAGTATTATTTGGCGCTCACAGAAGGAGAAGAAGGAAATAGAAACTAGAAGACGCACTAGACAACATAAAATTTGAAAGTTGTATTTACCGACCGGAATCGAACCTGTCGCCTCCAAATGAAGACGGCGCCTCGCTGCAGGAACAAGTGTACTTCGACGCACGACCAACAGGTTGTCGTTTGTCCAGTAAGGGCTATGTTGTATGTAAGTGAGGTGGATGTTGTACGTTTAGTGAGATGGATGTTGTATGTTCAGTGAACAACGGCAACCTGACGTCAACAGGCTGGAGGATGTGGGTTTGATTGTTATCGACAAAACTGCACTTGTGAGTTTAACGACCGACTCCGGAATCGAAATCACAACATTGGGAACTCGAGACATGCAGTTTAACTATTTTGTCAAGGAGTCCCCGAGTTTTTAGAGAAGTGGCATGTACGGTGAACATAGCTAGCCATATTTCTTTTGTAGCTTCAGAGCAAACAAGCACATACACAATAACATACATAATCATTTGAGTGATACTCAGACAGAGCTGACCACATACTGTTTATTGCATGGAACAAAAAGAGATAATTCGACAGAGACGCACGAATGTAATGCCACATCCAACAACGTTGTCAACTTCACCATTTGTTTTCTTCGCATATCCTTTTACAGGACATCGCTGTTCAACATCAGCATCTTTCAGCTGATTGTTGATTTCTTGGCAAGATTACGCTCAGTAGTTTGCCATTGCTTTCTGAGCGACCGGCTCAATACTCTGTAAGTTACCGAGGCGGAGAGAACCGCTACCAAGTCTCGCGCAACGTCACGTTACTTACGAGAGTATACGAGATTACGGAGAAAGTCGTTTAACCTCTAGATCAGAGAGACCGGCAGAACTTCACCATACCCCTCATTATATTCCTTAAACAAACACATGTACTTTGAATGCGCCTATTTACCTGTTCGGCAAACTCCACTGTCCTGTTGACATTCGTTGTTGGGACAACTCTCAACACACGTATCTACGCAATTATAGCCATAATACCCGGTCTGGCATGGCCTATGACATACACCGTTGACCACACTGCAGATTTCGTTGCCCGGACAATTGCAGTCATATTCACATCCTATTCCCCACGTACCTTCTGGGCATATGGCTTCTAGAATCAAGATGGAAAATAAAAATATCATTTAGCCATAACTTCTTCACGGCAAAGGTACCATGATATGACTGGCACCCGCCGGTCTCTACAGACGATAATTTGTTGCTTTGTGCTTCATTAGAAAAAGACATCATAACTACAACGCATGGTAGTAGACAATGTGATTGATCAACCAAGATACTGGCATAGCCGAGTAGGATAGGCTGGTAGTAGGCAATGTGATTGATCAACCAAGATACTGGCATAGCCGAGTAGGATAGGCTGGTAGTAGGCAATGTGATTGATCAACCAAGATACTGGCATAGCCGAGTAGGATAGGCTGGTAGTAGGCAATGTGATTGATCAACCAAGATACTGGCATAGCCGAGTAGGATAGGCTGGTAGTAGACAATGTGATTGATCAACCAAGATACTGGCATAGCCGAGTAGGATAGGCTGGTAGTAGGCAATGTGATTGATCAACCAGATAACTGGCATAGCCGAGTAGGATAGGCTGGTAGTAGGCAATGTGATTGATCAACCAAGATACTGGCATAGCCGAGTAGGATAGGCTGGTAGTAGGGCAATGTGATTGATCAACCAAGATACTGGCATAGCCGAGTAGGATAGGCTGGTAGTAGGCAATGTGATTGATCAACCAAGATACTGGCATAGCCGAGTAGCACAGGCTAATTATTGTAATGTTTTTTTTTATGCTCTCGCTCGCTTTAAACACAAGCGTAGTTCATACACACTACTTCTAGTCGTGTTGGACTGAATTTTGCCTGTGGATTAGTTTTCCCTATTAACAGTGTCTCTCGCCATCAGCAACCCACTCCGACTTCAGAGGTACTTGTAATTTACACCTCCAAGTCAAGGTTTATGAACACGCGTTCTTATCCATTCTGCCATACTGACCTCTCATCGTAGTATTTGACGTCGGCGTGTCGTAATGTAAGCATCAACATTCAGTGCAGACACATTGTCTGTGTTTGGCAATTTGGCGTATCTGGCCAGGGTGTCAGCACGCCCGACACCAGGCTTTGTGGCCGCTGTCTTAGAAACCGCGGTAGACGCCATATAAGTGCATCATGAAGACATGATGAGCATCAAAAGGCATAAGGCAGGGGCACTGAAGACCTATCCAGTTTGTCTGGGTGTCGGATGAAGAGGGGTGAGGTTCTGCACAGGGCCTGCTATATGAATAGTTCACTAAGGGATTTCAACATCTTCTGGCCTGTCTTCTGTGTGTGTTTACTTCCTTTCATTACCCAATGGAGCACAAGACATTGAGCATCTCACACAGATGTGTTTACGAGAAATTGCTTGTGTATGTCGGTGAAGGGGATGTTGTATGTTCAGAGAGGGGGGTGTTGTATGTTCAGAGAGGGGGGTGTTGTATGTTCAGTGAGGGGGATGTTGTATGTTCAGTGAGGGGAATTCTATATGTCCAGTGAAGGGGATGTTGTATGTTCAGTGAGGGGAATTCTATATGTCCAGTGAAGGGGATGTTGTATGTTCAGTGAGGGGGATGTTGTATGTTCAGTGAGGGGGATGTTGTATGTTCAGTGAGGGGGATGTTGTATGTTCAGTGAGGGGGGATGTTCTATGTTCAGTGAGGGGATGTTGTATGTTCAGTGAAGGGGATGTTGTATGTACAGTGAGCGGGATGTTGTGTGTTAAGTGAGGGGTGTGAGGGTTGTGTGGGGTAAGTGAGGGTTAAGGTGTGAGTGGGTGGGTGCGGGATGTATGGGTGGGTGGAAGGGATGTGTGTACGTGGGGGATAAGTGTGTTGTGGGGGATGGGTCTGTGGGTGATGATGTGTGTGAGAGTACGTGTGGGATGTGTGGATTGGTGGGGGGTATGTGTGTGTAAATGGAAGAACTTGTGGTTGGAAGATTTGTGGTTGCTGGATGTGTGGTTGGGTGAGTGTGTGTGGGTTGGGGGATGGGCGGGCGATATATGCGTGGGTGGCAGAATCTTTTGGTGGGGGATGGGTGAGTGGCTGGGAGTATTTAAGTGTTTTAAATATTGAGCACAACCCACCACTGGCAACGCTGATCGTACTCTGGTATGACCCTAAGGCCTATCCACGTCAATATGGAAGCACTATACTCGAGTTTCGCCCAAAATCGAGGGCGAAACTCGAGTATAGTGCTTCCATATTGACGTGGATAGGCCTTAGGGTCATACCAGAGTACGATCAGCGTTGCCAGTGGTGGGTTGTGCTCAATATTTAAAATTCAGGTCCCGAAATAACCAAATTGATCAGTATTTAGGTGTGCCTGTGTGAGTTGGGTGTGTGTCGGTGGATGAGAGATGCGTATGTATGGGTGGGGGGGGATGTGTGTAGTTGGGGGATGTGTGGGTGGGGGATGTGTCTCATCACATGATAGTATGCATTGTTTATGTTTACAAAATTCATTTGGCAATGCTTTCTTTTTTTCATATGTGAATGTATCATGCACTATTGATAAACGAAAGGTGAGTGATAAGAAGGCGGATTGTAAGACGGGCCTGCTTGCCTAATTTGTAACTGTGGTATGTTGGGAATTAGGAAGCAGTACCCACCTTGGCCTACCCCACAATGAAGTTAAGCTAAGAGGATGGGACTAATTTCGTCTGGAGGGGATGGTTCCTTGAAAGCCAAAGAGTGCCATATTAGATCAGGAAATCTAGGGGTTTCCCCGGAATGTTGATAACTTCCCTCCAAAGTTTTCCTTCCCGAAAAGAGAAACTTATCTAGCTCGTGAGACCCCCACCTGTACTCATTTTCCCTTAGAGGTGAAGTGATTACAGGAAATTTATATAATTTAAAGTTCCCTTTTCTGAGTAATCTGGAACCTGGGAGATTACAATAGAACAGGACTTAGCTGTCTATTAGTGGTTACCCAGCCACCTGTAGTTCCAAATTCTACAATTATGTGATGTAGTTTCATTAACTAAACACATATATAATAAAATGTTTTGTCACACCACAATGTACTTGACAAAAGAATGCAGGAAAAGTTAATTATGTTTATTAACCAAAAACTGTGGAAATAAGCCAGTAAAGCATTTATGAACATATGAATTACACAATAGTCTATGTGATAATGTTCCTAAGTTCACAATGGAAAATGGAACTCTCAGAAGATCTAATGTTGATTCATTCATTTAGCCACTGAGCTTCCCCACTGTTTTTCCTACCATTGTCTCTGCACTACACAATATGTTGCTGGTGAATTTCCAAGTAATTAATTAGTGAAACATTTTAATCTAAACCGTCTACACAAAATAAGACTTGGAGAGGTTCATAGATACTCTCAGTCTCTTGAAGTTCTTGCCAGTTCTCAAGTTAATAGATGGTATAACTGAGTATAACAAAGTTCTTCACTAATGTATTGTTAGTAAGACTTCTGCAATAATTTTGGATAATCTGCAGGTCTTTGTGATGAATTAGAGATCTTGTTGATCATAATAATAGTCATGAATTACAGAACTTGTTGATCATAATAATAGTCATGAATTACAGAACTTGTTGATCATAATAATAGTCATGAATTACAGATCTTGTTGATCATAATAATAGTCATGAATTACAGAACTTGTTGATTACGAACTTGTTGATCATAATAATATTCATGAATTACAGACCTTGTTGATCATAATAATATTCATGAATTACAGACCTTGTTGATCATAATAATAGTCATGAATTACAGATCCCATTGGGTACCTTTCAGTAATGATCTGGAGACTCTTGATCATAATAATCTTAGTCCTGAACTACAGATCCCTTTCAGCACCATTTTGTTAAAGATCTGCTAATGATCTACAGATCCATTGAACACCATTGTTGCAATGATCTGCAGAATCTGGATCATAACAATCTTGAAAATTAATAATCTGCATGATGTAATAATCTGCATGAGGTAATAATCTTCAAGCACCGTCCTCCTCACCTGAGGTGAATAAACATGGTGATCCTATTTATATCTGGTCAATGGATGATAATTCTCCAGTTGACAAGAATGAAAAGGGCTACAGACAGGAGTTACAGAAGGTAGCAGATTCAGGAAGTACCTACAAGCTAGAGCTATAGTGTCTCTTCTTTGTACTGGCATTAGACATCAGCAATTTTATCTGGCAAGCACTCTTATTCTGCTCTTGTTCATAGTGATCTGTTGGCTGATGTTCTCACAGAGGACACAGACACAGTGAATGACAAGGCTAGGAGAGGAATGATGGAGAGTTAATGATGAAATGCACCCAGCTGATCCTAAATAGTAATGGAACAGGACAGGATGATTATTCATCTTATTCATAATAACTCATGTTACCAATCAGTGCTGCCTCAATTGTCTTAGTCTGCCTGGTTACTTTTCCTGTTTATACCTTCTCACCTCTTCTGTCATTACCTTTACTTACTTCTTCTGACACTGGGGTGATATTTCCCTTGACAGTTTAGAAGTGATTATGCATGGAAGCATATTAGGTGTCTCTCCTTTACTTACTCCGTCAAACAGGAGTGATGATTTAATAAAATTATATTCCACATGTTGAATCCAAGTAATAATGTAAAGAAGCATACATTGAATATTTTCCCTCTTAAGTTAACATAATTATTAACATATAATTGGTATGAATATTGAGGTCTATGTGAAACATTTCTTGTGAGGATTCACACTGCCTCTCATTCATTGACACATATATACAGAGTGAAAGACAGATGAGATGACACCATGCACTCATTCTCTGATTCAACACCAATCTTCTTTTTATTCGTTCACATGAGTGCTGGAGCTGGGTTGTTTCGATCAGAGTGCTAGATACAGGGTCGATTCTGTCACAATGTGTTCGAATAAATCACAGCAGTATAAACGCTGGACCCGTCAATGATGCTAAACAGTTACATAACACAATGTTTCTTCACACCACGGACATATAAGATAAGAGGAAGAGCACTTTCATTCCTCCCTCTCTCATTCTCGTGTGTTGAAAATTCGCTGTGGATGTAAACTAAGGCGACAGACAGCTCACAGATCATAGCTTGTCCTGTACTAAACCTGCTCTGAACGCAGTCAGAAAGCTAGTAGGATTTAGACTTAGGAATAGCGATCTGGGCTTAAATGAGCCTCTTCTCACAGCTTAAGACATAGTGTTTGTACAGCAACTCTCTTCTGGAAACGAAAGATAGATGGAGTCAGATATCTAAACCAGTGATGGCGGAAATTAGCCATTGCTGGGACAGGGTGAAAGTTGGCGGCTGTCTTCTGATAGAAGAATATATATTCATTAGTGCCGAAACTTACACACACACACACACACTCATACACAAAGCTTTACCTGACTCATAAGTACATAAGACTCAGCTACAATGTTGTTGGATCAGGCAAGGGACATACAATTCGAGGAACTCCCTATGAGTAACACAACCGACCTTCATGACGGATCGACTGTATGTGCCGAATTTTGGCATATTTCGTCCCAAGAGCCTCCGCGGCGACGCGATTCTTCTAGGTTAGCCAATGACTTAGGTAGGATTTGAACATCTGACCTGTCTATCATTGGGTGACACGGCTATTATTAGCGCTGACGCCACATTCTTCAAATTCCGATGCTATCTGGTGCGAACGCTTTTGTTGAGAGCTGTGTTTAGAGGTAGTGATGTGCAGATGTGAACCGAACTGAGTGCGCAAAATGCGACAGTAACCCTTTGAAAATAAAGTTAAATCAATCAATAAGACATTGTCTAAGAGATTTTGCAGCCAGTCCAAGGCCAAACCTTCGTGATTACCTTTTACGACATGTATGGAAGATGACATCCTTGACTTCCAGTCTGTGATCCAGAAACACAAGAGCCACAGTATAAATTATAATATGCAGAAATGATAATACCATTCAACGTTTTGACCAGTAGATGACATTCTGGACTTCCTGTGTTGGACCCGATCACCCAAGAGCTACCGTATGCAGAAACTATACTGCCTTTCCACGAAGCGACCGTTAGATGACGTCAGTCACTACAAGTCATTGACCCTTTAAGCAACTCAGGCGCATTGGGTGTATAGATTACAAGACCCATATTTGTATAGACCAATCATCACTCGGCACGTGATATGGCCAGTAAGATCTCTTCCGCCATTACGTGAAATAACGTTCGTCTACATGATATTGCACCGTTTGGTGAAGCAAATTTATGATATCTTGAACATACTCACCAAACAACATTACACAGTAACATACTAGACAAGCGATGTAAACTAGAAGACACTAATAAGTATCCTACCGCCATATATTTCCACTTGACACAGCCTGAGCACCATGCCAGTATGCAGTGTGATACGTATGGCAACAATTTGGTTATAGCCGAACAGCGTCGTGATGATTTCATCAACTCCCGTAGTGTTTTGCCATGGGGCTCTAAAGATCCATGCCGTCTTATGGTACAAGCAAATGTCAAAATCGGTTAAAGTGGCAGTGGCATCTGCAAGTGAACAAAACGTAAAGCACACATGTAGGCTCTATACATATCTATATTGCTGTATTATGTTTGATCTAGTCTGAGAATGTTGGTGGAGGATGTCATTGTGACACTCTGTTGTCTGCAGGAGTTATTGCCTGGCGTATCTCGCTGCTTCCGGTCAGGTGGTTATTGCAGAATTACACACCATACGAAGTAAATAGATGCATCATATTGTGAATGGCATATATAATACAGGCACAAGTTAGACGGTTCTACATTCTATCTGTTAGCTTAGATTGTTGGGCGGTGCTCACCAAACCAAGCACCTCACATTGTGGCAAGGACTTTGGGTGGAGGAGGGCAATTGTGGGATAGAAACCTTAGCCTAGTGGGAAGATGCAACCGAGGGGCTAAATATCATAGCAGGGTAGACAAGGCCCTGAGCCTTTGTCGACAATTGTTCTAGGATCGAAGCTCCGAAAGCGGACAGGTAGAACATTATTATGCTGTTCTGACAGCTTCCATAGTTTGTGTATTTCTTGACATATTCATGTTACCTTACCTCCTGAGTAACTAGACAGGCTGAGAGAGTGACAATGCTGCATGGGCAACACATGACCTCTACAAATGAGCCTAGTCATTGTGATATAGAGAAATATAACTCCATCTCTGGTCCCCGCCATGGGTTGTAGTTATTGTGCTCTATTTTAAGCACAGTGGAACACACTATTGTCTGTCAAGATGGACATGTGCCAGTAGTATAACATATATTGTTCCAAGGAGCTAAGACATCCCGATAATAGGCGCAGAGTCACTTGTCAAATCTTTCTTTATGTATAAAGTAGGGCTGCGGAAGTTAACGATTAATTAATCCATTAATCGTAAATTTTTTTTTTTTTTTACGTTTAATCGAAAACTTTGCTCCCATCACTTATACAAATGAACAGGATGTCGACAAATTGTCGGACATTTTAAACATAGTGCTGCAAACACAACCGAGTTGCAAAATTGTAGGGAGTCATCATTTTGTAAGCTGCAGGAAGATGTACCAACAAGATGAAACAGTATGTTTATTATGCTAAAGAGTCTTCTATAGGCCAGAGAAGCATTAACTGTTTAAATGTCAGATGAAAAGAAACCATACAAATGTCCAAAACTGTCAGGTTCAGATTGGGAGAAGATTTCGAAATATGTCAAAGTTTTGGACTTATTCTGTCAGACCACAGTCCTGCTTGGCGGTCAATATTTTGTTTCATGTAGCTGTGTATTGCCACTGCTATAATCGTTTTTTTCGCAGGAGTTTAATATACCTATTTGTTTCCATTTCATATTGTTATATCCTGCTGCAGCCGCTGCTTTTTCTTTCTATTCCGTATCATTTAATTTCATGGCTGCTACCCCTTCTCATCGTCCGTTTTCCTGTTGTTAGTTTTTTAGTTTATATATCCATTAGTTCATGTTTACCGACCTGTAGCCGATCATGCCTTCTGACAGACGGACTATGTCATCTCTCCACCACACCGTCTCCGACATATTTGCCCTCATACCCCAGGACATGTCCAGTGCAGCTATCAGCCTCGCGCGTACTATGTTTAACATCACTCTCTTTTCCTGCCATTTGAATTTCCTGAACAACTGTCTCCGGCTCAAAATTACACCCAAAGGCTTCCAGAGCAATATTCATCTCTCGTTAGGCAAACTGGTTCCTGCTGAGACACGACTCTTCAATCGCCTTTGCACAGGAGCAGTCTGTCAAGTACATGAAGCTGGCAGTGACTGTGCATCAACGACATATCTCCGAACTCTAGGACACCAAGCACAACCTGTACCGGACTCTGCATCTACTGACGTTCAACAACAAGCTTGCTTTCCATTTGATCACCTCCATCATTCAACATTATAATAGAGAGGTATATAAATGTCTATCTTCACGTAAGAAAGACAAAATTAGCCATCTACGTCCCCATGTCCCTTCCCCCACTTCGACACCCATCAGCCACACCAAAGTGGTATGCATACCGCCTGACCTACCACTGTCTCCTGAAGAACATGCTGTGTTAGGGAAAGGTCTCAGTTTTGTCCCTCTACGCCCCCGTATGGACAGTCGCGCCATTTTGGAAGACGTCTCCAACTTCCACAGACGACTCCGCCTCAAGTGCCACCACAGAGACAAGCCTGTCCTCAGTCCCACCCCACAGCTTCCAGACATTTTTCCATCTTCAACCAAATCCCGTTCCACATGGACCCCACCCTCTGGAGTTTCCAACGCGCTTGACCTCTACATAGCTAACACACACCATGAGATCAAGCAACTTTCTTTCCCTCGCTTGAAACGCTCCAACCTATCCCCTCCCGAATGGCGTGCCCTGTCTCAACTACAGCGCAGACAGGACATAGTCATAAAACCGGCGGATAAAGGGGGTGCGGTGGTTGTTTGGCAAAAAGATCTATATGTCGAGGAAGTCATGTCTCAACTCAATAAACCTGATAATTATTCACCCTGCACCGAAGACTCTGGCACAGGAGCAGTCTGTCCTATAACCGGAAGATTCAAAACACCTATCAAACAGCTCATACGTGAAGATGACTTACCACCCAGTGCCACTTCACTTCACATCCATGACTCCGACTTGGGCAAACCCACCCTCTACATGCTGCCCAAAATACATAAACTCAAAAATCCTGGACGTCCGATAGTTTCCGCCTGCTCATGCCCGACTGAACTGATCTCAGCGTTTCTTGACAGGATTTTCCAACCTCTAGTTGCGAATCTCTCGTCATACATCAAGGATACAACGCATGCGTTACTTTCATTCAACTCTCTCCAACTGACTCCTGGGAACACATACAGACTATTCCTAATGGATGTATGTTCCCTCTATACCTCCATTCCTCACGTTGATGGCCTCAGGGCGCTACAGTTCTTTCTGGATCAACGCACAGATCAAGCCATCCCTACACGCACACTTGTGAGACTCGCTGAATTGGTCCTCACCAATAATTCCTTTGAGTTCAATGGCCACTACTTTGAACAAATCAGCGGTGTCGCCATGGGCACTAAAATGGGACCCAGCTACGCATGTGTATTTATGGGACATCTGGAACACCAGATTGAACTTAGCTATGATGGTCTTCTCCCTTCTTTTTACCGACGCTACATCGATGACGGCATAGGTCTCACTGACATGTCAGAGGCGGAACTGAACCGTTTCATTAATTATGTCAATAACTTCCATCCATCGATCAAATTCACCACATAAATTTCCACCACCTCTGTCAATTTCCTTGACACCACCATTAAGTTAAACCCTACAGGCCTCACGACCTCCGTGTACTATAAACCTACTGATGCTCACGGTTTCCTCCTGTACAGCTCATCCCACCCCAAAAGCTGCAAAGATTCCATCCCATATTCCCAGCTACTCCGCCTTCGTCGTATCTGTCAGGACGATAATGACTTCCTCGAGAGAGCCCACGAAATGCTGGACTTTTTCCGCAGACGGTCCTACCCAGAGGACGTCTTGTCGACAGCTTTCTGTCGCATAACCCAGGTCTCGCGGGAAATGTCCCTCGCCAAACATACGCGACCTCCGAACAATGAACCCAAGCTTATCCTCACCTTCCATCCACATGCCTATGCCATCAAGCACATTTTCCTGAGACACTGGTCCATCTTGGAATCCGATCCTACCACTCGTGAGGTATTCTCCAATGGCCCCAGGGTAATTTTCCGCTGTAACCAGAGCCTCAGACACCACCTTGTGCATAGTCGCCTCCCCACGGTTACTTCATCCGTGGGCACATTCGAATGCCATCGTAGGAACTGTCTGACATGCCCATACGTTGTTCAGACACCAGAGATTGCATTTCCCCGAGGCACTTTCACCTTGAAAGATTCTTTCACTTGCACATCCCGCAATCTGATTTATGTTATCATCTGCAAACGATGTGACATGAAATACATTGGCCAAACGGACAGACAGTCTTGCTGATCGTTTTAGAGAACACCTCAGAGACATCAATCAGGGCGCTGACAAACCTGTCCCCAACCATTTCAATTCCTCCAACCATAATGGAGCCGACGATGCACGTGGCACCGCATTAAAACCCTGCTTCTCCTATTAATAGCTGCGTCAGACTTAAAATTGAATGCTAGCTAATCAACAATCTGGGATGCATCCACACAGCAGGAATTAATACTGTTGTGGACGCTACAGTATAACTGTGGCATCTTCCCCAATTGATTACACTATCTATTACTATGCTGTCCCCCCCCCCCCCCCCCCCATATCTAGACTTAATTGTCCCCACATTCCTATATTTTCATAGCAGACTGTTCACATATTTTTGGCTACTCAAATCCTTTTTGGCAACCCATTTTCAATTCTGCAGCCACAAGCGCCTTCGCAGCTGGCCAATTCACCTTTTCTGCCTCACATGTCTAAGTGATAGGTCGTGTGTTTGTGTTTTGTCGTTGTTTTCTGTACCTCGTTGTTAACTATCTGTGTTGTCATTGACAAAGATTCTGAGAATCAAAACGTCTGTGTGTCGTATTGTACGCGTTCGTGTGTATTTTATCTTATTTTAAAATAAGGTTGAGGATTTCGGATTTTTCACCTGTATTTCGTGACACGTGGATCTCCTTGTAAGGTATGTGCAACGTTGTTGATGTTTAGTACGTTTTTTCTCGCAGGAGTTTAATATACCTATTTGTTTCCATTTTATATCATCGTTGACAAAGCATATGACTGTACACGATGATGATCCGGGCTACATATCTATTTATTAACGACTTCAGTAAACGTGTAGCTAATATGACAAGTATTTAAATACTACAGATTGCAACAGCACTTGATCCATGCTACACATACCTGAAGTGTTTGTCAAAAGATGCAAAAGAACGAACTTGGTCACGTATTGAACAACAAATAGCAGGTAATGTTCATGATGAGCAGATGGAAACTGCTGCAACGAATGATACTGACATTGACAATGAAACTATATGTGATCCAAATAAAGAGAGTATTAAGCTAATTGAGTCTGAAATGGATAAGAAAGTTGCTGAATCGGTTGATCCTTTACAATGGTGGAAACTTAATGAACATCGATATCCAAAATTGGCATTCCTTGCCAAGACCACTCCGTACATACCTCAGTTCCGTGTGAAAAATTGCTCAGCTCTGCTGGTTATATTGTTAATAAGACGCGCTCGTCACTTGAAGCAAATACTGTCAACATACTCGTCGGTTTGCATAGTCGGTTATTAGATGACATATGAACAAGACAATCCAGTGTTATTTCGATTTTTGACAAATACGACTATAATGTGAGTTATATGACTATAATTGTTTTGCTTTAATCGAAATTAACGATTATTTAATCGTTTGATCGATCCGGGGCTTGTTTCCGGATCCGGTCAAGGATATGCACTACTGACGAGCTCAAACGAGAGCGAAACTCGAGTATAGTGCTTCCACATTGACGTGGATTGGCTTAGGTTCATGCCAGAATACGATCAGCGTTGCCTGTAGTGGGTTGTGCTCAATATTTAAATTTCAAATCCCGAAACAACCAAATAAATCAAGAATCAAACGTGTTCAAGGCAGACAACAACTCATGACAAGGCGGGACGGTTGAGTGATCACGTTTCGACTCAGTGACCCGTGAAAGCAAGACGCGGTAGAAAGGAAATGACTGGACAGAGGTTGCTTGACATCATATGGAACAAGACGTGTTTTTAGGTTTATGACATTGGAGACTGTCAAGTGAGACTGTGGTGTGCGATTGTGATATAACCGTGCGAGTGAATAGTTGTGTGATAACCTTATTGACAGTGTTGTTTGTCCATCAAGAATGATGATGACCATTCATTTCATCCAGTGGGGTTGAAAGTATCGAGCCGTGGGTTCTAAGGTGGCTGATAAGGCCTATTTTGGCGCGAAATGTTCTTTGAAAATGTGGACGAAGAATGCTTGACGTTTCTGGAGGAGGATTTCCTGCAGTGGTTTTTCTGTCCTGCCTTTTCTTTCACAGCTCTTGCAGTCCTGGTTGCCGCACACATGACTGCACCCTTGTGTAATGATGCACGCCACGAATATCGGTCTCTGGCTGCAGTCTCCCAGGTGTCATGATGAATTCCAAAAGCATTCAGAGTGATTTTCAGAGTGTCTTTAAAGCATTTCCTCTGGCCACGTTGGGAGCGTTTACCACAACGCAGTTCGCTGTAAAAATTTCGTTTAGGGAGCCTGTGATCTGGCATGCGAGTCAAGTGACCAGCCCAACGAATCTTATTCTTCATCAGTAGAGTGTGGATACTGGGCATGGACGCTCTTTCTAGGACTTCAGTGTCTGGGATCTTGTCTTGCCATTTAATCTCCAGTAGCTTCCTTAGGCAGACTGTGTGGAAGTGGTTTAATTTCCTAGCGTGTCTCTGATAAACAGTCCAGGTTTCACAAGCATATAGCAGTGTGGATAATACAACTGCTTTGTAGACTTTTAGCTTTGCAGGCTTATTCCAGTTTTGTCCCATACATTCTTGTACAGTCTGCCAACGGCTACACTGCCTTGGAGAATCTTGCATTCACTTCGTCATCAATTGTGGCAGATTGTGACACAGTGCTGCCAATAAAGGTGAATTTGTCCACAACACTTAGTCTATGACCATTCACATTTGATATTCGGCACAGTGTGATTATTCCCTGGAGCTGGCTGGTACATAACTACACTCTTCTCCAAGTTGATATTGAGCCCAAAGTTGGCACAGGCATGTGAGAAAGCTGAAACATTATGTTGCATGTCCGCCTCTGAGTTGGCGTATAGAGCGCAATCATCAGCAAACAGGAGCTTTCTGACGGTATCGCTGTTAATTTTAGTCTTAGCTTTCAGCCTTCTGAGATTGAATAACTTTCCATCCATACGGTAGTTGATGTCTATTCCAATGTCGTCATTCTCGAAGGCATTCATCAACATGGCTGAAAACATGAGGCTGAACAGTGTTCGTGCCAGGACACATCCTTGTTTCACTCCATTGGTGACAGGAAAGGGCTCAGACAGTTCACCATTTTCCTGTACTCTTGCCTGCATGCCATCATGAAATAGCCGCACTATTTGGACAAACTTTCGTGGACAGCCATATTTTGCCATGATCTTCCACAGTCTTTCTCTGCTGACTGTATCAAAAACCTTGGTAAGGTCAATGAAAGTGGAGAACATTTCGCAGTTCTGTTCCTGACATTTCTCTTGCAGCTGCCTTGCAGCGAAAATCATGTCAACAGTTCCACGTTCTTTTCTGAAGCCACATTGACTCTCAGGAAGAAGACCTTGATCGAGATGGGCCATGAGGCGATTGAGAAGAATTCTGGCGAGTATCTTCCCTGCAATTGAAAGCAAGGATATGCCTCGGTGGTTGTCACAGGATTGGCGGTTTCCTTTACGTTTGTAAAGGTGGACTATTGTCGCGTCCTTGAAATCTTGTGGCATGGTCTCGTTCACCCATATGTTTGTAAAGACTTGGTGAAGCTGCTCTGTTAGGACCGGCTCACCTGCCTTGTATATCTCTGCTGGGATGGAGTCAGGACCAGGTGACTTGCTGCTGGAGAGTTGCTGGATGGCTTTGTTTACTTCCACTATGGTTGGCAGGTCATCAAGTGTCTCATTGGTGGGAACTTGAGGAAGGCAGTTGATTGTTTCATCATCGAAGAAGGAAGTTGCATTTAAGATGTTGCTGAAATGCTCTGCCCAGCGTTGAAGGATTTCTTTCTTATCGGTGACCAATGTTCCCCCATCTGCACTGAGGAGGAGAGCTATGCCTGGTGATGTAAGGACCATAGACCACTTTCAGTGAGTCGTAGAAGTTTTTCATATCATGTCTGTCAGCAAAGCCTTGAATTTTATCAGCTTTGCTGCTCAGCCAGGAGTCCCGCATATGCCGATGTTTCTGCTGCACTACTCTCTGAATGTTCTTGAAGGCATCTTTTTTATGTTGACTTCGGGTCATTCAAATGTGCCTTGAGGAGAAGATGTTTCTCGGCCAGCAATTGGTTGATGTCTTCGGAATATTCATCAAACCAATCTTTATGCTTTCGGGGGGCTGGACCCAGGATTTCCATAGCAGTGTTGTAAATTATGTCCTTTAGGGCTCTCCGCTCTGTTTCTGTACCCTGTTTAGCAGCAGCATTGGGCTTGAGGCGGTCTTCCAGCATATTTTCAAACGACTGCTGCATTTTCTTGCTGTTTAGGCGGGTGACATTTAGGTTTGTTTGTTTGTTTTGTTTTGCATTTTCACCCCTTGAGGACGCCGTGGTGGCCTGATGTGAATGTTTATTTTCGAGACAATGAGACGATGGTCTGTCCAACATTCGGCACCACACATGGATTTTGTTACCCGAACGTCTTGTCTTTCAATTCTCCTGACGATGACATAGTCAATGAGGTACCAGTGTTTCGAGCGAGGGTGCATCCACGATGTCCTATTTCTCATGGGGAGACGGAAAATTGTGTTGGTAATCAGGAGATCGTGTGCGGCACATGTCTGAAGGAGGAGGAGTCCATTGCTGTTACAATTTCCGACTCCATGCTTTCCAGTAATGCCACTCCAAGAGGTGGTGTCCGTGCCTACTCTGGCATTGAAATCCCCAAGGAGTATAAGTTTGTCTCCTTTGGGAAAAGATGTTAATGCATTGTGCAGGTCCTCATAGGACTTGTTCTTGACATCATCTTCGCTGGTCATAGTTGGTGCGTAGACACTCACAATGGTTGCATGCTTCCTTCCATTCAGCAGGGGTAACTTAATGGTCATGAGCCTGTCGTTTATAGCCTTTGGAAATCTAGCTAATTTTCCGACCTGGGCCGACTTAATGGCAAATCCCACACCGGATTGGCGTCTTTCCTCGCTTTTCCTTCCACTCCAGAAAAATGTGTAGCCGGCACCTATTTCACAGATTTGGCCTTCTTCTGCAAATCGTGTCTCGCTCAAGGCTGCAATGTACCTGCTCAGCTGTCTCCTAATCAGTGCTGTTTGTCTCTTTGGACCCAAGCAAGTAGGGTGCGTACATTCCAAGTTCCAATTGTTAAGGAAATATGGTTTCCTCTTTTAGATTTACTTGTTTTATCTTTGTTTGTATGTCGACCGCAGTTAGGGTACCCACCAACCGCGGCTAGCTGGTTAGGTAGTGATGGAGCAGACAATGTTTAGGGCACCTTTTCTAGCCCCTTCCTCATGCTATGCAGTGTGTTCCTATAGAGGGCTGCTCAGTCGCTCAGGGGCTGCCGAATCCCACTGCTGCCCCGGTCAGTGGTCAGTAGAAGACGACCATATGGCCTGAGCCGCCTGTGTGCAGGTCTGCAACTACGGCTGCCAGCGTACCCACGCCTGCCGCTTCACCGCTCGCCCATCGCCACAGGGCTTGAAGGTGATATATGACGTTGGATGAAGAATGACTTGCGCGATGACTTGGATTAACGTGAGGAAGAGTTGCGCAATTCGTCGGCCTCACTCTCTAGCCTGAGTCCATCT
This sequence comes from Cepaea nemoralis, assembly GCA_014155875.1. Classification (NCBI taxonomy): domain Eukaryota; kingdom Metazoa; phylum Mollusca; class Gastropoda; order Stylommatophora; family Helicidae; genus Cepaea; species Cepaea nemoralis. The sequence goes on along the minus strand of JACEFZ010016873.1, from coordinate 106,051 downwards.
GAGTCCAGTGGCAAGACAAGTCGAGACGACTGGAGACGAATACAGGTGCAGTGGATGACCAGGGCGCTCTACGTGCCTTGCCGTGCTCATTACGTTCCACAACGCTTTGCAGATAAACGCCGTCTTGCCCGTTGAATCAGGAATGATTTCTTCCGCGCAGTCTGCCGAATCCTGTCTTCACATGCTGGGTAGGCATATCCTTGTTTACCGCTTGGTTTGACACCAAATCGGCTACCCGCGCCTGGTTTAGCCAGCCTCTCACAGCTGTTGCCCGGGGGGTGGCCACTGTCGCATGCTGACAGCTACTAGGAGCCACAGGCGCGAGCTGGGTGTCAGGCTTGGACCAGTGGGGGATGGGTCCTGAAAAGGACATGAGAGTCATCCTTACCAAAGGTGCCACAAATGCCTGACACCCCGTACCCCCACATTATTGACAGTATGGGTCTAGTGTTAATATATACTTTACAAAAAAACATAATAATAATAAATAAATAAATAAATAAAAAATAAATGAAACGCAACATTTTTGGTGTTACTTTTATACAAGATATCCGCTGATCGGGCATCAGTCATCTTATCGACTGTGTCCCTTTGGTCATTAATTTTTTGTGATTACTTGAAATGTACTCACCTCATGATTCGTGAAGTCATGAAAGAGGTCAAGGTCACAACAACATTTTTGACAATAACTCGTGGCTGGTTCATGATAATCTCGTGAAACTTTCTGAACAAAAAGCTCTCTGATCATATTATTGAATGCCCATAAAAGATGTACGCTCCACGAACAAATTTAGTTGAACTATCAATACGCAAGTATGGCTTATCTCACTACAGAACAATGGCTCATCATCATTGGACGTTTACAGGCTGGACAGTCACAAAGTGTAGTAGCCAGAGAGTTTAATGTGGTTAGAAGCACCATTAATAGCCTTTGGAGGCGATTTCAAGAAACTGGCTCAGTGGCAGACTGGCCGCACAGTAGAGGACCCAGAATCACAACTGCTGCCGAAGACCGCTCTATACGGCTGTGTTACCTCAGGAATCTATTTGCATCTGCTTCCCCAGTCAATGCCAGGAGCTTGTCGAATTTCAGATCCAACGGCCAGGAACCGGCTGCACGACGCTGGTCGTTGGGCTAGAAAACCCTACATAGATCTTCTTCTTACAGACCGGCATCGCCAGAACCGAATGCAGTGGGCGAATCATCATCGTCAATGGACAGTTGGAATGACTGGGGACGGGTTTGGTTTAGTGATGATCGTACAAGTTTGCGATTGAAACTGCAAGAATGTTGCATTACTTTATTTTAATTTTAATTTTTTATTATTTTTTTTAACAGTATGATAGATTTTCGGTGATAAAGGTGAATGAGAGTGTCTCAATAATCCTCCTTGTGTACAGAGTAGACATATTGTAACATATAATCATGTGTCAATAATTGGATCGGTGTGTTATGACAGACGGTGTTAGAATGTAGTAGATTCGTATTAATGATTTGCCTGTCTGATGCTTAATATAGACTTACAATTATTCTGTGTATGTAATGAATAACGGCTAGGTCTCTGACACAAAGGCGTCTTTGCGCTGTTCAGCTTTTTTTAGTAAATGCCCAAATTTCTTCAATATTCATCTCTTTTCGTATCAATTCACTTGTTCTTTATTGTATCCAAAATATTCTCAGAACAATTCTGTAACATTTATATTCAAAGGTATGTATGCGATGTTCAGCTTGTTTACGGAGTGGCCAGGTTTTACAGGTGTATGTTGCAATAGGAAAGATGTATATACTTAAAAATCTAGTTTTTCTAGGTTTATCTATCCCACTCCACAATTTATTCAGTTATTTTAGTTTTTGAGGAGCAATAGATATTCGTCTTTTAATTTCTTTCATCGCATCACCATTGTTGGTAAATAATGATCCACGATATTCGAAATGTTCCACCACCTCCAATTTTTCCACATTAACATATATTTCTTTCTCCATAGTTTTGTCCGTATGCTTTTTCTTCGATTTCGCTATCCGCCGCATGTTTACCTTCTAATCATACCTTAGAGCATAGCACAATGATCTGAAAAGCCATCCAGAGAGCGAAAGTGAAGAAGGAAGGCCTCCGCGTGATAACGATTGGAATTCGCAAACGCCTGCCGGTCAGTGTCCCACATGATTTTGTGGCATGCCCTCATGACGTATCACGCACCCGAAGAGATAGGAGCAATGCTCATGCAGTACTTCCCGGGTTTCTCTCTCTCCGTTTCTCGACCACGACGTTCACGACCAGATGGATCGACCTGCAGGTGGGTATTGTTATGGGATGGATCATTTCGCTGATACTATTCGTCATGGTCATGCAGGTTATCCTGGATACGACATCCGGCAATGGACACGGTTCGAGACTGAAAAGAGAGTGATGCCTCTGATTCACTGGTGTAGGATTAGCTTCAACCCGAAGAAATCAAGAAGCCTGTCGATCATGAAGGGTAGAGGGGCGAAAGGTTGTTCATGGTTGCCGCGCAGCAGTCCCCACCGTGGTAAAGAAACCAGTGAAGATTCTAAGCCGTATGTACGATGCAACCCTAACAGACAAGAACGGGGCATTAGAAATACGCGAAACAGCGGTAAACTGCATACCATCTAGAGAAGCAGACTGATAGGCAAATTCAATATCTGGTATTTCCAATTCATGCTTATTCCGAAGCTCCACTGGCCTCTGCTGATATATGATGTAGACACGACTAAAGTTAATGCAACTGAGATGAAGATAAGCAAATACATTAAAAAGGTAGCTTGGAATTCCAGTGTCTCCCGAAGGTTCCACTATATTGCAAACAAAGCAAGCTCGTCCTCCCGTTTTTGTCCGTCATGGAAGAATTCAAAGTCGGAAGAGCCAGACTCGCGATGATGCTGCGCGACTCTCTAGATGAAATAGTCAGCAGCAGCACACAACCCGCCCTTAGAACGGGGAGGAAGTGGAAAGTGGTCGGCGCGGTAGAAGATGCCCAAACATATCTTATAACTGAAGGAAGTCATGGGGCACACATATTCGGATAGAATGGTTTTCTGGCTCCTATGTGGTCAAAGGCGACGACCAAGGAACGGAGACACATAGTGGTTCAAGAGATCCGAGAGGAGAGGACGACACATTAGTACAAATAGCTGCCCAGCAGCAGCAGAGCCAATGGATGTCATGGGAAGTGATACTGAGAGGTCCCTAAACTGGAATGAGATATGGTGTATTGCCATATTTGCCGTATTGCGTTTAAGTTTCGTCTTCCGATCCCTCAACGATGTCCTGCCATCGGCTGCCGACTTTGGTCAAGTGGGGGAAAACCACCGACCCATCCTGTCCCCTTTGTAAGAGAGTCCTGTTAGCGGAATATGTACTCTCTGTATACGAGATAAACCTTTGCCAAAGCCGATTCACATTGCTTGCAACCTGACATTGTACTTCACTCCTCGTCCGCCAAACAGTTAACGCAGTTTGAGGTGACCATTCCACATGAGTCGAATATCGAGGAACAGCATAAGTACAAGACGGAGAAGTACAATGACATAGTCGCTAGTCTGAGACAGGAAGGATACACTGTCAGGCTATTCAGCGTGTAGGTGGGCGCAGAAGGTCATGCTCCCACCCCGTGTATGACGTGTTAAATCAGTTAGGCATCAAAGGACAAGCGAGAACTTGGGCACAAAAACAACTTGGCGAGGCAGCCGAAAGGCATCTTGCTAGCTGCGGATCAGCCGAAACGTAGAATGGGACACGTCTCGACAGTAATATGGTTACAGTTTCTGTCTGTAAATGCAGAGCAACTAGCATCGGAAGCAATCTCTCAATAAGAGCTAGAACGTGCACTGTCTCGTATCGACTCTATACCCATCCCTCCGAGCGTGGCAGTGCATCTGAGAACGTCCATACCTGGGTGGTAGTCGTCTTACGAAAGCCGCACTCTGCAGCAGAGACCTAGAAATGGGTCGAGAAGCCAAGAGGAAGAGCCGACTTTCCAGAGTGCGGCGCCGTGAACGGTCACGAAGAAGGAACATGGCAACGAAGACTAACGGAGGCAACAGATGCAGTGGATGGGGAAGGAACTGGCTCCCCACGACCACATGTCCTGGATGGTGTTAGGGCATTTAGGGAAAAACACACAACAACACAAGGACAACGCAAACGACCGAAAGTCTCGCACGGCACGGGAAAAACACCCGGAGTGATGACGCGGACTGACCCGCCCCTAGAGTAAGTAAATATGTGAATGACAATTCTGGGAAGGAGGACCTCTTCTGACCGTCGCATTCTATTGATTGATTGATTGATTGATTTAGGAATCGACATCACAGCATTCGGGACATTCCCATATGTGCTCCATCCCCATCATCAGCAGCCAGTGAAGAGTTCCAATACTAATAGTTCCAGTAGCAATCTGATTATATGTCCGTCTCGCCTTTCCTCTGAGCGTCGATCGTCGGCCAGATCCCCTCGTCACACCTCGCTGTCTCATTCTTGCCAGACCATGGTAATCTATTTGCTCCTCTGAAGTGTGCACGTACTCACGCAAGGCCGTAACCACATCTGCCTTGTCATGTATCAATACTCCACCAATTTCTGCAGAGCCAGCCAATCTGTCCGCCTGTTCATTTCCCAGCACACCAGCATGCGACGGATAAAAGATCCAGGCGATACTTGTCACCCGTGACCTCCGAAGCGAAGCAAGCCATTCCGCACGAAGCCTGCCCGTCCTCGCCCTCGTCAGCATGCTTTCTGAGTCAGTTACAATCACGATGTGTGTGTGTGTGTCGTATTCTCCATCCAGCGGGGAGCCGCAGTGACTGTCTCCACCTCCATTCTTAAGCTGGAAGTTGTGGTATCATATGCCAGGATCTCCTGCCCCAAACATCGACCATTAGCTTTGGCTATTAACCCTTAGCCACTTCTCTCACCTCTTGACACCGAACTTCTGACCGTCCCATTCTATGTTAGTGTTTGCTCCGCGGGGAGTTTGTATCACTAAGTTGTTATTTCCAATATTCTTTTGGGTTGAGGTTATTTGTTTTTCTATACCATTATGTGATATGGATAGTAATACTTTATCATCAGCATATCGAATTCCTAGTATTTCATGACCATCGATATATAGGGCATCGTATTGCTTGTTGGTTATATCATCTCTAACAGTTCTCATTATATTTTCGGCATACAGCTTAAACAAATAGGGAACAACACACAGCCCCGAGGGACTCCTTTTTCCATGCCAAACCAATTTGATGACTCGTCATCTATTCTAACCGATAGATAGAGCATGTTTATGAGCCATACTACATGTGATAGAAATCCCAGTTTCCTTATGATTTCCCAAAGTTTCTGATGATGTACACAGTCAAATGAGTTTGAATAATCTACAAAACTTAATAATTGGTTTACATTGAATTATCTACACGTCTCTATTATTAAACGCATGTTGAGTATGTGAGTTCTTGTTACCCTTCTGTCAGTTATCAGTTATCAGTTGGGGTATCTTCATTGCACTCCAAACAGGTCCATAGGTGTTCAGATCATCCCCCCTCCCCCAGCATATGCATCAGCGTTCGGTGGCTAATAGTGCCAGTTCTGTGTTGGTTGACGAGGCACCTCGTTATCCCGATGTACCTCTCGTGTCTGGCCGTGCCAATTCTTACTCCCAAGTCTTTCTTACTGGACAGCGATGTGGATTCACTGACGTCAAAGTCCCATTTTCTCGACATATTTTTAAGGACGTAAATAACGTCGGCACGATCCATAGGCTGGCCATCTGAAGGGGGTGCAGAGCCAGCCAGTTTATCAGCTCGTTCATTTCCCTCGACTCCCGCATTTCCCGGGACGAAGATGAAGGCGACTTTACGGACAACAGGCTTCCTCAGCGACTCAGTCCACTGTCTAGGTACAGATCCAGCCTCGACCTTCCGAATCATGCTCATTGAATCGCTTAGTACACACACTTGGGTATAATGCTATGATTCTTGCCATATGAAAGCCTGTGTTTCTGCTATCACCTCCATCGTCAAGCTGCTCGTGGTCATGGAGTGGGAACCACTGGATTCTTGAACGGTTTGGCCCACTGAACGGGCTGTAAATGCCCACGCACTTCTCTGCTCTTCTACAACAGATCCATCTGTATAGATGAGCACTTCGGGGCTATCTGAGTGTTCATAGATGAGCGCGTTGACCTCTGCATTGACAGCGACAGGGTTTTGCTCTCTGCACCGTATGTCGTGTGTGATAATGCAGGAGAAAGTGCACTTTAAAGCTGGAGGCACTGGCACCCATTCCTTGCCGGGGTTGATACTGGTAAGACTGCAGACCTGTCTGACGACATTTTACGAACGGCCCATCCATGATTTCTCCCTCTTTAGCCTTGTCGCCCGTTTCTCTGAATATAGCATTATGCAGAGGGTGCTGCTCATCTGCACTTATTTTTAAGTATGCACGAGCTCTCCAGATCTTGATCCTGTGGTTCATTGTCGGAAAGTCAAGGAGGTATCTCATTGCTACACAGCTGGTGTCTCTCGTGAAGCCCAGAATGGTGCGCATGGCTTCGTTTTGTACCATTTCAAGTCTTCCAATCTGTGTAGGGCTGACAGTGAGGATGGCCAGGGCAAACTCGATGCATGAAAGCACCAGTCCTTGGAACAGAAGTATTAGCGGTCTTTGCTCGATATCGGCAGTCGCCATGACTCCCATTGCTGACAAACCTTTTCGAGCCTTCCTTAAGACATAATCGACATGATCTCTGAAAGACAGGCTACGATCAAGCCTCACGCCAAGATCAAGCCTCATCGACTGGGTTCTACTCAAAATGCTCCCATCCATTCTCACTGCCGGCAGGTCTGTGTTCACAATAGGGTTGTTTAGGGAGAACAATGTAACCGATGCCTTTGCAGCGTTGACAATAGCCTTGGCATCAGCACACCATGAGGAAATTCGATCTAGTTCGCCCTGCATATCATTGGCAACCGCCTGTCTATCTCGACCCTGTCGATACACGAGAATGTCGTCAGCACATGACAGAGTCCTACCCCTGCCGTCCAAATGCTGTTCAGTGATCGGCACCGTATAACGTTGAATAGTACTGGTGACAGTGGTGAACCCTGCGGCAATCCTAGATATGTCGTTACCGGCTCAGAAGACCAACTCCCACATGTTAGCACCACCTTCTTTTGGAGCAGGACTGCAGCTATCCATCGTACAAGGTGAGGGTACACTTTCAGTCTGAGGAGGGTTTGCTTCAAGTGCTCGAAGGATACTCTATTGTATGCGTCCTCTAAGTCTATGGCGACCGCACATGTCTCTTCTCTGACATGAAATCCTTCGTAAACATCTTGAGCAAAGACTTCCGCATTCAGCCATGACTCTTCGTTACGTCTGTATCCTCCAAGTGTTGCCGGGAAGCAGCCGAGTTGTTCAACGTTACAAGCACGTCTTAGGGAAGGGGGAGTGGGGGGGGGGGGGGGGGGAGCTGAGTGGTCTCGAGGTATTGTGTCTGCCTCGAGTGCTGGAGGTCCCGGGTTCATGCCCCGGTTTGGACCGGGATTTTTTCTCATGGACTTCCAGTAATAAAATTTCCCATGGACTCTGTGTCGTGAGATCGGATGCCCGTGTGTATTGTTGCGCACGTAAAAAAGTCCCTTGGCAGCTGTAAATCGAAAAAGAGTAGCCTAACGGCGCTGCCAGGGCAAAATTTCGAGTTAAAAATCTACACAAAGTATTTCAGGATCCTCGCCGATGCTACTGAGTTCGTGCATTAAGCTGAGTTTCTCCAGACTCAGATTTGAGTTAGGAGGAAAACGGAGTACTTATGGGTTAAACCCGTGTGCCGTGATGTTGATCCAACGACTAAACTAAACGACTAAACTAAACTAAACAAGCAATTCTGTGTGCTACAATTTTCTCCAGTAGCTTGCCACCAGTGGTCTGCATCGTAATGATTCTGTAGCCGCTTATCTTGGAATGGTCTTTGTTCGATTTTGGCAGCGTCAGCAGATAGCTGTGTAGCCATTCCTCTTTAATCTGACCCCTCTGGATACTGGTGTTGAATTATCTGGCCAGTTCTTCCATGTCATCATCTGACATCACCAGTAGGTCACTATATCAGATGCCGTCTGGGCCTGGGTCGGTGGTAGGTGATTTCTTGAGCATCGCACGTATTGTCTCAACTGTGATTATGCATTCTTCGTCTGTCCCGACCCCCTCACACAACTGAGAGAGTGCTATTGTGGTCCTCTGTCTGGCGGGCTCGTCTTTCTGGTCAGTCTGCTCTAAGTAGCGTGCAAGAAGGGCCTTACCTTCACCGCATCCGACTTTTTCCATGTGAGGTCTGTGCCTTGAAAGTCTGGAATACCCCTAAGTTGTGCAGCACGGTTCATACTTTTATGGAGGCGCTAGAATGTCGTAAGAGATCGCTCGGAGCACACTTCCATGCAGAACTCGACCCATTTCTCGGCCTTGGCCTATTTGGCGCAGGATTTGAATAAAGTAATCTTCCTATGGACCACAGTCTTCAGGCTCGCCAACTCACCCTTTTACATGTTAGCCTTTCTGGATATTTGCCAGTATTTGACAGCCTGCCTATTTCCCACCCATGCCTTCTCGACTTCTCGATTCCACCATGGTGGTTGCAACCATCTTTTTTGTCTCGCGGGAGGAAGTTAGTTTTCTTCTTCCGATCTTCCTTATGGCGTCTTGACCAGTGTTGTCATACAGGAAGGCATTTCCTTGACTCATGGCCCTGTCTTTCTCGATCAGGATGACACAAGGGTAATGGTCACTGTCGTGGTATCCCAGTGTGTCCTACCGGCACTTTGGTGCGATGGTGGTCGACACCAGGGCCAAGTCAATGATGCTGTCAGAATCACCTGGTCGAGTGGCCATTCTAGTGACCTTCCCATCATTCCGACAGACTATGGCAGCAGATGCCAGGGCGTCCTCCAGATCTTCTCAATGTTTATTGGTGATGCTATTCCCCCATTGACTGACTCTTTCATTGAAGTGCCCACAGTAGATGTTATGCCTTTCATTCATATCGATCAAACTCTGCCATTGTCGCACGTCGACCTTCCCAATTCGCGCATAAACGTTCACGATTACAAGCTGCACTGGCGTCATTATTCTTAATGCCTGCACTTGCAGGGCATCACTGTTCCAGGCGGACATATAGATTTCAGACATCAGTATGTTGTCGCGGACCAGAATGGCCTGTCCGAGGTGCCGCCTGTTAAAGAAGCCTTGAAACCCCTCGACATTGACTGTTCCGTGGCCGAGCTGTGTTTCTTGTAAGACCAAAATATCGTTTCCGTAGAGTAGTTTTTCAAGAATGTGGCGGCGCTGACTAAATTATGCACAGTTCCAGTACAGTACTCGAACGGGTCCGATGCCCAATCTGTCACATTTTAACCGCGTTCTTTGTGTGCCTGCTCTTTTACCACGCTATGTCCTTGCCGGTCGTCAGCTGGTCGTCGTCTTTGGCTTAAGTATCGCCACCGAGCGCCGATGATAAGGCGAAGGGAGTCCGGCACGCGTGCACGAACTCCGTTGGACGGTCAGAACTCCATTCCACTTCGAAACCACACTGAAACTATAAACATTTTGGCAAAAACACGTTCCATTCTAAAGGACGAAACAATGTCCCAGCCGTTCCCCTTCTTTGTCTAAATCCAGCTTGAACCACTTTAATCTATTCTTCCATTTTCTTTTGAAGTCGTCCCATTTTTAGTGGAATTTTACTTGCATGACTGATCATGGGCAATAGATCCATAGTCGGTGCATTTTTTCAAGGTTTCCTGTTTTAGTATTGGAATGAAGATAGTTCATTTTCAATCGTTTGGCCATATACCACATTTCTATATCTGTTTACATAATGCGTGATAAATGTGTATGCTCTCTTCTCCTCCCGCTTTAATTAGTTCAGCGCTGATATCGCATAACATCCAGGTGATTAACCATTCTTCAAGTTCTTTATTGTTCATACAATTTCATATAATGATTGTCCAGGTACTCTTTCTTCTGTCATTGGTTCATGCATCTCATTCATATCCTCACAATCATTTATATCACACATTACACCATCTTTCTAGACATTTTCTAGATTATGTCAGGGTATTTCAAAACGTCTCACAGAAAACATTTAATTCAGGTTGAACATTTCATGTCTATACATCTTTGCGCTCGATGTATTTCAGTAGTCATTTATTGGTTTTCCAATACGGTATGTGAATAACCTTTTCTTTTTTTAACTTTATGATCACAAGTGAACATAAGGTAATGACGACAGCACGATTTCACAGTGACTCCGCAATTACCGTGGGGATCACATTGCTCAACCTTCCAACAATATCAGTGTCTGTTCCCACTGGCACAAAATGAACCTTTTGTTGACATACGGTTCTCCTTCGCACAGAGCATGAATTTTTGTTGACATACTGTTCTCTCTCGCATATAACATGCTCTTGAATATTGGTCTTGTGGACTCATCTTTCAAATTATTATTTTCCTGCTGCTTGATTTCAGCATGTACAATATGAACACTTTTGTTAGTTAGTTAGTTAGTTAATCGCGGTTCTAACTACACAGCAACGGGTCGTCCCCATTATGCTCCGTTCCTGTGCCAGTGAATATCACATAAAATGCTCCCCACTGCCCAATGTGAAAAGTGGAAAAGACAGGAGTCTCGACAAACAACAGCCCGCACAGATACACTGTGCATAATGCCGCCGCCAGAATGTCAACACAATAGTCCCCCACGAAACATCCAGTTTATCTCTGATGGAATCAGCAATCATTTTCCCATCTGGATGTTTCCTAGATGTTCACCCACACAGTCCACGAAAATACAGTTCATCGTCAATGGCAGCGGCAGTCAACCAGAAGTCCAGCAGCCACGCATTTCTGCATAAGGCAAAAACCTGTCAACTCTGGGACATAGCCAGCTGCCATCGCTTTGAACATGCAGTCACGTCCCAAAAAACCTCGGGCAGATTCGAAGACATTTCACACGAAACTCACAGCTCACAGTTTCGCGTAGCAGGGCGACGGAACCATAGCCTTCTTAGTCGCCTCTTACGACATGCGTGGTACGCTACAGTGTTGCTAGTCTTTGCTTCCCTTATGGGCCCCGGCAACACACGGGAGACACTTTTGCAAATGCTTACTCAATATCGTTTATAGTCTTTTTATGCGGCTACATGGCCATGGAGTTACGGACGCAGTTCGTAATCCCGCATACCGGCTTTCGTAACACAGCTGCGGACGATTTGGCAGCAGGACTGCCTTGTGTTAGTTGTTCACGAAATTTTATGGGTGCTATTCGTTCATGGCAAACTACTGAAAGTAAACTTGTCAAGAGATCACATAGCAAACAATGCTGTCGTTGACTGTGACGTCCTGCAAAGGATATCCAACTGGTTGTTATCATTGTAGTTTTAGATAATATGATCTTATTGTATTGCAGTAGTATACTTTAAGTTAAACTATGCACACGGTTAAAATATTTCGCCATGTGTGTGTGTGTGTGTGTGTGTGTGTGTGTGTGTGTGTGTGTGTGTGTGTGTGTGTGTGTGTGTGTGTGTGTGATTGTCACAAAATTCCTGGAGGATTCGACCAGGAGATGTTGAATTTGCCAGACTCAGACCCATCTCTTGGCCTACATCGACTTTTTCGGTCAAAGGGGAATAATCCTAGTAATCTGTTACAGCTAAGGGAGGGGATGACTATGCCCTTGTGTTCTGGAAGGTTCGAGAGATGTTTGTACAGGAACTCTTGTTCTGGCCGTGCAGCCGCAGTGACCTGGCTAGGTACCGGGGAACTGATTGTTGATTTGGCCCAGCTGGCGAGAGGTTCTGTGTGGCTGCAGTTTTGTATGAAAAAAATGGTGTCCAGTGTCAAAGTTCAGTTTAAAGACCGTCGAAATTAAGTCCCTAGGTTGGACGAGGTCCCATACTTCGAAATGTATGACAAATTGAAAGGTAAGAGTGCTACCATTCTTAAATCGGTTGGTGTTGAAACCGTGATCACCCGAGGTTGCATATTGCATAAAGCGATGTTCGCCCGGAGGTCAATGGTGAGCCTGTAATTTTCCCCAACAAGCAGGCTTGTTGACATGACCCAATTTCTGGCCTGTTTCGAACAGTCTGAACTGTGGTGAAAGTACAGGTATTGAAAGCCTAGTCTCCCCCGCCACAAATAGTTGGGGGGAAATTAGGATTGGCCTGAATGTTTGCAATGTAAGTGCACTCCTAGGCCGCCTTTGAACTCCGGCGTAGTCTACACAACCGGGTCGGTGACGGCGTAACTAAAGGGTATCGTGTGAGATATCGGGCGAATCAGCCAGACAAGACGAATTTCGAGTGAATGTCCTCGCTCGAATCGGAGGTCATTTGAAAGATCCCGCGTATGTCGAAGTTCGCATCTTCTGGTGGGGCGACTACTGGTTTTTCTTTGTTTTCCTCTTACACTTTATGTTCTAAGTCTCCTTTACAGACAACCATCCTAATCTATAGTGGTTGCCTGCGAGGAGGACAAAGGGGAGGGGAAGGAAAGATGAATGATGCGGCAGACATGTTCTGATGGTTGCAGGGCTGATGAAATGGAGAGAACACGACTACCTGGAAGAGATGGGGATGGGGGTTTGCCAACGGCCCTCCTTCATGACCATCTTGCCTATAGGTACTGTGGACCCTCTAACCCTGTATGTCATTAGAAGGCTTCCTCTGAGGAACTGGGGGTAGACACTCATGACCAATCACCCTGGGTTCACTCTATCCCCAGTCCAGGGAAACAGATGGTCTATTCGGCTGCTTGCCGGACCCCAGACCCTATTTTTTCTCTGGCCGTGATTAATGGCTTGTAATTGAACCAACCCACACTTTAGGGAGGTGATTCACTGTTTGAATACCGGAAGCAGTGTATCCCCATATGGTAGGTCATATTTATGTGATTCTACAAAAGGTTGTCTTTGTCACTTTGCCAGATTCTACCTTCCTGAGAGGAGTGATGGACGGTCATTTAAACCAAAAGTCCTGTGCCTGCGTCAAAAGTCTGGACAAACCAGCCAATGTGATGTGATCCTACTGCCAATCACCCGGTCAATCATCAATACCCTCAGGGTAGTTCCAGGATGAGTTATCCACAATGTTATGACAAAGACGTCTGGGCAAGTATGGTATTCATGTGATCGTCCAGCTGTACCACTGATTACCTACTCGACAACCACTCAACTTTGTGTGAGATCAGGCAACACTTGGTTCACTCGAATTATGTTCTTGATCGTGAATCTAGCCATAGACAGTGTTCTATTGGAAATCTAGCCATTGACATTGTAATTCTGTGAACAGTTACTTATGAGTTGTGCTAATATGGATATGGATAGTTTAGTTAGTGCCACTGTTTATGGAGACATGAAAGTTGGCATTTCCTTTCGGTAGCCGATAGATCTTGTTGTACTAGCCCAATAACATTATAGAATTACGTCATACCTATTATGGAGGCATTTACCTAGTCGGATGTGGATGGAAACTCTGGGTATCATTCAGTCACATGCGTTGGTGTCCTGGTGTCATTACCCTGACTTGCTGTCAACTCGGAGTAGGTGATATCTTGTCGAAGACTGAGGACCTGCAGCGAGAAGCTAAGTGTCTTCCCATATTATGTGGTGCTCTAGCATGTGTACAATGACTGACATCCTTCTTTTTGCAGCCTCAACTAACTATGTCTTGTAGCGATTAGCTCACACCAGACAAATCTGCACTACAACCATATTATCTTCACTCTTTTGTACAATACATTTTATTGTTGAGTTTGTAGATACCAGAGTTGCGTCATATGTTCTAGACGATGTTTGAATGGGTAACGTCCCTTGGTCGGTTTGCGATTAAGATAGGAATCCAGAGACTGGCGGGGTCGTAGAATTAAATTGTCCCTGTCCCAGATCTGAAGACATCCCGATATATATATGTGTGTGTGTGTGTGTGTGTGTGTGTGTGTGTGTATTTGTGTGTGAGTGTATAAATGTGGGAGTGTGCCACATAGCGTACAGACGTGATGATGACGTCATTGAAAGTATCGGGAAATCCGATAAGTGAAACCACACAAAGAAACTAGGGAAACAAGTGGTCAACAACAAGAACGTCACACTGACGTAGATTGACAACAAACAGACTGACAAGGACATTCAAAGAAGAAGCAGGAATTTGTGTTCGTTATACAATTATAGTGGCTCGGAGCTGGTTAGCATTGACCCATGGATAGAAAGATAATAACCAATGGAAGAATATTATACAAGATGGATAGCGCCATGGATTTAAGTCATCGCGGGCAGAAACCTAGACAAGAATGTATGCAACGGTGAAGCCAGACTGGATGAATGCAAGAAGGATGAGTACGAGATATATGTAGACAATGGCGGATTTTTTGTACCGGTTGGTCGTATATGTAAATATCTATTTATGTTTGGAATCGTAGTTTAGATACTGACCTGGCAAAAATAGGCGATCTAAAAGATGCAACATGATATGTAATGCAACTAACATTTGTCAGCTGTCTAATAAACAGCGTTTAACTTTGTTAAGCCAATAGTCTGATTCATTATCGACGTTCATTCGTTCCGACTCCAGTTTCGCTGTCATTTTGCTGTTTGGAGTTGAGCCGAACTTTATTTATACCAGCTGTTGATTTCGTACAGTTATAGATTATGGATACTAGTAAAGAGGAGTCAACAGTAATGATGGCAGAGTGTGGGAACATATATAGGCGAGGGGAGAACGTGCGTGTCTAAAAGAGAGAAAGAGAGAAAGAGATAGAGAGAGGAGAGAAAACGAGAGAGAGGAGAGAACGCGAGAGAGAGAGAGAGAGAGAGAGAGAGAGAGAGAGAGAGAGAGAGAGAGAGAGAGACTATGCATGAGCGAATGTGAGTTGATATGCGTGTGTGTGAGTAAGGAAGTGTGGCTAAGGTTATGTATGTGAGGGTGTGTGTGATTGCGTGGATGTCATTCTGTGTATTTGTGTAGTGACATACATAGTATACCTATTGGGGTGTTTATATGTGTGTGTGTGTGTGTGGATGTGCGTGTATATGTGTGTGGCTGTGTGTATGTCTGTCTCATACAACAATCGAATGTCCAATTGTCTAAACATGTGGATTTAGCACCATATCTCTGACAACATAATCGGCCTGTACAGAGCCATTATCTTAATGTTACATGCATTAGTATTGTGATCTTTATTTCATGCAATGTCTCGAACTTCTTACCATTTCTAGTTATAATAGTCACCCTCTGAACAAAGTGATACGAATCGTAAGTTAGCATCCAGTATGGTTCTTGACTTTGGTTAGTGCGAGCGCACTTGTTCCCGGCGTTAGGCGGGTTAGTCAAAACAGTCCGCTGGACTACCTTGATCGTCACTGGTTGTTTGAACGCTCGACATATTGGCGTACCCATGCCAGCCAATATTGCGACCTGTTGTAAATAAAAAAAAAACGTATACTGCAAAGATATATGTTAATTGACCTGATGGACTTTACCTAATACGGATAAAACGGAATGTCTTGAGAATAATGACGGGCGCCGTAATACTGGCAGCATTCATCACAGAGTTCGGATAGATCTATGAAGACAAGGGTCCAACGCATATGTCCAATGCGTCAAGAAGTGCGTGAAAGCCTCGTTTACTTACTTCTTCTTCTTCTTCAGCGTTCCGAGCCATTGAGGTTCTTTGCTGCAAATACAATCTGTCTCCATTCGTCTCTCTGGTTGACCTTCTCTTGCCAGTCTTTGATTCCAAGTGCTTGTAGGTCTGTATATATATTATCTCTCCACCGTCTTCTTGGTCTACCTCGGGGTCTACGGTCATTTATTTCCTGAGTGTAAGCGAGTTTTGTTTCCCTATTATCTTCCATTCTTTCTATATGCCCCTGCCATTGTAGTCTATTAGCCTTCATGATACCAGTGATTAGCGGGGACTTAAACAGATCATAAATGTCTTTGTTACTTCTTCTTTTCCACTCTCCATTTTGTGTATCTCTAATGGGTCCAAAGATGCGTCTTAAAACTTTGTTCTCAAAGGTTTGTAGCAAGGCTTCGTCTCCTTTCGTTGTACTCGTTTACTTACTAATTGTGTTGTATATATATATATATATATATATATATATATATATATATATATATATATATATATATATATATATATATATATTTTAGCATATCCTTTACAGGACTTAGCTGTCAACACCAGCATCTTTCAGCTGTATGTTGATCTCTTGGCTAAGATTACGCTCAGTAGTTTGCCATTGCTTTCTGAGTGGCCGGCTCAGTATCCCGCAAGTCACGAGCGGGGGTCGAACCGCCTCAGGTCTCCCTACGGGACTCTGCGTGATAAACGGGATTACAGAGTGAAAGTGTTGTAGCCCCTCGGCCAGAGAGACCGGATATATATATATATATATATATATATATATATATATATATATATATATATATATATATATATATATATATATATATATATATATATATATATATATATATATATATATATATATATATATATATATCATTCATTCATTCATTTATTCATTCAGTAGCATGTCCTTTGCAGAACCTCGCTCCCATAACAACCTTCCGGAAAACCTCTCGATCATAAGCAAGATGTCCCGCGTCTGATACACCCATCTGGAGATCATCCGCCACATCCTGCACCCATCTTCTCTTTAGCTTTCCTCTTCCTCTCTTCCAAGGCATATACCCTTCCATTATTGTTCTCTCCAAACTTTCGTGACGTTTCAAGTGGCGGAAATATTTCAATTATCTTTGTTTTATCGTCTTTATTAGCCAACCTTCTTCAATATTCAACTCTTCAAGTATGGATGCATTTGTTCTTTTCTTTACCCAAGATATTCTTAGAACTCGTCTATAACATTTATATTCAAAGGCGTTTATGCGATGTTCAACTTGTTTAGTAAGCGTCCATGTCTCACAGGCGTATGTTGCAATGGGAAAGATGCATGCTCTTAAAAATCTAATTTTTGTAGTTCTGTCTGTCCCACTCCATAATTTATTCAGCTGTTTTAGTCTTTGAAGAGCAATTGATAGTCGCCGTTTAATATCTTTCATTGTGTCGCCGTTGTTGGTAATCAATGACCCAAGATATTCAAAACTTTCCACCACCTCCAATTTTTCCCCATTAATGTATATTTCTTTCTCCATAGTAGTTTTATCTGTATGCATTATCTTTGTTTTTGCTATGTTAAGATATAAGTTGTGATTTTCTCTATTCAATTGGGTTGAGGCTATTAGATTTTCTATGCCATTCTGTGTTGTGGAGAGTATTACAGTATCATCAGCATATAGAATCTCTGGTATGTCATGACCGCCGATATTTAGGGCATCATATAGCTCCCTGTTTATATCATCATAATATATATATATATATATATATATATATATATATATATATATATATATATATATATATATATATATATATATATATATATATATATATATATATATAATGAAAGAAAAATTCTACTGGTTTGTTGAAGTTCTTCAGGGTATTATAGTGACAGCGAAATCCAATAGGCTCCAATTCTGCAGTATATAGTGTGTGTCTTTGCTATTCAAAATAGCGCATCCTAACGGGATCTCAAAGATAGACTACCCTGTGTTGCACCAGGTTGTCACTGCAGAAACCACGCAACATAAACTAAAGCAAAGAGATCAATTCATTAAGCTGAAATATAAAGTTCAAGCTTGTTGAGTCCAAGTGTGTATGTTTCCCCATATCATGTATAGGGGTAGTTTCCATTGCCACAAACATTATCTTCAGACTCATAATTCGGATAGTATCTCATTTTTCCAGGATCGTTTCTGTAGTCCAGGTGCATGTGGCCTTAGTATGTTCTCATCATATGCCTGTAATGTTGACTGCTTTCGTCTGACTGTGACCTTTATCTCCAGTGGAAGGCATTATCTGAAGCTGATTCAAGACTGTTGATAGTGTCAGCCGGTGAACCATGATCGCCAACGCTTATCTTCACGGCACATGATGATGGAGGGGAAAATTTTAGTAGTGGTGGAAGTAATAATAATAGTATTAGTAAACTTAGTAGTAGTAGTAGTATTAGTAGTAGTATTAGTGGTAGTAGTAGTAGTAGTAGTAGTAGTAGTAGTAGTAGTAGTAGTAGTAGTAGTAGTAGTAGTAGTAGTAGTAGTAGTAGTAGTAGTAGTAGTAGTATAGTAATAGTAGTAGTAGTACTAGTAGTAGTAGTAGTTGTAGTAGTAGCAGTAATAGTAGTAGTAGCAGTAATAGTAGTAGCAGCAGCGGTTGTATTTGTAGTAATCGTAATAATTTTACTAGTAATCTTGGTAGTATTCGAATTGTTGACTTCACGTGTACCATCATCAATGTGTCGTTAGTAAACGAAAGAACGAACAAACTATATTTTAAAGGGTTAGATTTTGGTCACTCATTTAGCCATTGCAAGCACTCATCTTTCGCACATCAGTTAACTATTGTGCATGTTACATTCACATAGAAGCAAAAAGATCTGCAATCTCACCGGTGCTCTTTAACGTGTATACGAGCAAGATTGCAAACCTAGAAGCACCAGGGGTTGGAAGGATACTAACATTTGCCGATGATGTTCTTGCATATAGGCAGGGGAGAGATAGGGAGCAAACAGCCCAGGAGCTACAGGCGACAGTAGACAAAGTGATTGACTGGTGCACTGAAATGAGTGCTGTCATCCACCCGGAAAAGGCGGCTGTTTTGTGGTGCTCTCTGGACAACAGGATTGTGTGAGCTGATGTCCCAAGCCTCGCGATAGATGGTAAAAACGTCAACATAGAGAACCAACTGAGGTATCTGGGAATCACATTTGACAGGAGCCTGCCCTTCAAGGACCATGTGGAGACGGTTGTGACAAGATCTCAAAAGGGACTAAATGCACTTAAAAATATGGCTGCAATGGACACAGAGCAGACAATGCTTTTCATTCTATACCAGCACTTGATCCTCTCAGTGATTGATTATGGACTAGGACTGCTCACTGTCTCAGAGAGTCAGCTGGTGAGTTTAGAGCGCACACAGAACGAAGCTATGCGGGACATTCTGGGATGCATCAGAGATACCCCAGTAGTGTGTATACGTTACATCTTTGGTTTGCCGACTGTTGCAGGTAGGTACAAGGTGATGCAGGCGACGGCATACCTCAATGTAGCCTCAGATACAGATCGCCCTTTACATGAGGCGCTGGTCGTAGTTAAGGTTCAGCGACTGTTAAGAGGGAAATCATGGATGGCTCATGCGGAGGATACGACATGTGTGCATCTTGGAGAGGAGTGGATCAGAGTGCCAGCTGAGCAGACTTGTGTAGAGTTATAATCACATTGAGCCGGGAGTGCAGGAAGTGGCCAGCAGGGGCCACGGAAGTGGAAATCCAGCAACTAATTCAGGATAATGCTCGCTCGGGTGATGTCATTATCTACACAGATGGTTCGGTATCGAGAGGCAGGAGAAGTGCCTGGGGTTCATAGTAAAAGCTAATGGCCGACGTTTGGTGCAGGAGAGCCTAGCATATGATACCACAACATCTAGGTTAAGAATTGAGGTGGAGGCGGTCACTGCAGCTTTCTGCTGGATCAAGAATACGACACACACACACACACACACACACACACACACACACACACACACACATCGTGATTGTAACTGACTCAGAAAGCATGCTGAGAAAGGTGAGGACAGGCATGCTTCGTGCAGCGTGGCTTGTTTCGCTTCGGAGGTCACGGGTGGCAAGCATCGCCTGGATCTTTCCTCCGGGGCATGTCTATGTGCTGGGGAATGACAGGCGGACAGATTGGCTGGCTCTGAAAAACATGGTGGAGTACTGATGCTTGACAAGGCAGATGTGGTTGCGGCCTTGTGGGAGCACGTGTTCACCTCGGAGAAGCAAATGGATCATCATGGTCTGTCAAAAATGAGGCAGAGAGAAGTGACGAGGGGTTCTGGCCGACGCTCGACGCTCAGAGGAAAGGTGAGACGGACATATGATCAGATTGCTACTGGTACTATTGGTGTTGGAACTCTTAGTTGACTGTTGAGGATAGGGACAGGGCGCTTATGGGAATGCCCCGAATGCTGTGATGTCGGTTCCTAGATCAATCAATCAATCAATAAGAAACAAAGAGAGAGAAAACACTGTATACTGAATGATGTGAAAATAAGCAATGCATAATTGAAATGCCCCATTTTAAATGATACAGCTCTAGGACACCAGCAAACGGTGAGCCATGTTCACGAAATCATCAGACGACTTAATGAATACGAGTCACATTCGCTTATGTCTGCACTTGACAATACACCTCAAAAGGTATTGGCTCTGGCAATCAATAGAAGAAAAGTAATTAGCTGATCTCAGTTGAGTTCAGTGAGAAAACATCACATCATTCGGGACATTTGTGAAGTGCTATGTTCTCATATACAACAACCAGCGAAGATCCCCTATACTTATAGTACCAGTTGCAGTCTCATTGTTTGTTGTTCTGGCCTGTGCTGTGAAGTTTCGGTGACAGCCCGATACTCTGGTCAATCATTTCAACACCCTTATCCACACTATATCCTTGGTCCCAAACTGCATTGACCACACATTCCTTATCATGCACAAACTCCTCACACAACGCTGCAGTCAAAGCCAGTCTATCAACACAATGCTGCAGTCAAAGCCAGTCTATCAACACAATGCTGCAGTCAAAGCCAGTCTATCAACACAATGCTGCAGTCAAAGCCAGTCTATCAACACAATGCTGCAGTCAGAGCCAGTCCATCAGCCTGCACGTTTCCCACCACACCAGCATGTTTTGTGAAAAAGAATCAACAGATGCACACACTCATTCACTTTTCAAAAAACAAATAATAATAGAGGATGCCATTCTGCACGCAGCATGTCTGTCTTCACATTTCTCAGCATGCTCTGTGAGTTCATTACAATTACAATTCTGTTTGACCTTCAGCCAAAGAACCACGGAAGGGAATTCCGCCACCTCCGCACTCAGATTATATGTCGTGGTATATTGTATGCCGATCTCTACTGCACTAACCAGTCAGTGAACCTTCGATATGTACACACATCACTTTTCTGGTCTCTGCAGCACACAATCATCCCTATAGATCGTACGACCGCTTGAGCATGAAGTGATTATAAAACATCCAGGAATACAATTAATGATTGTGTAAACTCACCACCGCTGATATTGATGGTGCAGAGATATTTCACCGCATCCCCGCTGAATGTGACATTAAAGAGGTGAAGATTGACACCACATTTTAAATCTAGAGTTTTGGAATTGACCACCATTCGTATTTCATTCGGGCAGAAACGCCTGTTGTTGAGGAACAGACTGATGTTCTGTAGGAATGCTATAAATCATATACGAAAAAAAAAAAAACAAATAAGCCATTACATATACACATACAGACAGACACACAGACACAAAGACAGACACAAAGACAGACAGACAGACAGACAGACAGACAGACAGACAGACAGAAACACGCACACACGCACACACGTACATGCGCGCGCACACGCACATATGTCCACATGCACATATACACACGTACACACAAAACACACGTAAGCGCGCACGCACACGCGCACGCACGCAAACACGCATGCGACCGCACACTTGCACGTACACATGCACACACACATATGCACACACATGCACAAACACACATGCACAGACACACACATGCACACACAAACATGCACACACGCGCACACACACGCGGACACACACACGAACACACAAGCGTACACACACGCACATGCACACATGCACGTGCACACACGCACGCACACACACGCACGTGGACACACGCATGCGGACACACGCACGCGGACACATGCACGCGCACACATGCACGAGCATATATGCACGCACACATCCATGCATCCATGCATCCATCCATACACACATACACACATACACTTATACACTCATACACTCAGACACTCAGACACACACTCGGACACACAGACACACACACAGACACACACAAAGACACACACAGACAAGCACACAGACGCACACACAGACACGCACACAGACACGCACACGCGCACACACGAACAAACACACACACACACACGCACGCACGCTCGCACACACACATACATTCTCACGCACACACGCACACACGCACACACGCACAGACACCACACACACTCACACAAACACATACACACATACCCACACATACACACACAGACACAGACACACACACACTCACACACACGCACACAGACAGACAGACAGACAGACAAACAGACAGACAGACATATTTCTCTAACATGATTAGAACGCTCAAGCATCATGAAAACTGACTAATTTGCTGTCGTCTAGGAACACTCACAATGTACTACAACTATTCACAACATGCAAAGACCATTCACAACTTGCTATTAATATTCACATCCTGCTATTATTATTCACAACGTGTGTGGGCCATTCACACTGTCTTCGAATCAATGTCAGCGTAAACAGAATATTTACAAACGAACGAGTTTAATGTGATGTTGCCGGTCTCCGTGGCGATGGGAATGCGAACGCGATCTGTAATGCCACTTACTCAAGTTCGAAACGTAGTGACCACTGATTTCCCAGAAGATTGTGTTAGCGTTGGTTTTAACATATTGATACTGGAGCCGATCGTTGAGATATCAATGGATGGCAAACTACTGAACATAACATCTGGCCAAGATATCAACAACGGCTGTAAAATTCTGGTGTTGACTGCAACGTCCTGTAAAGAGCTTAGTTTTGGTTCTTCAGCACTAGGCGGGATCAGCGTCCCTGCCTACGCATATACACACATGTCTGCACTGTAGACAGAGATGAATCCAAGCTTGTTACTGTATACACACATGTCTGCACTGTAGACAGAGATGAATCCAAGCTTGTTACTGTATACACACATGTCTGCACTGTAGACAGAGATGAATCCAAGCTTGTTACTATATACACACATGTCTGCACTGTAGACAGAGATGAATCCAAGCTTGTTACTATATACACACATGTCTGCACTGTAGACAGAGATGAATCCAAGCTTGTTACTGTATACACACATGTCTGCACTGTAGACAGAGATGAATCCAAGCTTGTTACTATATACACACATGTCTGCACTGTAGACAGAGATGAATCCAAGCTTGTTACTATATACACACATGTCTGCACTGTAGACAGAGATGAATCCAAGCTTGTTACTATATACACACATGTCTGCACTGTAGACAGAGATGAATCCAAGCTTGTTACTGTATACACACATGTCTGCACTGTAGACAGAGTGAATCCAAGCTTGTTACTGTATACCACATGTCTGCACTGTAGACAGAGATGAATCCAAGCTTGTTACTGTATACACACATGTCTGCAATGTAGACAGAGATGAATCCAAGCTTGTTACTGTATACACACATGTCTGCACTGTAGACAGAGATGAATCCAAGCTTGTTACTATATACACACATGTCTGCACTGTAGACAGAGATGAATCCAAGCTTGTTACTATATACACACATGTCTGCACTGTAGACAGAGATGAATCCAAGCTTGTTACTATATACACACATGTCTGCACTGTAGACAGAGATGAATCCAAGCTTGTTACTATATACACACATGTCTGCACTGTAGACAGAGATGAATCCAAGCTTGTTACTATATACACACATGTCTGCACTGTAGACAGAGATGAATCCAAGCTTGTTACTATATACACACATGTCTGCACTGTAGACAGAGATGAATCCAAGCTTGTTACTATATACACACATGTCTGCACTGTAGACAGAGATGAATCCAAGCTTGTTACTATATACACACATGTCTGCACTGTAGACAGAGATGAATCCAAGCTTGTTACTGTTATTCAATTCGTAATCCCGCATACCTCGTTCTAAACACAGCTTCTGGCGATTGGGAAAGTCTTGCGCTGGTTGTTATTTGAATGGCATTACTGCCGGTCGTTCAGAAAGCAATGGCAAACTTCTGAACGTCAATGTGCCAATAAATCCCAAAAAGCCAAAACAATGCTGGATTTGACTGCGACGTTCTTTAAATGATATGCAACTAACTTTTCTGTCTCACTATTTTAGAATCGATAACAGCTTAGTAAAATCATTCACATTGATCGATATCAAGATATCCAAATGCATAAGAGTGAGCACTCTAAACTTCCGGTGCGCTGATGCCCTGGTAGTCGGTTCAACGCCACCATAGACCAGTTAGACTAACATGTTTGACTTCTCGTCCTTGACATGGGCACGTAAATTACAAGTACCTCAGAAGTCTGAGTCGGTTTACACAGGCCACAGGTTAATCACCGTTCTTGTTGTGGTTATTCAGTATTTTGAGATCACTAACAACTAAGTAAAATCATTCACATGAAACACGATTATTCTCACAAAACACTGATTAATCCCACGTAACGACCATAATTCACATCACGCAGAGAAATCACAACATACCAGGATTACTCACAACAATCCGGAACCAGCTCATTGTGTACCCATAGTTTAAATCTACCGGTATAAATGTTGCTTGCATATCTGGGTTGCACGTGCTATCATTTTCATCACGTATGAAACTCGGAACACTGGGCAAGGCGTGCATGTAGCATAAGTCCACTGAAAATATCATTAAACTATCATGAAAACTGAAATATCATGAATTGTCTTTATCGTTGAGTATCCGTCAAACATATTATTGTTATTGTTCATCTGGGGGTGAATTGTCTACCATGCTAATTTTAAACTTACTATCGTGTCCGTTTATTTGCACAAAGTTCATTTGTGTAGATGAATGGCTATCAGTATCAGTTATCAGTTGGGGAATCTTCATTGCACTCCGGACAGGCCCATAGGTGCTCAGACCCCCCCCCCCCCCAGCATATGCACCAGCGTCCGGTGACTAATAGTGCCAGTTCTGTGTTAGTTGACGAGGCACCTCGTTTTCCCGATGTACCTCTATGGAATGGCGAATGGCGATCGCTTCTGCCAGCTTAATTGTGACAAAACCGATCAGATCTCGTCTCTGTACTCATCATTAATTCTCTTCGGTCGGAATTAGACGAGTCATCTCCCGCCAGAGACCAAAATAGCTAGGGAAATCCCCGGCTAAAATAGTCCCGGGCGAGAGAATTCGAGATTCTTCTCGAATTTACAGGCAGAGTGCAACGTGATGTTTGCAGTCACGTTGTACCCACAGATACATCGGGTTGCACGTGATTCTGAACTTCTCCGTGACCCATGAGATTCTTTGGGGTCCAGGAGAATTTGAAACTGCGCAATCAGCTCTGTAGAGTCAGTCGCCAAATTTCTGTCACCCAGTAAGGTTGCTATAAACTGACTGAAATCATGTCATTTGTCGCTTTTGTTTTTTTGTCTTTTGTCGCTTGCCAGAGCGGGACACCGAGCTGTCAAGTAGTGTGGTGATTCTTTGGTCTAACGTAATATCTTAATACATTATTGCTTAGCCGTTATCCTTAAATAAAACGCCGACAGGGGAAATAATTGTAAACGCGAAGCGAATAGTTTTCCGCCCGCCTGTCTGCATAAGTAATTAGCTGTATCCATCGGCTAGCGAATTTGTAGATCAGACGCCGACTGTCACAACAGGTGTTTGTGCTAGTTAACAGAACAGGCGTGTGTAATTAGTCACATCTGCTCAGCTGTGTAAAACTGACGGTATTGTAGGAGATATACTTAAAGTTGTTATATTAAACTTATATTCACATTGTTAGTGAAAGAGTTACTTTGAATTTATCACTGCTACATGTGAGTAGGTTTTGGGTAATTAACAGCTATGTTTAGCAAGTGTGTTAACAATCTTGTTAAGTGATTACATAGGTAAGAATGTGAGGAATTTTTACACTAGTTAGACTGTGTGATGTTAGAAGCATTACTAGTGATGAATTATAAGCTGGAGCAAGCCAGTGATGTTTTTTTTTTTGCTTAGCTATATAATGCAGTAACGTATGACTTATATAGGTGGTGTTCATTAAATCCTGGAATCAAGGTGTTATGAGTATGTAAGTATTTAGTACGTAAGTATTTGTTAAGTGAGGAGGCCAATGCTATTCCACCTCTATGTAGAAATGTCTTGTATTTACTTGATAGAGGTAGTTAGGAATTACCTGTGGATTTATGATGTCACTACTTGTTTGTTTGCCTGTCCGACTGAGTGAATATGCATGCCAGATCGTGCTTATTTTGTCAGCCAGACCCACTGTTTATTTTGCCTGTCCGAACGAGGTGATTGTGCGTGACCGAGTGTTGATTTTGCATATCCTACCGAGAGCGATGCTGTACCCGAGGCCGTTGCGGTTTTACTAATCCGAACTGCAAACAGAACGTTGATGTATGACTCTACTGTTCTTCTCTGCTATAAACCTGACCCTATGAGTAGGGTAACCTATCCACTAGGAAGTGGGAGTTACGAGAGAGCCATTTAGGGAACACTTGCAGGAGGACTGAAAATTTAGGGGATGAGGGGCTGGATGCCACTCTAAACGGGACGACATTGTCAAAATCGCCACGGAACCAAGGTGCTCTTTTTCCACAGCTGTCTGTGGGAAAGATTACTCGGTGGATTGCTACCATATCTGTGATAGACCTGCACAGACTTGACCGTCAGGAGACAAGGTCAAATAATAAAGGTCAAACTAGTTCTGGGACACAGATCCCAGGACGAAAAGCCTTTGCTTGGTTTATAAGTTGTTAATTAGTTATTAAAGAGTCATTATTTATAATTTATTAATGTTGGTATGTTAATGAATTATGATTTAGGTAATTTATTATTGTTGTGTATTCATTAATGAATTATGTTTAATTAATTGATCAATGGGTTAAGTGATTAATTAATTGTTGAGTTATGTAGATGAGGAGGATATGTCCGGCTGGACACCTCCTAGATAATGAAACCTCTACACTGAAAGATAAGCAGTTGTATTCTATGGTTGTTGTTGGGGGAGAAATGGAGGACTGGAATAACACCAGGTAGTAGGATACTATGACAGAGTCAAACAGTCTACTCTGGTGATATCGGGCCAGAGTTGCCGAGAGGAGTTACTTGATTATATACTTGCGTAATATTGCTTACTCTTGCACCTTCATGCATGTACTTTGCAGGTAAGAGAGTTCTATTATGTTAATGATCTATTATATCATGTTATGATATATTAATCTGATGCATGTGTTATGGTTGAGGTGCAGGTTAGTCCTAGTTATAGCTGAGTACTCACACCGACCTCCATGTTTCAGGATCTGTTATAAGATGGAGATTCGAGGAGTTAGACCATAGACTCAATGGGACCAGCTCATTCCAGTGCCAGTCAAGGTGATGGTTTGAGGCAATACTGGGAGCGGTCAACCGAATCTGCCAGAGTCAACACATGAAAGATACCTGAGTTTTAGAATGTCACGGTGAGTCTAAGCTAAGACAGCCGCGAAGAGTCCGACGAAGATTTAGTCAACAGATCCAGGTTGGGTCTAGGACTGATACGTCTCCTGATTCATGCCAGTAAGGTACTGAAGTTTTGATTATTCAAGGTAATTCTTTAGTGACATGTGTATTCTCTAGGACATTAGTTCCAGTTGAGTTGAAGGTCGTGAAATCTGTTGACAGTCATTATGATGGCCAGTTTAAATATTTCAGGCCCGGCTGGGTCTTAGTGAAGTCCAATGTGTAATGATTCATCTAACTCCGATGTGGATCTACATTTGAGATTCTTCATGAAACCTGAACGTGGTCAATGACCCCCAACAGTAGTTGCGAATTTAATGAACACCGGAGGGACAGACGTGTTCGGGTAGGGAGCTATCCCTTCCTTGGTGGTTTGATTGTGAGCTATTCTGTAGTCAACAGATCCAGGTTGGGTCTAGGACTGATGCGTCTCCTGATTCACGCCAGTAAGGTACTGGTGAAGTTCTGATTATTCAAGGTAATTCTTTAGGGACATGTGTATTCTCTAGGACATTAGTTCCAGTTGAGTTGAAGGACGTGAACTCTGTTGACAGTCATTATGATGGCCAGTTTAAATATTTCAGGCCCGGCTGGGTCTTAGTGAATCCAATGTGTAATGATTCATCTAACGCCAGTGTGGATCTACATTTGAGATTCTTCATGAAACCTGAACGTGGTCAATGACCCCCAACAGTAGTTGCGATTTTCGTGAACACCGGAGGGACAGACATATTCATGTAGGGATCTATCCCTTCCTTGGTGTGTTTGATTGTGATAGTGCTATTCTGTGAAGTCAGCAGTTGCCTACAGAACTGTGTCGAATGGTGATATTGTGACTATGTTGAATACATACATTGACATGTTGGATTAGCACCTTGTGACTTGTTATTACATGGAGCTAATGCTCCAGTTATGCTTTGCAGATAAGTTTATCCCATTAACTTGAGATGCCAAAGAGCAACCAGGCTCTTATATTCTATTGTGTTGTGCAGCAGTACTTATCATCAGATGGGGATATCTAGAACTATAGGGTCGGCCCACAAGTCATCATTAGAGTAGAACTTGTGATTTCTTCCGTCATCGGAGGGATTACCAGCGAATATTGTTGAAGTGTCAGTCAGGTATCAGACACCTGACAAGTCCGAGATCTTACTCACAGTGGAATAGAGAACTCTGGCAAATGTAGACGACGTGGAGTTCCTTTGCACTGGAAGTTCATCGGGTGAGTCGTTAGCCACGACCGGACGACGGCACGAACTGAAGTCACATGCTCTGTGATGATGACCGATCATCTGTAGATCTTCTCGCTGTGCTTAGTCAGCGCTGTACATATTGTCTTCTATCCAGGCTTTTCAGTCATCCCTCTCTGAGTTTAGTTGACGTATTAAGAAATTAAATTTTGATTTGTTGACCATGGCTTTGAGTACTAGTATGGCTGTTGTCTTGTCCGAGCCCACTGTGGGTAGGAATCCCTAGATGGGGAGGGAAGGTCAGCTGTCCCGACTTGTGTGGGGCCCTGTAGATGTAAAGTCCTATTGGGGTGGGTGGAGCAAAGGCTGGGGATATTAACTATTAGTAACATACCTGTCCAAGCCATCGGACATGTCAGTCTATCAATGTAAATTAGAAGAGATTTTATCAGAAAAATCTAAAGTCCAGTTAGATCTTTAAGGAATCATGTTGGAGGACCTACTTGCAAAAATGAGGAAAGAGATCTTCAGTGAGGCCACTGCATAAATGCTCACAGACACGTAAATTGTATGATCTACCTAAACTTCACAAGAATGGAATCCCGCTAAGGCCGACTCTATACATGATCAACTCTGCTCAACACCGGATGGCGAGATGGCTAGCTGAAATTGTAAAACCATTGCAAACGTCATTCGATCCAAATAAAGTTAGAGATACATTCGAACTGGTGGAATTACTGGATACAATGGACATACGTAATAAACATGGCATCCAAAGATATGGCCTCCCTATTAACTAACGTTATATTAAATGAGACAGTGAAAATAATAGGTGAACGCATTACAGACAAACAGCTAAAACTAGGTATACTGACACCTATTTTGGAGAGCCTGTTATTGCTATATACCGCCAACATAAATTCAATCATCATACCGCCAAATTCACTGAGTGGCCATGGGGAGGTCTCTTAGACCCATTCTAGAAGACAATTATGACATATTTAGAAGAAAAGAGATCCTCAGACACGAAAAGGGTAATCTTTTACCGTCGTTATGTGCACAATATAATCACCATTACAGACAAGTATATTTGCAACAAGAATATTTGTTTCAGGCGACAATGTACCAGACGCATAAGAACACCTATCTGTCTATGGAACAAGAATACGACGAAGCTTTGCCTTTCCCAGATATTCTAATTCGACGCAGACCAGACGGCACAATTCAAAGATCCGTGTACCACAAAGAAACGTGGACCGGCCAATACTTAATGCCCACAGTTTTGCACCCGTGCAGTATAAATGTGACTTTGTACGGACAATGTTTGTCCCAGCCAGGAATGTATTCACCTATGACAAACTGAGAGAGGAATTTAAACTTTAAAGAATAGCCTATACCTTAATGGGTACTGCACTGGATTTATAAAGCTCCACTGCCAACAGACAAAACCAAATTCTAACGCAATATCAGCCGACAAATTTCTCTCTAGACGATGACGGAACGCAACGTCTACAGGATCGCTTATTACAGCGGTAGGCCAAATATTCTATGCTGCAACTCCAGTTATTAAACCAAAACTATGCAATCAGTAAAAGAACATGTCCCTGTCTACGCCAAATCAAATTGCATTTATCAAAGTACACGCAGGTGCCAGTCTACCTATATCGGCAGAACAGAGGGGCAGTTGAATAACAAAAGGATAGAACACATACCCAGTTGGACAGACAGAATACCTTTAACAAGGGCCCTGGGGTGAGGGAAACCCTTGCCATTATTATATTACAAGGGATAGGTTCTGGGAATAGGTACAGGTACTCTCAGTCTACAACCTCTCAGATCCCTGAACCCCGCCTTCTCGAACCCTCTCAACCTCGGGACACTAATCCCTAGTGCTCCATCCAGAAAACCTGACTCAACTCTGGTTTAGTCCACCAAACTCAAATATAAATGTATCTACATACAAGAGAGCCAAAGGCAATAGAGGCAGGTGAAGGTATGAAGTTTTGACACTAGGAAGACTCATGATATGCAGAGTAGCTACAAGGCATTCATCACTAGGCCTTTTCAAGATGGTTCATACGATCTGCCGTTTATGTCGCCTCACCGGGCCTGGATAGATCCTTCCTTGACTGGTCCCGGCTGACATGACCTCTAGCCTCAGTAATAGCTGTTGGGAACTAGTTCAGGATCTGGCAGCCCACCATGTAGACTCCACGTTAGTGGCAATTGACCTATATTGTCAAATAACCTATCACAGTACGTAGACCATCCGTGGGTGGCTGCGGTGAGCTGTTCATATAACGCCTCTCGTGGAGGTCTCTTCCAGATGGTGGTGGAGCTCAACAGCTTTGAAAAACACAATGTCTCAGGCCAAGACCTAGTCTCGGCACACGTCAACGTCTCTGGGCCGTACTGGTCGAATAACACAAGCAATAGGCACGATTACCTTCATGGTGCGGATGTGGTAGGTGCTGAGGTATGTTATGTGGCGGTACCTCGACTATCAGATTGGCCGGCGTAGACTTGGTTAAGGTTGAACATCTCACATTGAACTACCGGGCGCTTCTCCAACACAGGGGAGTTCCCGCTGCTTGGTATGTGGAGTTCCGGCTATAGTTCTCAGTCTCGACTTCGGCATCCAATCTAATCAACCTCGCCGTCAAAGGTAGGCGTTGACTTCTGGAACAAGACAAGCTGCAGACACTGCCGGATCAGCAAAGCAATGCTCTAACTGTCTACCTGCCTGAGCTTTGATCCTAGACTAGATGCCGACCAATGCTTAGGGTCTGGTCTGCCCTGCATTTACATTAAGTTTTTAGGTTGAGTTTCCTCGCACCAGAATATGGTGTGTACCCTCCGAATTGCGTTCCTCAGCACAAAGCTGTTGTCATCATTGGTTGGCTAATGTACGAGAAGTGTAGCCTTGTTGGACAAGCATGGAAACTTTGCTGACCCGTGTCCATTGTGCCCACGGTACACATCCCTCAGCAGATGGACACCCACAAGTGCAGGCGGGGTGGGCCGCCGCCGTGGCAAGATTTCACCAGTTAGACAGAAACATAATAATAAATATGTCGTTCTGATATGTACACACTTGGATACTCGCCTGGGCTACGGAGTTAACGCACGGAGCTGTAGTTCTCCTGAGTGATATGCGGGAGAAGACTGGAGTATTTATGGTGTTGATTGACTTGATGTGTAAAACAAAACTAATCTTGCAATGTTAACTCACGTCTTGTGTTCTCATTCAATGTACCATGATAACACAAGTATAAATACGGTCAGTTCTCTTTTTCTCATATTAACAGCACCACATGACGGGGTGGGTACCCAATTACCCCGGGCCTCAACAAGTGCGCGACTCTGTCCAGATACGAAAAACCTCATCAAGAAAGTTAACGAACGCAATCAACCCATCAGAAGCCGTGAAGCTGACAACAAGCAGCCCAAAGTACGAAAGAGAAACTTCAAGCTACACCGTAGTCACCCAACATAGCCAAGTCGAAACCCGAAGGCTGAAAGGGGGTATTCGTACCAAAATTTGGATGTTCAATACACCGGCTTGAACCTCTCCGAAAACTGAACTATCAAAACACGATCATATCCCGCGGGTTTCTTCTAGTGGCAGACAATACTTGATCCAGCCTGGAATATGTGTAGTCATATTTAAACAAGTTGGAGTATGTCGTCACATCTTGTAGGATGGGGTGGGAGGGGGGGGGGGGTGTGGGGGTGGGTGTAGAGGGAGATCATGGAAGCATTTGGTGGATAGTTTTACATCATGGCATGGAGGAACGTCAGTATCAGAATGATTGAAACCACGAGCGACAGAGAGCTGTGGACAATCCGGCTGTGATACTTGACATCTTCCGTCGACAGTGCTACATTCAGTTTCTCATTTACAGGCGAGAGGAGTGTATTCCGACTGGCTAGGACGACGAACTTCCATCCGGGAGACCCGGATTCAAATGCTCGGTAAGATGCTGGATGTTATCCGTCGGTGGCAAGTAAAGCATACTAACGTTCACAGTTTGCAGCGACTGCACCAGCCAGGCGTACTTAATTCCTCAGGCTCAAGTCACCACACACCGCAATGTACTATAGACAATAATTGCAGATTGTGTTTTCTTCCACTCCAGCCTTCCCGTTTCGACGAAATACACGAGCGTATTAGTATTCGGCGGACGTGTCATTTCTCTTTAATACATAACATACATTGTCTTTTCTGAGCACAGTAAATGACGCCTTTGGTGTTTGAAGTGTCAGACAGTCGTATGTTCATGGCCGAGACACAGACACACATCTCTGATAGTTGGGAAACAATGTTAATACAACGTCCAGTCACTTTCTGAATCAGGACATCAGTATAGCGGTCAGTTAGACGAAAACGTTGACTGTTCGTCCCTTGACTTGGGGACGTAAATTACAAGTACCTCAAAAGTCGGAGTGGCTTTGCCTGAAAGCATGACATTGGTAATAGCAAAAGCTAATCCACAAGCAAAATCACTTCCGTGCACTAGAATTTCACAGCGAACGATGCAAAACAATGGAAACAACTTACAATACTGGCAGCCTGGACCAAAGTAGCCACTAGCACAAGCTCCTGTGCCGTCACATCTCCCATCCGTATAGCACGTACTAGAACTAGCGCAGTGACATTTGAACTTGCAGTTGACTCCCCACCATCCGTCCGGGCAGGACGACGGGTAAGCTGCAAATATCAATTCAATAATGACATTTCTTTTATAGTCAACACTACTGCCATTACTCCTATGTTGTCACATAAGTTATTGTTTTTGTGTTTGTTCACAAATCAAATTAGTGATACTCTATATCTCTTTTAGATAATTACAAGTGCAATGTTATTAATTAATCGTAACACTTTTAAAGAGTTTTGGCTCATGTCCCGTGCGTTTATAATGCATTAATGCGTTTGGTGTTGTTCAGTATTAGCCTCTGAAGTGATTTATGAATACAATAATGTATGAATGACACAGTGTATTCATGAAATAATGTATGAATGAAATGAATTAAACAATGTATGAATGAAATATAGTATGGATGGAATAACGTAGAATACCATAATGTAGGGAACGCGAGAGATAGAAAAGCACAACGTTAAACAACTTTTCGTGGCTAATACCTTTATTTGATGTATTTGTGTTTTCAAAATCCTGTTCACCCCGACTGTGTTATGATTGGGGTATATTATTATACGTTGTTCACAGATTATCAGTCTGTTCGTATATAACCTTTCATAGATATTGTTTGTATCACATTTTATAGTGATCTACAACACATGGTGCTAAAGATTCTTAACCTGATATTGCCTAACATTTTTTTAAATTTTTGTTGCGTATCCCTTACGGGACGTTGCAGTCAACACCAGCATTTTCAGCTGCTGTTGATGTACTAGGCAAGTTTTACGTTCAGTAGTTTGCCATTGCTTTCTGAACGACCGGCCTCTATACCTTTTTCGAAAATACCAGCACCGCCGTGTTTGCCTAACAGAGGCCTGCTAAATCCAAATATCATATTTATTTGGCTGTAGCAGCTCTGGTCTTTGAGATACAGACATTTGGGAATTTTATTAATATTATTACAGTATTTTCTGTTTAAGGCTCAGGAGGAAAAATTATTGCTATCCATTCCTTTACAAAATAAAACTGCTTGTTTACTAATAGGTTCAATTTTCCAAGAATTCTCCAAGAATTGCTTTTTTTTCTTTTTCTTAGATTGTAACCCACTGCATGTATGTTAGTAAGCTAGTTATTTTCTTACTCTTCTAACACAAAATGACGTCTTTTTGAAAAGAAAGAGCGCGTATTCTGTCACCGAGTTTATTGTGTTATATGTCTGGAGAGTACACTTTGAAAGAAATATATGGGAAACATATTACTGTTTATGTGGAAAATGCACACTTTGCCTCCCCTTAAAGTTAAACTAGGTGACCTGGACCCGTCTTGGGCTCCTCTTATTGTTTTAAAAAAATGTGTTGAACACCTGTGGCAGTGGACTTGTGAGGAAAAGAAAATATTTAAAATGTTGAATTCCAATGGCATGTAGAGATCCTAGGGACCACTATGGTGACTGTATGTGTTATCAATATTAAGGGAATTAATGGAAGTAAATCACACAAACTAGAGATATCCTGATTTAGATTATAATAGACGAATTGTTCCATATGGAGATGACATACCAATTCCAACTCTCAGACAGATATTGGATTACCTGCTAGAAGACGAGACAGCAGTGGCATGTGGAACAACAAGTGACATTTATTGTGAATTCGAAGATGATTTTCCAGCAGCCGCCCGACGCTTGTATCAGCGTGAACTGAATGATCTAATCCGAGATCTATATCTCTCCAGGGAATTTTCATACGATTTTGCTTCAAGATTGAAAGAAACAATATTTCTGACTGCTCAAACACAGGTCAAATTTTATCGCAGCAGAGAGCAAGTTTTTCTATTATTATTTTTTGAAGAAAATAACCTTGTAAAATATTGTCAACAAGCCTCTCATTGATGGAACAAAAGTTCTACTGCCATGAGTACATATAAACCGTGGCTTGATGAAGCAGTTCGTTAAGACGTTGAACACAGATATAACATGTTTTACTTATTTATGAAGAAAGTTTCTTGAAGTGATTATAGATAAACACAAAGCTGGAATTGTGTATAGACCTCAAATTTGAAAGTTAATCAACAATGCAGATGTTATTGATTTGATGAATATAACATAGCTGACAGCCGTGTCATCATTTGTATTAGTTGTGCACAAATTATTATGATTATTATGATTATTATTATTAGCAGACAATTATTCTGAATTAGTTTAACACATGATGTCGAGGTTTTGTAAGCTTGGGTGCAACTTGAGCGTAAAGGTACATTACCTCCATAATGATTTACATTTTTTCCCGAGAATCTTGGCGATTTTAGTGAGGAACAACGTGACAAATTTCACAAAGATGTACAAGCAATGAAAAAGAGATACCAGGGACTTTGGGATGTCCACATCACGGCAGATTACCTAAGCGTGACTGTCCTGTATATTGCATTCCCGGAAGTACTAGAAAAAAAGCTTGTTGTGTGTTGACTGTAGACAATACAATGCTAGTGATTAAGTTTTCGTGTATTTGTGGTGTTTTATATGGGATTAACAAAGACACACTAAATACACATAATAGGAATGCATATTACAATGATAATGCCACTGATGGCACCTAACCTAACTCTAGGCTTGTACATAACAATTGCCCTACTAAGAAGGCCATTCTTAGTTATCTCAAAAACTAGAACTGATATTTAAAAAAAAAATATGATTACATCTTTGTAATCAGTAACATAACATTACACAAGAACAGTTGTAAAATGTAAGGCATCAACATTTGTGTAAACATGTGTAATGTATGTGTAACAAGACTATGTCTTTCATATGGTTGAGAATGTTTATACTGATTACCACTGCATTCAATATAGTTTTGCATAATAATTTAAAAGGCCAAGTGACTAGAATGCCGGATTCTCCTTCGGGAGACCCTGGTTCGAATCTTCGGTAAGGTGTGGAGTTTTTTGTTTAATTTTTTTTTTTGTGTTGTTTTTTTCTTTCTTTGGTTGTTGTTAATATCAGGGAAAAAAGAAAACTCTAACCTGCATAGTTTGCGGCGACTGCACTAGCTAGGCCGCCTTAATTCCTCAGGCTCGTCCCCCCCCCCTCACCCCTCACCAGCCATACACCGCAAGGTACTATATTCGCAGTAAAGGACAGTAAAATGGCAGTTAAATAATGTTCTTTCTATTATATAGTTGTGCATATGTTTATTAACTTACTGCCATATGTCAATGTAGCGTTAAGTTACAATTTTGAACATAATATTACATAATCTTCGTTCTTAGCGTATGTTAACAACCGGAAAGCGTGGGCGGTCATGACTCGCCATTTCACTCGATTACAAGAGTCGTGGATCAGCTCAGTGGTCCTGTCTAGTTCATGCCATGTGGCCAAGCCATCCAGGTATTTTCCTCTCAGTCTTCCTCTTGGTCTGTTTCCTTTGATCTTGCCCGTTGTCACTAAGTTCTCCACTCTATGTCTTCTCATAACATGTCCAAAAACTTTTGACTGTCTATGTCTAATTTCTCTAATCAATTTACGATTTTCATTTGTCTCCTGTAGTACTTGGTTATTGGTTTTTCTGTTTGTCCATGGTATTCTTTGCATTTGCCTCAGAAACCACATTTCTGCAGCCATCAGATGTTTTTCAGCTTGACTGCTCATTGTCCAAGTTTCACATCCATACAAAAGAACAGGCTCTATGCATCCCCTCAACACTCTTTTTCTCGTTTCAATTGACATCTTTTTATTGGTCAGAATGTTTTTCATCTTGCTAAAGGCTACTTTCGCCATGGCGATTCTTGTTTTAATCTCTTCAAGGCATCTCCCATCAGATGTTATGACTGTTCCTAGATAACTGTACCGATTCACTTGTTGAAGAATATTCCCATTTACTTGTACATTACATTGTGGTACTTCGTTCTTCCCAGTGACCACCATAACCTGTGTCTTTTTACAATTTAATTCTAACCCCAGATGCTCACTGTGTACAACAACAGCATCTACTAATTGTTGCAGAACCTGCGCATTGTCTGCAATCAAGACTGTATCATCTGCATATCTAATGTTATTGATGTTTCGTCTCACAATGCTGATTCCCTTTATATCTTCTACATTTCTGAAAATATTGTCACTGTATAGGGAAAAAAGATCTGGAGACATTACACATCCCTGCCTAACACCTCTCTTAACAGACTGATATTGTCCCACTTAATTATCAATCCTTATGGCAGCTTGTTGTTTCCGATATTTGTTGTTTATAAGTCTAATGTCTTTCCCATCAATTTGTAGATCTGCAAGCATATCCACCATGTTAACATGTCTAACTCTATCAAAAGCCTTTGTGTAGTGCCATGTTTCTTTTTATAATAATGTCTATGGCTCGTATTTCTTAAGACAGCACTTAAGTATACTGACACTCAACTCGAACGATCAGACACAGGAAGTCGTTTCATATTATCCACAGTTTTTATTGAGCGTACACAGCTGTACCAGCAACCACGCTGGCAAAACCTTGCTTTGTGTAATGCGCAGCAAGCTCAGATCCTAGTCGTAGATTGTCTGTTGTGGGTACCTCTAGCTGTGCCAATCATGGTGTATTTGTTTGTCTGTTGCTCGATACGTCTACACATAGTGAGTACCTGACTACCATATGGCTTAAATACAAAAACATTCCAGCTTACAATTGTACTCCTGTGAATTAATTATCCCTCTGTGAATTAATTATCCTTCTCTGTCACACATCACCGGTGGCTATAAAAATCATTACACATTCCTGACCACAATCTTGACAAATCGTCCCACTGCCTCTAGCGCTTAGTAAGCACAACACATTATCTAGTTGTCAAGCAGATCACTGTTTTGCTGGGTCAGTAATTCAAGTATGGCCCACCGCCAAATATCTTGCATGCTGTTTATTCACTCTTGAAATTAAATAACAACGCTCATAAACCTTAACAGTTGTTTATCCATTCTGAAATCTTACACGATGTTAACGGTTTAAGCCCTGGATCTCCAGTGAATTCAAAAGGTCCTTCACTCATGGGTTCACTCTCAGTCAGCCATCGTTTTCCACGGCTATCATTTCTTTCACGGGTAACTGTGACCTGTTATTTGATCACCCAAGTAAACAAGGTCGGCTCCCTGGCCGAGGAGTTAGCAGTTTTCTCCGTAACCTCGAATACTCTCGTGGTTGACGTGAGTGCATGAGAATCGTAAGCGGTTCGAGTCGCGCCAGTGACTTATGAGAGTATGGAGCCGGTCGCTCAGAAAGTCATAGCGTGCTGATGAGCGCAATCTAGCTAGGAATCAACATACAGCCGAAAGATACTGATGTTGACTGCAATATCCTGAAACAGGATGGAAACACGAAAAAAAAAAAAGTTAACAAGGGACTCAGCTCTTATTTTCATACATCTCTATCTTTATCTTGCAATCAAGGGATCAAACAAAAATTCTGCTCCAAAACTCGAATTCTTTCCCTTAGACCGTTAACTTGGTCAATGTCAACAGTTGTCTCGTGGCAATAGTCAATAAAGCAAAGGTGTATATTCTTGTTTACTTCTATAGCACGTTCAATAACTGTTCGGAGCATATACACAGCATTTACTGCACCCTTTCCTTCTACAAACCCACATTGTTCTTCTCCTATTTCAGATTGTGTTTCCTTCCTCACTCGTTGCATGATAATTCTTAGCAACATATTTGTGATGTGACTCATTATACTAATTGTTCTATGATGATCACATATGTTATGTTATTTATAAATTATGTAGAATCCTGTTCAACCCTTTGAACGTGAAGTTTGCTCGTTCATTCACCATTTCAAGCAATTGTTTTTCTGCAAACACACACTTTTTTGTCCAGATCTCTCTAACCCAACTGATGTCATTCTGGTCGACTACTTGCAGGTCTTCTAGACATAGTTCCACACGGTACCATGATGCTCCCCTGGGGGTCATGACCTCTGTTGCTATGCTTTGTGCTAGAATTGTATGTGTACTGCGACTAGATGTGCAACCACTTCCTCACACTCGTCTACACGAGAAGTAAAACCACATTCGCACTGCATTTTAACATGCATTATTTTAGAGGTTGTAAAATAATGTGAGATCAGAAGTTTTCGATTATACGGAACAATATGGAACTTAGCAGGTAATAAACTTCCACAATGAAATGCCTCTTAAGCAATAAGTCACTTTTTATAAATGTCAGAAAGAGAGCACTGCAATGGTACATAGAACAGCATAAAGAAAGAGAGTACTGACATGTTACAAAGAACAACACAAAGAAAGAGAGCACTGACATTTTATACAGAACAATACATAAAAATAGATTACATAAATTGTGTATAGAACGATAGATACTATTGCATCCTTCGATCATATACTGAGACTAGAGGCACTGGTAAACCCGTGGCACTGTAAGGATCACTGGTGTAAGACGAGCAGAAGGAGAGAAATGATGGTGAACTAACTAGACGGTGGCAGGAAGGGGGGGGGGGGAGGATACCATTAGCATGCTGATCCAGAACACCAAGGAGCCACATCTGTGGACATGTATGAAGGTCTGCGACGGTTGGTACGGCATCAGAAGATGATGATGATGATGATGATCTGACCATTTGACTTTATTTTAGGTTGGCCGGTATGAGACTGATCACTTATCAAGTGCCGAGTGCTGACTGCTATATAGTTTTCGCATAGTGCAGTCATCATACGGTATTTCTGAACTATGCCAGAAATACAAAAGACAGATTAGCTTAGAAATGCAACTAATCGTTACATTTGTCACGAGACTCACTAATGCCTCTCTTCTCATTAAATAACCAAAGAATATGGTTTATGTTCTAGTTTCAGTATTCTCTTTCAGGCAATCACTGTTAGATACTCTGGCTGAACAAGGTATTCGGACTATCCGTCTCAGGCAAGACATCTCTGTTGCACTGGCTTTTCCTGATTAATTCCTAAACTCTTCATGATTTGCTGCCACACAGTATTACAGTTTCTATATGTCATTTCAACACTCTGTTTCTTACAGTCAACGATAGTGCATTAAATACGTTTATTTTTTGGAATGCAACTATTGATTACCATAACCCTTTCTCTAGCATCATTCATAGTTTACAAACACAACATAAAAATCATAATTATATTTACGAATAGCAGCATAGCAACCCGTCACCGCATACAGTGATAGAATAGTGAAGGTGTGGATCCAGGGATCAGTCATTGTAGAGACAGATAAGGTCTGTGGCTGTCCACGCACATGAGTTCTGGCGTCTGAAGGGAAATGTAAATTTTGTTAACACTGGTTAAATCTATTCGAAATAGCCTCACCATAGATACAGGTTAATTACCTTTATTATCTCATCACAGTGGTTAACATGAAATACCGTTATAACCTCATCACAGTGGTTAACATGAAATACCGTTATAACCTCATCGCAATGGCTAACGTGAATTACCTTTATAACCTCATCACGATGACTAACGTGAATTACCTCTATAACCTCATCACAGTGGCTAACGTGAATTACCTCTATAACCTCATCACAATGGCTAACGTGAATTACCTTTATAACCTCATCACAATGACTAACGTGAATTACCTCTATAACCTCATCACAGTGGCTAACGTGAATTACCTCTATAACCTCATCACAATGGCTAACGTGAATTACCTTTATAACCTCATCACAATGACTAACGTGAATTACCTCTATAACCTCATCACAATGGCTAACGTGAATTACCTCTATAACCTCATCACAGTGGCTAACGTGAGTTACCTTTATAACCTCATCACAGTGGCTAACGTGAATTACCTTTATAATCTCATCACAGTGGCTAACGTGAATTAACTCCATCGTCACATCACAATAGTTGTACACAAATTATCTCCATAGTCTCTTCACAATAGTTAACCGTGAATGTTTTGTATAATTTTACCACTCTTAAATCTATGCAGTTTAACCGTTGTTACTGCAGAACTGTTCTCCCCCCCCCCCCCCCCCACCCAAAAAAAAATCTCTCTCTCTCAATCTCTCTATATCTCCCTCTATCTCTCTATATCTCTCTATCTCAAGCTATATCTCTCTCTATCTATCTCTCTATCTATCCCTCTATCTCTATATCTGTCTCTCTCTATCTCTCTCTTTCTCTATCTCTATCTCTCTATCTCTCTCTGTCTGTCTGTCTCTCTTTCTTTCTTTCTCCCTCCCTCTCTCTCTCTCTCTCTACAGTATTTTTCCCCACATAACTAAAATGCATGTTGAGGATATTTTGTATACAGTTTGAGTATATTAGGTATGCATGTTGAGTATATGTTGTATGCATATTGAATATATTTTGTATCCGTGTTGAGTATATTATTTACAGAGGCAGAGAACACATAATATCGAGAGCTGTAGACACGGTGGTGGAGATGAAATCGCAA
This sequence comes from Cepaea nemoralis, assembly GCA_014155875.1. Classification (NCBI taxonomy): domain Eukaryota; kingdom Metazoa; phylum Mollusca; class Gastropoda; order Stylommatophora; family Helicidae; genus Cepaea; species Cepaea nemoralis. Next base: position 64,255 of record JACEFZ010016873.1, on the reverse strand, counting down.
CGTTTATGAATCAATGTGTCTAGAAATCATTGTCTAGAAATCATTCATTAAAACCGCAAGTAAAGAGAAACAAGAAACTTCTCCTTCTTATAGTCCATGTCGTGTATGGTTGGAGATCATGTCCGTCCACAGCCTTGTTTCTTGTTCTGGCAATCATTTCTGATACGTACATTCATCAATGCAATGATTTAAAACTGTCCAACATCTGCTGACACTGTCTTCTCCGGCCTCTCTTCCCCAACAACGTCCCCTCTGTGACGACAAACTCCGGCATCCGTGTTTTATACCATGCCAAAGGAGTATGGACTTTCTTCTTCTGACGCGAGTAAACAATTCTCTCTGTGAGCTAACTTTAAGATGGCTTCATTGGTCTATCTATCCATCCACCGTGTTGTGGTCAGTCTATAAAATCACATCTACGCAGTTTCCATGTATCTCCTCACATGTCTGCTAATTGTGCAATAACATGAGACAGAAGAGGTGAACTAGAGACATCGGTCTTGTGTGGGGAAACACTAACCATGAGACTCATCGGGAGAGAGATACACATGTATGTGGAAAACTGAATGCATGATACAATTTTCAGCATTCGACATTGTTGAGCTCCACAAACTTGTGGCTACTTATAGTGTACTCAGCTGATATATGTGCGTAGGTTAGATTGCTACATCCCCAGTGTATGTGTTCAATGTATTACATTAATACATGTCGGCTACGTGGCGAATGGGATACGTCCGCAGTTCGTATTCCCGCATATCGCGTTCGAACCACATTAACTGGCGATTTGGCAGCAGACCGCCTTACGATGGTTTGTTTACGAAAGGGTATGGGTGCAGGTCGCTCAGAAAGCGATGGCAAACTGCTAAACGTAACCTTTCCAAGAGATCACCAACAGAAGAAAAACAAAATGCTGGGGTTTACTGTGATGTCCGCTAAAAATATATCCAACTAACTTCTTCTTCTTCTTTCGTTCGCTTGAAATATATCTATAACTGCAATGTTGTCTCCTGCATGAATCAAACAGTCTTTTTTAGTTCACTCAGCGGTCCATCTTCCACTGTTGTCTCTCTAGGCCAGAAGGTATGCCTGGGTATGCAACTAACTAACATTACATCGTCTTCTGTCTTTTATATCTCAATAGAACAAATGTCCTCAACCTAGTCACGCCTTATACAACTTACTTTCGATAATATACAGGCATTAAAAGGTATCTTTCTAGAATCATTCATCTTTAATAAGTTCATTGCCTTCCCAAAACACTGATATTGACAGATTCATTAGCGGTCATTCTGTCACACACAATGTATGTATCAGTGACCGTAAGTCGTCCTACGTTTATAGATTGTTTGTTTACAGAGTAGAGAAATGAAAGACGTCATCAAAACATGTCGACCTTTTTTTTTTTTTTAGTTTGTTAGTTAGTTAGTTAGTCGACAGATCATCCTCGTTGCACATCGGACCATTCAGTCCATGAGTGCTCGGATCCCCTCCTCAGCAAATCCCGCAGCGTGTAGCGGCTAACGACGCCAGTTCTGTGTTGGTTTATCAATCTTCTTTGGCTTCCTGCGTAGTGTTCTTGTTTGGCCACCCCTCTTTTAATTTGCTGCTCTCGCAGTCTGGCCATTGTTATAGATTCACAGTCATCACTTGGTTCTTGCAAAAGTCTCACTTCTCGTAGAGCATTCAGAATGTCAGCCTGGTCCATGGCGCGTCCGCCCTCCACAGTAGCCTCACCTGCGAGCTTGTCAGCCCGCTCATTTCCTTGTACTCCCGCATGACCTGGCACGAAGATGAAACTAATCTTTGCCAGCCGAGACCGCTCTACAACAAACATCAGAAAGAGGCGGTCAGCAGTGCTTGGTCCCATCATGAGAAAATAAAAACTGAGAAGATTTGTTATTTGACACACAGATGAAGATATCGAGAAAACATTCTTGACATTCTTGTGCAGTGGCACGCATCATCAAGTAATGGATACAGGATCATAACCCTGCAAACCACATGTGACAAAATCCAGGAAAAGATGGTAGTCCGCAGGCTCCAGCGACATTAGGAAAGTCGTAATCTGTTTCCCAAACAGCTCGGGAGTTACCAGCCTTGTAAGGACACATGGGTTAATGCGGCAACTTTTGCATTTGATTTATATGAGGGCTTACAGGATAAACAAGAGACAGTGAATGTAGCTTTTGACCTGGAGGATGCGTATAACAGGTATGATCGGTTGGTATACGCACTGTTGGTCATGGGTGTTGGCAAGGGCGTAAGGATTTACCTCCCCCTTGCCCTTGCCATTTCAGTTGGGTTGCGGCAGTTATGAGTGTAAGGTTGCACTGCGCATGAATTCCTGGACTTCTGACCCTTGTACTATTACACAGGTCTTCTGACCCTTGTACTATTACACCTGGGTTGCCACTGGGATCTGCCTTGTTCCCAGTACTCTTTAATGTCTAGATCAGCAAAGTCGCAGCTATTGGAACACCAGGTGTTGGTAGAATCTTGACATTTGCAGATGATGTGCAGGTGTACAAACAAGGCAGAGATAGGGAAAGTGTGGCTGCAGATTTACAGGTGGCAGTAAACAGGGTGACATAGTGGTGCAGGAACGCAGGGACCGTTATAAGCCCAGACAAGGCATCGGTTGTGTGGCGCTCCCTGGATAACCGGATAGTGAAGGCAGATGCCCCATGGATTATATTGAATGGATGTCCTCTTAGTTCTTTTATCTCATCTCATCATGTTCATGTTCTCATATAAATATCGTGAGACTGTCCGATTATGGGCTTCATGTATCGATATCCCCATGGACTCTGCTATTCCCTCCGTGCAACGTTTACTTGGTCGGCCTCTTCCTCTGTCTCCATCTGGTCTGTACATCATTGCTTGTTGTGGTATGCTGTTGACTGGTAACCTACATGAATGGCCAAACCATTTGACTTGCTGTTTTCTAATCAAATCTAGTGCTGCTATAACCCCCACTTTCATCCTGATTTCTTCATTTCTTATCTTATCTCCTCTTGATACATTAAGTATTCTTCTCAGGAATCTCATTTCAGATGTTGCGATTTCTTTTTCTCTTTTTCTGCCATTGTCTAAGTTTGGCATTGGTAGCATAGAGTTGGTAGGAAGATTGTATTGTAAAGTGCTTTCTTAGTAGTTAATGAAGATTGTATTGTAAAGTGCTTTCTTAGTAGTTAATGATACATGGTTGTTCGTTAGTATTGGTGCCATTTGTGCAATGAGTTGGTTTGCCTTAGAGCATCTATTTTCGATCTCGTCTTCTTATCTGCCATTTGATGATATTATACTTCCTAGGTACTTGAAACTCTTTACTTGATGACGTATTTCGTTTAGGTGAATTGTTGCTGTTTTTTCTTCTTTAATTGTAGTCATTACCTCTGTTTTTGCTTGTGCTAATTTTCATGTTATGTTCCCTACACATTTCGTTTAGACTATTCATGTGGCCTTGTAATTTAGCTTCTGATTTTGCTATTAGTGCTTGGTCGTCCGCAAAGAGGAGTTCTCTAATGGTTAGATATGCAGTATTTTTATTTTGTTCGCATATCCTTTACAGGACATCTCTGTTAACATCAGCATCTTCCAGCTTATTGTTGATTTCTTGGCAAGATTACGCTCAGTAGTTTGCCATTGCTTTCTGAGAGACCGGCTTACATACCCCTAAGTTACCGACGCGGAGAGAACCGCCACCAATTCTCGCGCACGTCACGTTATTACGAGAGTATACGGGATTACGGAGAAAGATCTCTTAGTAGAGAGAGTAAATTAAATTAATTGGGTATCACCTTCGCCAGGTGTATGTCTTGTAAAGATCATGTGGAGACTTTAGTGGTTAAAGCTGGTAGGGGACTTAATGCTTTGAGGGAGAAGGCAGCAACCGGGATAGATCAGAGGATGCTTTACAGGCTCTTTCAGCAGTTAATCATTTATGTCACTGAGTACGGTTTGGGGCTCCTGGCAGTATCAAAGCGCCAGCTTGAATGGTTGGAGAGCATTCATAATGAGGCCATAGGACACACCCGTTATATACTTGAGGCATATCCTGGAGCTACCAATAATGGCGGATAGGCATAGGGTCTTTGAGGCCAAATGGTACCTATGAGTTGCTGCAGATAGGGATCACCCCTGCATGAAGCCATAGATATGGTCAAGGGTCATAGACTAAGACGCGGAAGGTTCTGGATGGCACAGGCGGAAATCAGTTATCGGTTATCAGTTGGGTAATCGTCATTGCACTCCGGACAGGTCCATAGGTGCTCAGATCTCCCCACCCCGCACATGCATCAGCGTCCAGTGGCTAATAGTGCCAGTTCTGTGTTGGTTGACGAGGTCACTCGTTTTTCCGATGTACTTCTCGTGTCTGGCCGTACCAATTCTTACTCCCAGGTCTCTCATCCTGGACAGCGATCTGGATTCACTGACGTCAAAGTCCTCTGTTCTCGACATCTCTTTAAGGATGTTAATAACATCGGCACGATCCATGGGCTGGCCATCAGCAGGGGATGCAGAGCCGGCCAATTTATCAGCTCGTTCATTTCCCTCGACTCCCTAATGTCCCGGGACGAAGATGAAGGTAACCTTACTGAAAACGGCCTTCCGCAGAGAATCAGTCCACTGTCTACGTACAGATCCTGCGTCGACCCTCCGAATCATGCTCATTGAAGAACTTAGTACACACTCGTTGGTATAATGCTGTGATTCCAGCCATATGAACGCCTATGTTACCGCCATCACCTCCATCGTCATGCTGCTCGTGGTCACGGAGTGGGCACCACTGGATTCTTGAACGGTTCGGCCCGCTGAGCGGGCTGTAAATGCCCACGCACTTCTCTGCTTAACAACAGATCCATCTGCATAGATGAGCACTTCGGGGTTGTCTGAGTGTTCATTGATGAGCGCGTTGACCTCTGCGCCCTTTGTCAACACTTTTGTCAATCTGCACAGACTTTGAGGTGCAACAACTGATCTAGAGTAATAAACATCAAAGTGCGTGCGTGTGATATTACTACATTGGTGACAATAAGTTGCCGGCGTGCGTGTGATATTACTACATTGGTGACAATAAGTTGCCGCCGCAATATTTCGACACAGTATGTGCGTTTGATATTACTTCTGCTGTTGGTGTCTATTATCAACTCAACACAGAAAAATGTCTGTCTGTTAAACGCTGTCCACAAAAGCGACCTGAGTTGAGTTGAGTTGAGCTAAGAACTGACATAGCTGCACTCAGGACATTCCAATACGCTTTACGTCCCTTCGTTCAACATCCAGCGAAGAGTCACACTACTAATCGTTCACACCGATATCTGATTGAAAGTTCTCCTGGTTTCCCCCTCAGTTTTGAGATTCGTCCACAACCCCTGCCGACCCTCGCGATATAATTCTTTCCACATAGGGGTTATGAGAACTGTTCCCCCGCCTTCTACAACTCGTCTCACACACGCTAGACGATATATCCCTTGTAAATAGGCAATCTACCGCTAAGAGGTGCATTCCCAACCAACCTATCAGCCTGTTCATTCTCCTGCACTCCCCATGGTCATGGCAAAGAAGCCATTCAATTCTCACAATCTGAGACCTTTGAAGCGTGCATAGCCATTCCACACGAAACGCACCTTTCCCCACCTTACTTAGCTTCTTCCTTGAGTCCGTAATGAATGCACTGTGTGTTGCACGTGGTCTCCTCAAACAAACGGAATGCCTTGTTACTGCTACCACCACCATTCTAATGCTGGAGGTCGTAGCCTCATATGCCAGACTCTCCTTTTTTTTCAAGCATCGTCCATTAACCTTCGCAATGGAACCCCACTCACCCTCAAACAAGCATTTTCATGCCAAGGATGTCTGCGGTGTCATGTGTTCAATTTAGTATTAGTCTATCCAATCAAAGGCAACAGTGACGTGGTTCTCCTTGAATAGCCATATTGTCAACACCCCAACGCCAACTGTACATCTGGGTTCAGCGATGGTGGAAAGAACGCATTCAATGAGTTACCTTGGGATACGAATTGATCGAAGCCTAGATTGTACTGAGCACGTAGACCAGGTGATAACAAAGGCCAGCGGGGTTTGGCGGCGGCAAACTGTGAGCAGTGCCATCTATGTCTTCTTTACGAGAGTCTGGTACTTTCTTTTTTGGAGTATCCGATGGCGATCCTGACTCTCAGCCATAAGCAGATAGAAAGGATGGAAAGGATACAGAACGAAGCTATGCGCATTATTCTTGGATGTACAAAAGAAACAGCATGCAGGGCGATGAGCCTATCTCAGAGTCAACGCAAACAAACAACATCCACTGCATAGCGAGAAGGTAAAGGGCAGCAGGTTAAAAATAGGAAAGTCGTTATGGGTCACGCCGAAGATATTCTTCAGCAGGTGTGTTCACTTGAGGACTTAGAACCTGACGAGTAGTAGTTACAAGTGCCAACATAGTTATGTACATCCTTTTTAGCGTGCATCCAACTAGACAGGAAATACAGACAAGAAAATCCAGCTGCCGCTGGGGTTGATGTAGAGGCTCTGATCTTCGAGAAGTCTTTAGATGATGATGCTGTCATTTACACGGATAGTTCGGTCCTTCGAGGAGTGAGAATTTCATGGCTATTTACGGTTCAGGCCTGAAGGAAAATTGTGAAGGAAGTGTCTGGCGCTGTTGCTTTGACCACAAGCAGTCTGACTATGCAAGTCTGGCAGTAGTAAAGCAATAACATGGCTCGAGACGCAGACATTCAATCGGGCATGTGTCCTTAGTGACTCAATGAGTATGCTCAGGAGGATAGAGATGGGGTGGATCCGAAGAGAATGGCTGCTGTCTCTGGAGCAGTCTCGGCTGGCAATAATTAGTTTCATCTTCGTGCTAGGGCATGCGGGTGTACAATGGAATGAACAGGCTGACAGCCTTGCAGATATGGCTACTGTGGAAGGCGCGTGAGCCATGGACCAGGTAGACATTCTGAATGCTCTACGAGAAGTAGGTCGTTTACGAGAACCAAGCGATCACTGGGGAATCTACAACCATGATATGGTTGTGAGTACAGCAAGTTAAAAGAGGTGTGGCCAAACAAGAACACTACGCAGGAAGCCAAAGAAGAGTACTAAACCAACACAGGACTGTTGACGTTAGCCGCTACACGCTGCGGGATTTACTGATGAGGACTCCGAGCACCTATTGACTGAATGGTCCGATGTGCAATGAGGATGATCTGTCGACTAACTAACTAACTAACTAACTAACTAACTAACTAACTAACTAACTAATTAACTACCCAATCCACCTCTCCAAGGAACCATGGCTTCCATAATTGTCTTCTCCAAGCCGACTGACTTCCAGGCCCCAACACAGCGGTTAAGACGTTGAACCGTTAAGGCCTCTGGCGTGTTTATCTTTGTGGCTAAGGTTTGTATTTGCAGTTTCCTCATGTTAAACTGGCAGTACATGGTTCCGTCGCACTGCTACCGAGTATGTCCTTGGCGCGACACTGTGAGCTATGCAATTCGTATGGAATGCTTTGACCTCTGTCCACTGTTGTTTGCACAGCGAACTGCATGGTTGGAACAATGACCTGCTGTCACTGAATTGACGGTTTTGCCTTTTCGGTTCACGAGTGCATTTTCATGAACTCATCGGAGTCGTTGCTGGAGCTACGGAGTTTGTGCTTTGTGCGGCGCTTTTAGCGCGTCGCCCCGATGAAAGAGACCGAGTCCTGTGGGATAAAACCGGGTTAATGAAGTCTTTCTGGTGACTGCCAATTCCATCGACGATGAAATGTATTTTTCGTGGAGGACTTTTATGTTGGCATTCTGACGGCGGCATTATTCACAGTGTACCTGTGCGGGCTGCTGGTTTGTCGAGACTCCTGCCTGTTCCACTTTTCACATTGGGCAATGAGGAGCATTTGGTGTCATATTAACTGGCACAAGAACGGAGCATAATGGGTACGACCCGTTGCCTGATGTCACATGCCTGTGTTCAGTGGCATTAAGGTGAGTGGCCGTACAATATAAACAGTTCACGAGGTGAAAGGGCATTCACCAGAAAGAAAATATAAGGAGATAAACGGGGTTGGGTGTAAGGTAGAGGGGCTGCAAGAAGAGGCAGACAGTTGGAGCAGTGAGGTGGTGTTTGTGTGGATCATTGTGAGGGGGCATAGAATTGTTTAAAAAGACAGGGACAAAGATTGACGGGGCAGTTGAGGTTGAAACTCCGAGCTGAGAGGGAGTTGAGTGTAGACCAGACGAGGAGAAGGTCGTGGTCTGATAAAGTGAAGAATTGTGACGGAGTTCGGAAGATAACTCCGCACTGTGGGTTCCAGGGATAGTGAGTGGAATTCGAGACCCAGAGTGGGTTACTTTGAGTCGGGCCTAGAGAGAGGCTAGTATACCTGTCGTGTGGGACGAGATTTTAGTAGCCTTGAGAGGCAGTGTTATTCGAAGTGTTCCATTGGGATGGAGATATATTCTTAGAGAATTATTGTTCCTGGATTTATATGTTACATGTGTCTGTGTTAATTCAGAATTAAAGGAATATTATGTGCGCAAATTAACGCTTGTTCACTGACTGGTGTTTGGTGGTGATGCATCTTGATTAATCTGTTGTTCAACATCACATTGTTACAAGGACATACCCTAGACACAACCATAGCCACTCTATCTGTCACTTAGTCAACATTCACTTTGTGTCACCTGAAGTTGTAACCGCGACTAACTAACTAACTAACTAACTTCTCCAAGCCACTGTGACATTTAGTATGTCTAACGTAGTCCAGTCTCCGTTACAGTTTTCTTTTCTCTACAGATTCTATATGATGTTGCTTTGCCCTTATATACACTGATGTCAGATTTTGGACACAATCAACCAGGACGCTCTTTTGTGTATTGACATCAAGTTAGATGACGTCATTTCCAATTGTACTCTGAAATCAATAGTGTCTACTTCTTCAATACGCATGCCATTCCTGCATTTACACGTGTGGTCAAATCAGAGAAGTTCAGTTTGTTTACTCTGTTACATAGTTTTCTGGTGATGATCAGTGAAAGAAGTTTGAAAGAAACGTTAATATTAAACAGCCAACTCTTATCTGTTGTAAGTACTGTATTCATGGCATGCGAACTGCAATCACCACCGTCTGTGTTCGATCTTGTTTCTGCTGTCCATATTTATTTGTTCTGTTTATGTGCCAGGCTAGACAGAGATTGTCTGTAAGTGTGAATACAATCTGCGTTTTGTAATGTCAGACAATATTGGTAGTTGTCAAAACAATATGATTCGCACAACATCATCATTACCATCTGAATTATAATCAGGATCATTATCATTGTCATCATCACCTTCAATATCATCATCACTATCATCATCACTATCATCATCATCATCATCATCATCATCAGCATCATCATCATCATCATCATCATCATCATATAACAAACCCTTAACAGATGGTGGCTGTTATCAAGGTCTGACTGACGATTCAATTCGCCCCGCTCACTGTTGTGTACAAATCACCGTGACTCCCAATGTTTCCACACATTTCAATGATGGTATAGTGCAGTTTCCCTCCTGGTGCAATTCGCGGCCTTCTTCACATATTTACATTATATTGTATGTGTGGGTGAGTGGGTGTGTGGGTGGAGTGTGTGTGTTGGATATGTGTGAGTGAGTGGGCGGTGTATAAGGCTGGGTGAGGCTGTGTGTAGGTGGGTGTGGTGGGTATGTGCGAGGCTGGGGTGGGTGGGGCTGTGTACGGGTGGGGATGTGTGTGGGTGGATGGAGGGTGTGGGTGTATGGGTGGGTGATATGTGTGGGTGAGTGAGGTGTGTGTGGGTGGGTAGGGGTTGTATATGGGTGGATCGGGATATGTGTGGGTAGGTTTGGGTGTATGTGGATGGAAAGAGGTTGTGTTGGTTGGTGAGGGATGTGTCTCATAACATAATATGCATTGTTTATGTTTACAACATTCATTTGACAATGCATTTTCCTATGTGAATGCATCATGCAATATTGATGAATGAAATATGAGTGACTGGAAGGGCCGAATGTAAGACGGGCCTGCGTGCCCAATTTGTAACCCTTTTAAAATAAAGTCGAATTGAATTGAATTGAATTTATACACTGTTTATTGTCAGGCATAGAACCACAAAAAAAAATTTCAGTGATGGAATTTCTCGTGCAGAACGAGAATGATCTATGATGGCAAAAACCTCGAGCCGTTAAATGGGATTGTTCAGAATTGTCGTCAATAATGTGGGTGCTTTCATGGAACGTGCTTATTTTATAAATCTTACCATCTACCGCTAACATCTGTATGTGTGAATATTGTTGAATGGGATTGAATGTGAGATTTTGTACACTTCTAAGCATCACTATGAAGTTGCACTCATGTTTTTGTCAAGAAGCTGATCGATGGAAACTGTTTCATACTATTACATATCCCAAGAAAAGAACAGTGCATGCATTGGGTTTTAATAAACGGCCATGTTGTCAGATTTCGCTACTGAAGCAAGTGTTTTCAACTCCATCTATATCATTTACCCCTTGGTTGCAGAGAAAAGAGTTTCAAGTCATACTACTCTCGGTATTTCTCAATGTGTGCTCGATGGTTCCAGGGAAAGGAGTTTCAAATCATACTACTATCAGTATTTCTCAATGTGTGTCCTATTGTTCCAGAGAAAGGAGTTTCAAGTCACACGACGATCAGTATTTCTCAATGTGTGCCCGATGATTCCAGGGAAAGGAGTTTCAAGTCACACTACTATCAGTATTTCTCATTGTGAGCCCTATGGTTCCAAAGAAATGAGATTAAAGTCATACTACTATCAGTATTTCTCAATGTGTGCCCTATGGTTCCACAGAACGAAGTTCCAAGTCATATTACTATCAGTATTTCTCAATGTGTGCCCTTTGGTTGCAGAGAAAAGAGTTTCAAGTCATACTACTATCAGTATTTCTCAACGTGTGCCCTATGGTTTCAAAGAAAGGAGTTTCAAGTCATACTACTATCAGTATTTCTCAACGTGTGCACTATCGTTCCAAAGAAAGGAGTTTCATGCCATACTACCAGTATCAGTATTTCTCAACGTGTGCACTATGGTTCCAGAGAAAGGAATTTCAAGTCTTACTACTATCAGTATTTCTTAATGTGTGCCCTATGGTTTCAGTGTAAGGAGTTTCAAGTCATACTAACTACTATCATTATTTCTCAATGTGTGACTTATTGAGCTTCAACGTCTTGTCCTCACCTCTTTAGTCGTTAGGTACACCTCCAAGTATACTTTAGCTGACTTACCACGTGTATGTAAAATAATGAAATATAACATGCATAAAACACGAAATAGAATCACATATTTGTTATCACCATCATCGTCTTCATCATTATAAGCAATACTATCCTCATCATAGACAAACGTGTCTGGTTATCACATTGCCACACGTGATTTATAGCACCTTCCATTCGATGCACTATGATTTAGAGGACAACATTACTGTTAAAGCACCGAACTTGTTCCCAACAGGTGCCAACACATAAGCACATCTATCCCAGCTGACCACGCGTGTGTCTGCAATGCTTGTGTCTATGCTTCGACTTTGTTTGTGCGCGTGTCTGCTCCCAGTATGCTGTGCTGAAGGTGGTAATTTTTATGCATTTATACATGTGCTTTGGTTAGGTTGAAACTTGTGGTATACAAGTACTGCTGGTTCAGTTGAAAAGTGTGGTATATATGTTCTGTTGATTCAGTTGAAACATGTGGTATATATGTTCTGTTGATTCAGTTGAAACTTGTGGTATATATGTTCTGTTGATTCAGTTGAATCTTGTGGTATATATGTTCTGTTGATTCAGTTGATACTTGTGGTATATATGTTCTGTTGATTCATTTGAAACTTGTGGTATATATGTTCTGTTGATTCAGTTGAAACTTGTGGTATATATGTTCTGTTGGTTCAGTTGAAACTTGTGGTATACATGTACTGTTAGAGAAATGTTTTACATGAAACTTGTATATGGATAAACATGATGTTATCATGTTCCATGGTTGTACTGTAGGAGAAATGTTTCACATGCATGCACTGTTTGGGATATGTTTCAGATGAAAATTGAGGTATACATGTACTATTGGGGAAGTGTTTCGCGTGAAACCTGTGGTATACATGTACTGTTGGGGAAATGCTTCACGTGAGACCTGTGGTATACATGTAGCTAGTATTCTAAGAACGCCACCAACACTGTCTCATATTGGGGCGAATCATTGATATATAGGTCAGGAAATAACCACATCTCTACGACGCTTGTATTGCCGACCTGGGTATCGTGTGTTCGAGTACCCCTCGATGTGGGACTATTATTAAATCATGAATTAAGTTCACAGACTGACCCAGCTCAAGTTAGGTACCGGGAAATATTGTAGGTAGCAAGCACATGCGGCCGTCTTGACATTGCCAACATCACAAAACGAGTGAAGGCTGCCGTTTACAATTGTGCGGTCAGTATCACACGACCGTTTTTATTTCCTGATGCCAACGGGGTCGACATGGCAGCTCGTGTCAGTTAAACAAATTCAGCATCGATGGAGACTTTATGTCCATTTGGACAAAATCCTGGAACACAACATCGTCATCATCGTCATCATCAACAACTGTAAGACGTTGACAAGCCGAGTTACGTATTATACATTTGGTATTGGGACTCCTGAGAGTCTGATCAACTAGTATGCAGATGTTGTTGATGATGATGATGCTGATGATGTTGTGTTCCAGGCTGTCTTATTGGTTGATTTGGAGACAATTGCTTGTGTCAAAAACAACTCGGATAAACCAGAATAAGGGATGATGGACCTCAAGGTTACGATGGCGATATGATGATGGTGATGATAATGATGATGATGATGATGATGATGATGTTGATGATGACGATGATGATGCTGCTGATGTAATCGTTTGGAGCCAATGGCATAATGTAATAAGCTACTTGGATAAACCCGTTTTAGTGTCGATAAACTTCTTGATGATGATAATGAAGATGATAATGAACAAGACAATGATAATGGTGATTGTCAGAAGTCAGGATAACAGGGGTCGTGTTTGTTCTAGTGGGGTTGAGTTTACCCCCAGTGTTATGACGATGGATAAATTGATAAAGGCCCAGGCCCTCTTGGCTGTTTATAGCTCTCTGTGCTCGTGTATGTCTGTTTATAGCTGCTGCTTATAGCTATGCCCATGACTCATTATTAATGGCATAATATCCTATGTTTCATTATTAATGTCATAATAATCTATTGCTCATTATTAAAGTTATAATAGTTCATGGCTCATTATTAATGGTATAATATCTCATGGCTCATTATTAATATTATAACTTTTCATGGCTCATCATTAATTTTATATTATTTCAAGGCTCACTATTAATGGTTAATATTTCCTGGCTCATTATTATTGGTATAATATTCCATGGCTCATTATTAATGTTATAGTGGTCCATGGTTCATTATTAATGTTATAATATTCCACGGCTCTTTATTATTGAAATAATATTCAGTGGCTCATTATTAATGTCAGAATCATAAATGGCTCATTCATTATGTTATAATGTGCTATGGCCCATTCACGTTGTTATCATGTTCCATGGTTCATTCAGAAATGTTATATGGCTCATTATTGATTTCATATTGGTCTATGACTAATTACTGATGTTATAATAGTCTATAACTCATTTATATTTGTCTATAAAAGCACATTATCGGTTTGATCATGTTTCCTGGGCTCTTTCGTGATGTTATAATAGTCCATAGCTCATTCATAATGTTATAAAGTTCCATTGCTATTGTGAGTTTGTTGAATTCTTGCGTAACTAATCATGTGATTATATCCATGAGCCACGATTCGTTCATTGTTGACATGGGCCAAACTTGGCTCATGTCGTTAATGATAATGCATTTCATGTTGCTGTCATATTAGATGACTTGAAGACAACTGCGTGTATGATAAGCAACTCGGATAAGCCAATGTAAGTGTGGATCAAGTTCATGGTGATGATGATGATAATAATGAAGATGATGATGATGCTATTTATGATGATGATAATGACCATTGTGCTGTATTTCATGGTTTTGTTCCATCGGATGATTTGGAGACAACTGCATGTATGATAATAATGATTGATCTATTCATTTTGATAATGATGACGATGATGATGATATGATGATGATGATGATGATGATGATGATGATGATGATGACGATGATGATGATGATGATGATGATGATGATGATGATGACGATGATGATGATGATGATGATGATGATGATGATGATGATGATGATGATGATGATGATGATGATGATGATGATGATGATGATGATGATGATGATGATGATGAAAATGTAGATGATGATGATATTAATGGTGACAACAATGATCTTGATAATGAAGACGACGATGGTGATATTAATGGTGATAATGGTGGCCATGACGATGCTGTATTTCAGGGTTCTGTCCCATCGGTTGGTTTGGATACAACTGCATGTACATGTGTCACTGCTCCAACACCCAACAGTGTGACATGGAAGGCCGATGTCCAGACAAATGTGCGTCCGGTTACTTTGGGCCGGGCTGCCAGTATGGTCAGTGTCATTTACACAACTCGTGATTCAGTCTAAGTCATCACCACTGTGATGTGTGCATCCGTTATATGTTATATGTATGTTTACATGAAATATAGGTGGCCATGTGTAGTATTTATATGTCGCATGTATGTGTAAACATATAATGTGTGCGTGTTTGTGAATCATTTATTAAGTCTGGGGGGTGGGGGGGGGGGGTGGATAATTATATGACGTTTATGTGAGGTAGAAAGCGCAACGATGACTGCGCTCCGACCAAAGAGAAATGGAGAGATCCAGAGAGGAATACAGATAGGAACCACCCATCCCTCCCCTCACCCCCTCCCCCACCACAGCCACGCCACCCACTTCAATAACAACAACAGGGAAAGTAAACGAAAAGAAAAGAAATTATGGATTCTAAATAGTATATCCACATAAAATGTATGTGGGTATGTTTATCATTTACATCTTACAATTATGTGTTTCATTCATTCAGTAGTATCTCCGTAGCAGAACCTCGCTCCCATAACAACTTTTCTCGATCACAAGCAAGATGTCCTGCGTCCGATACACCCATATGGAGATCATCCACCACATCCTGCACCCATCTTCTCTTTGGCCTTTCTCTTCCAATCTTCTCAGGCATATACCCCTTAATTATTGTTCTCTTCAAACTTTCATGACGTTTCAAGTGATCAGTATTTCTTTGTTTTATCGTCTTTAATAGCCAACTTTCTTCAATATTCTTTTCTTGAAGTATAGATGCATTTGTTCATTTCTTTATCCGAGATATTCTTAGAACTCGTCAATAGCATTTATATTCAAAGGCATGTATGCACTGTTCAACTTGTTTAGTAAGTGTACAGGTCTCACAGGCGTATGTTGCAATGGGAAAGATTCAAGCTCTTAAAAATCTAATTTTTGTAGTTCTATTTTGCCTTGATGCATTGTCGCCCCTTATAAGATTAACAGGGATGATCCATAGCAAAAGCACCGCTCGTTAATAAAAATTAACAATAGAAAAAGTCTCACCTCAAATATGGAATTTGACACAAAAGAACTGACGGCAGTCGTGCTAACAGTTTAGACATTTATTAATGCACTGCAGAATCACATGGGATCAACTAATCTAAAGATATAAACTGTCGCGTTTATTTATCCATCTTATAATCAGCTCCCGATTCCACTCTGTTAAACTTGAAGCTCAGTCTTTTCCAATTCATCACTGAGTCGTCCTTTTCCGAAAAATAGTCTAGGTTGATCTTGGCCCGGTCCTTTTCATTGCATGAATTCTCATCAACAGATCATTCCTCTCCTTTCGCTGTTCACTTGCCGAATATTCGCAACCATTGCTTCTTCCAGATCTTATTCCATACGGAGCTCTCAGAAAACACAAGCGCTTTGGTGTCGTGGTCCCAGCGCGTCTCCCGTTGTTGTTCTATGACGTTTTTACGTTCCCATTGGTTTCTCCTTTTGTTTGTCCACTTTAGTGTCCATCTGGGAAACCCCTTTTTTTTTTCCTTTTGGTGGCGCGTGCCGTCATGGCATAATTGTCCCACTCTATATTTTATTCAGGTGTTTTAGTCTTTAAGAGAAATTGATAGTCGTCGTTTAATTTCTTTCCTTGTGTCACCGTTGTTGGGAGGCTCTGTGGCGAAGTGGTTAAGCGGTCTGCCTTGTGCTCCGAAGGTTGTGGGTTCGATTCCGGGCTGCATTCTTCGGTTCATGAGTGCTTTTTTTCGGAGACTCCTGAGGGTCGTCGCTAGAGCTACGGAGTTCGTGCTTTGTGCGACGCTTTCCGCGCTGCGGAAAGAGACTGAGCCATATGGGATAAAAACTCTGTCGACTTTTAAGCGACTTTTGTTTTTTTTTGTAGCCATTGTTGGTAATCAATGACCCAAGATATTTTCCAAGAAATTTTCCACCAACTCCAAATTTTCATCATTAATACATATTTCTTTCTCTATAGTAGTTTTACCTTTATGCGTTATCTTTGTTTTTGCTATGTTAAGATATTAGTTTTGATGTTCACTATTTCTTTGGGTTGAGGTTATTAAGTTTTCAATACCATTCTGTATTGTGGATAGCAATACTGTATCATCAGCATATCGAATCTCTGGTATTTCATAACCACCGATATTTAGGGGAACATATTGCTCTCTGGTTATATCATCTTTATAATTTCTCATTATATTTTATGCGTACAGGTTAAACAAATATGGGAACAGCACACAGCGCTGACTGACTTTTTACTTGATCTCAATACAATCTGATGTCTCGCCATCTATTCTAACCCCTGCTTATTGATCTAGGTACAGAAATTATATGAGTTGTACTACATGTGATGGAAAGCCAGTATTCCTCATGATTTCCCAAAGTTCCTGATGTTGTACACTCAATGCCTTTGAATAATCCACAAACCACTAGAATAGGTTTACATTAAATCCTCTGCACTTTTCTATTATTAAACGCATGTTGAGTATGGGATCTCTTGTTCCTCTTCTTTGTCTAAATCCAGCTTGAACCACGTTAATCTCTTCTTCCATTTTCTTACAATGTCTTCGCATTATGATTTTTAGTAGAAGTTTATGACTGATCAGGGCGACAGTTCTATAGTTGGTGCATAGTTTCCGGTTGCCTTTATTTGGTATTGAAATGAAGATAGTTCTCTTCCAATCTTTTGGCCATATACCATATTTCCATATCTGTTTACGTAATGCGTGACAGATTTGTATGCTTTCTTCTCGGCCCGCTTTAATTACTTCAGCTGTTATCTCACCGCATCCAGGTGATTTACCATTCTTCGGATTCTTTATTGCCCATGCAATTTCATCCAATGAGGGTTCAGGTTCTGTCTTTGCTGTCATTGGATCATGTATCTCATTTATATCCTGTCAGTCATTCATATCATATATTCCATTGCAGTATCCCTGCCATCTTTCTAGAATGTGTCTAGATAATGTTATGGTGTTTCCCAACAGATAACATTTAATTGAGGTTAAACATTTCTTGTCAATAACTTCATTTCTTTGAACATTTTTCAATCTCTTCTATTCTTATGACATTGCTCTATTTAAATATAGCAATCTTCTATAAGTTTATTTGTGTCCTTTCTTGTGTTCTTTCTTATTTCTCATGTTAAAGATTTATACTTCATCCTACTGTTATCGGTTTCTCCTCCTTTCTTTTTCAATTCCCTACGTTGTTTTATTAATTCTAACGTGTCTGGTGTAATCCATGACCTATGTTGCTTAGTCCTGGTCGGAATTAAATCTTTGGCTGCTGATATCAAGATATCTCTAGCTTGTACTGCCAGTTCATTAGGTGTCATTTCCTCTTGTATAGACATAAAGACCCCTAAAACGATTTTTCATTTCTACGTTGTATGCATCTGGTATTTTTGTGAGATCAAAACGAAGTGGCATTTGGGCCTCTGGTAAGCTGTTTGAGTTTTACTTTCAGATCTGCTTCTAATAATCGATGTTCTGTATCACAGTATGCACTACGTAGGGATTTTGCCGATGTTATGCTTGATCTCCATCTTCTTTGTATTAAAATTTAATCTGTCTGATTTTTGGTAATACTGTCCAGGGACTTCCATGTGTAGATTCTTCCTTGGTGTTGTTTTAAAAAAGTGTTTCGGCTATCATTAACTCATTTTCTGTGCAAAATCCAATTAAATTGTCATCTGCATCATTTCTATTTCTCAATCCAAATTTTCTTAAACATTGTCTCTCATTTCCAGTTCCTCCTGTACCTACTTTTTCATTAAAATTTCCCATTATTATTGTCATGTCATTGTGACCAATCTTATTTAATGTGTCTAGCAGTGTGTTGTAAAAATCTTCAAGGTCGTTCTCTTCTTTTGAAGCAGGTACATATATCTGTATGAGAGTTGCGTTGTTTTTGCTTTTTTGGACGGCCTTTAAGTCTGATAGTGAGGATTCCATCGCAAACAAGGTTCTATCCCATTAAAGCTTTTGCTGTTGTTTTATCTAAACATTTATGTGTATACATATAACATATGTGGATCTCATCGCATCTAATCTCATCATGTTCCTCTTGTACCTTGCGGTGTCGAGGTGAAGTATAAACATCGTGAGAGTGCCCGGTTATGGGCTTCATGTATCGATATTCCCATGGACTCTGCTATTCCCTCCGTCCAAAGTTTACGTGGTCGGCCTCTTCCTCTGTTTCCATCTGGTCTGTACATCATTGCTTGTTGTGGTATGCTGTTGGCTGGTAACCTAATTGCATGGCCAATCCATTTGACTTGTTGCTTTCTAATAAAATCTAGTGCTGCTATAACCCCCACTTTAGTCCTGATTTCTTCATTTCTGATTTTATCGCTTCTTGATACGTTGAGTATTCTTCTCTGGAATCTAATTTCTGTTGTTGTGATTTTTCTTCTCTCTTTTTCTGTCATTGTCCAGGTTTGGCATTGGTGGCATAGAGTTGGTAGGAAGATTTATTGTAAAGTGCTTTCTTAGTAGCTATTGATACATATTTGTTCATTAGTATTGGTGCCATTTGTCCAATGAGTTGGTTTGCCTTATTGCATCTATTTTCGATCTGGTCTTCTGATCTGTCAATTGATGATATTATACTTCCTAAGTACTTGAAACTCTTTACTTGTTTCAAGGGATGTTCGTTTAGACGAATTGTTGTCTTTTTTTGTCTTTCTTTAGTTATATTCATTACCTCTGTTTTGTTTGTGCTAATTTTCATGTTATGTTCCCTACACATTTCGTTTAGACTATTCATGTGGTCTTGTAATTCAGCTTCTGATTTTGCTATTAGTGCTTGGTCGTCCGCAAACAGGAGATCTCCAATGGTTAGATTTGCAGATGGTTCTTCTTCTGTGTTCTCGTCATGCGGTATTCTTGCTATCTCTGTTTGGCTGGCTTCTTCACATATGTTGTCTATATATGTTATGAACAAGAGAGGGGACAGAACACAACCTTGTCGTACTCCAGATCTTATGGTGAAGGGTTCTGAGTGTCCTCCAGTTGCTCTCACTATGCATTCACTGTTGTTATATAAGCTTCTACATAGGTTTGTTAGATGTGTACTCACATCATATTATTTACGGATTTCCAACAGCTTGTTTCTATCTATTCTATCAAATGCCTTTTCTTAGTCGACAAAGACTAATTGGAGTGTTTCATTGAAATCGATTAATGCTTGTTGTGGTATACTGTTAGTTGTTAACCTACAGGCATGGCCAAACCATTTGACTTTCTGCCTCCTAATACAATCTAGTGCAGCTTTAACCCCCACTTTCGTCCTGATAGTCAATAACTGTCATCAAACTGTCATTTTCTGCATATAGTAACTTGCGGTTTAGGACATGGGGGGGGGGGGGGGGGAGGGTCTTGAGTCTGTGGAATTAAGGCCGCCTGGCTAGTGCAGTCGCCTCAAACTGTGCAGGTTAGAGTTTTGTTTTCGCCCCGGACAGAAAAAAAACTCCACGCCTTACGGAGGTTTTGAGCCCGGGTCTCCCGGAAGAGAGCCCGGTATTTTCTAGCCACTCGGCCACCGCTCCTAACTATTCGTTAATATTCGCATGTGGAATTGTCGGTTATGATTTATGATCTTGTGACATGCAATCTGTGGTAAGACATGTGTAATAACTACTCTTACACGTGTGTAACTGCTGTTATCGATGTGTGTAACTGCCTGTTATCGATGTGTGTAATTGCCTGTTATTGATGTGTGTAATTGTCTGATGTCGATGTTTGTAATTGCCTGTTATCGTTGTGTCTAACTGTCTATTATCGAAGTGTGTAACTGTCTGTTATCGATGTTTGTAATTGCCTGTTATTGATGTGTGTAAGTATCTGTTATCGTTGTGTCTAACTGTCAACTGAATATTAGCGATCGTGTAATTGCATGTTATCAATGTGTGTAACTGCATGTTATTAATGTGTGTAACTGCCTGTTATCGATGTGCGTGTTATATCTACAGTGGACATGTGCTACACGAAATGTTCACCAGAAGTGCCAGATCGTCTGCGTGATGAAGATGACGAAACGTGCCACGGAGACACAGATGTAAAGTCAGTGGTTCTTACCATGCTGGAGCCGTATATCTTCTACTGGTTCCGGATTGTGTTCAACAACAGCAGTAAGTGGTAGCGGATATATGATTAATGTGTTTAATAAACAGCAGTAAGCGGTAGCGGATATATGATTAATGTGTTCACAAACAACAGCAAGTGGTAGCGGATATATGATTAGTGTGTTTAATAAACAGCAGTAAGTGGTAGCGGATATATGATTAATGTGTTTAATAAA
Source organism: Cepaea nemoralis (assembly GCA_014155875.1). Classification (NCBI taxonomy): domain Eukaryota; kingdom Metazoa; phylum Mollusca; class Gastropoda; order Stylommatophora; family Helicidae; genus Cepaea; species Cepaea nemoralis. The sequence continues at coordinate 43,348 of JACEFZ010016873.1, read as the reverse complement.
CAGCAGTAAGTGGTAGCGGATATATGATTAATGTGTTCACAAACAACAGCAAGTGGTAGCGGATATATGATTAATGTGTTTAATAAACAGCAGTAAGTGGTAGCGGATATATGATTAATGTGTTTAATAAACAGCATTAAATGGTAGCTGATATATGATTAATGTGTTCTAAAACAGAAGTAAATGGTAGCGGATATATGATTAATGTGTTCAATAAACAGCAGTAAGTGGTAGCGGATATATGATTAATGTGTTCTAAAACAGAAGTAAATGGTAGCGGATATATGATTAATGTGTTCTAAAACAGAAGTAAATGGTAGCTGATATATGATTAATGTGTTCTAAAACAGAAGTAAATGGTAGCGGATATATGATTAATGTGTTCTAAAACAGAAGTAAATGGTAGCGGATATATGATTAATGTGTTCTAAAACAGAAGTAAATGGTAGCGGATATATGATTAATGTGTTCTAAAACAGAAGTAAATGGTAGCGGATATATGATTAATTTGTTCAATAAACAGCAGTTAATGGTAGCGGATATATGATTAGTGTGTTCCAAAACAGCAGTAAATGGTAGCGGATATATGATTAATGTGTTCTAAAACAGCAGTACTTGATAGCGGATAATTAAATGGTTAATGTGTTCAATAACAGCGGGCAGTTATAGCCGATTCTAAACCAACGCAGCGTTAAGTAATAGCGGATTATCTCGTGTTTGATATGCTATTTTTAGAAAGTATTCATTATATAATCTGTTAAATAGTTCTCATCAACGGGGTATCTATGGTAGGATGCCACAGTACACATCAAATTGAAACGTCATAAAAGCTGAAAGCATGGTGACAGGCATTTTGCCTTCTTGACAGACGATATTTGTTAAATTTTGTTTCATACAAGACATAACAAATAAAAACCTAGGGGTAGCGGAAGTCATACCTCACTACAGTGACAGTCACCGCTGAATGTAGATACCATGTGTTGCTTCGATCCTAGACCATTTGCGACCACGACTCAGGGCCTGGTTTGCCTTGCCGTGATATGTAATCGTTAGGTTGCATTTCCTGGCACCAGGATCAAACGTGTACCGTCCCATTTGCAATCCTTTAGTCGTAGCCGGTGGAACAATAAAGGGTGTTTGGTTTAGTGAGCGCCACCCAATATTCTGCTGTAACAGATCACAGGTAGTACAGTCTACTAACATACGGTAGGTAGCTCAGTCATATCTGCCAAGTCCTAACAGAAAGCAGGTAGTACCGTCTGCTGTCATACGGTAGCTCAGTCATATCTGCCAAGTCCTAACAGAAAGCAGGTAGTACCGTCTGCTGTCATACGGTAGCTCAGTCATATCTGCCAAGTCCTAACAGAAAGCAGGTAGTACCGTCTGCTGTCATACGGTAGCTCAGTCATACTGCCTAGTCCTAACAGAAAGCAGGTAGTACCGTCTGCTGTCATACGGTAGCTCAGTCATATCTGACTCTATGAACTGATTCTATTCAAACACGGACTCCATAAACTGGTTATATTCCAACACAGAGTCCATACACTGGTTATATTCAAACATAGACGCCATTAACTGGTTATATTCTAACAGACACCATAAACTGTTATATCCAGACACAGACTCCATACACTGGTTACATTCAGACACAGACTGCATAAACTGGTTGTATTCAGACACATATTCCATAAACTGGTTCTATTCAAACGCGTACTCCATAAACTGGTTATATTCAGAAGACCCTAAGAAGTCAGTATGGGTTCGCCTGATGGCGAGGGATACTGGTAATTGGGAAAACTAATATAACAGTAAGGGAGTTAGCTTAGTAGTAGAGAGTTAATAAATGCTGCGCATTCATTAACTAATGGGGAAATCATAGTTAGTGAACGTGTGAGCACAAATGGGTTTAAGTATCCAGGGGTTGCACACACGTCACTTGGGATTCAGCCATGAAAGGGATCAACAAATATGTCTGCATGTACATCGACAGCATGAAAATGTAATGGATTGAACCAATAAACCTTTTATACAATACAACGCGGAGTTTGTCATCTGTAGTGATGTCAACCACTAACGATCTACGGCTAGGCCATGTTCACACTGTGATATGACTTGATTTGGCGCCGAGTATACCAAGATTCCGAAATCGTGCTGTCGCGGCCACCACTGATCACAGAGGTCCTCAAATAAATCAAATTGGAAAATAAAAGTTAACAGAAGTCATGGAAGGTTGTGCACTCTGGAGGAACAACTTATGTCGGATTTTCAAGTTTTTGTGATGGGGTTGATCGTTGTTAGAACCGCCACACAACACATAATGTTCCGAGTGGTGAAACAGAGCAGCCATCGTCAAGCTTGAATCCATTGTTGACCTGCTCGTTTTTTCGAAACGTATGGATGTTCCAGATATGCTGCCGTGAAATCTGGTTTTGCTGGAACTGTCGAGTTAACCGTTATCGTCTGAACTACAGTGAAGGTGACCTTGGTAGTCTGAAGATAAAGTCCGGAGTTCTTGGCCAACGCTTAAAGTGAGCCGAATCAATCAATCAATCAGTATTGTCTCGATCGTTGTAATTTCAAATCCAGACGAGCACAATCAGCGGCATGAAAACGACTAGAAGGCACCGACTTCGATTGAAGTGAGGAATCCAGAGGCTCTTCTTTTTCTGTTCCTGCGAGAGTAGAGGACAACTTTCAAGTTTGTCGATTGGGCGTCATACTCTTTCAAGTTTGTCGATTGGGCGTCATACTCTTTCAAGTTTGTCGATTGGGCGTCATACTCTTTCAAGTTTAGTCGATTGGAACATCTTCCGTCACTTTTATCGATTGGAACATCTTCCGTCATTTTAGTCGATTGGAACATCTTCCGTCATTTGTCGATTGGAACATCTTCCGTCACTTTATCGATTGGAACATCTTCCGTCATTTTATCGATTGGAACATCTTCCGTCATTTTGTCGATTGGAACATCTTCCGTCACTTTATCGATTGGAACATCTTCCGTCACTTTATCGATTGGAACATCTTCCGTCATTTTGTCGATTGGAACATCTTCCGTCATTTTGTCGATTGGAACATCTTCCGTCATTTTGTCGATTGGAACATCTTCTTTCATTTTGTCGATTGGACCATACTTCATTTCTACCCATAGACGTAGGACAGGTAGCGTCAGTTGGTAAACCCAGAACAAACGACAGAGCAGTATAGGTAATGAATAATTTCAGATTAATTAACAACATACTAAATTGAACAGAATATTTCTTGCTGCTTACTTTAAGATAATGTTGTCTTAAAATATTAGTATATTATATTGGTTGGTACTTTCCATTACAGATTTTTTTAGAATGGAAGCCCAGGATTTTTCTCAAGTACTTAGTGGAGTTGGTGGGGCAATATCAAAGTTGGACGCGGTATTAAGACAGCAAAGTGTAATCAGTGATGTCGAGAGATTTAATGGACAGGCGAATCAATTTAAGAAATGGATTATTTCTATTGAGAAACATGCTTATCTAGTGAACGCTACAGATGAGGATAAAAAGAATTTAGCTTATAGAACTAGTACAAGTCCTGTTTCTGATCATATAAGAAGAAAGCTAGAAGCTGGAGGAGGTGAAACCTGGGAACAATTCAAAGACGACCTGGCTCATAAATATGCAGAAATTACTGACCCTCAACACGCATTCTCAGTGTTGCGACAGACGAGACAAAATACTACAGAAAGTGTACAGCTATACAGTGATAGGTTGATCAATTTAGCTGAAGAGTCATTTTTGGGTCAGAATGTACGAGCTGAAGAAGTGGAACGGATGTTGGTGGGGATTTTTGTTGATGGGATTAGGTCAGATGGATTGAAATTTAAATTAATGAGAGAGAATCCTGCAAGGTTGTCACAAGCTGTAGATATCGCTATACAAGAAGAAAGCTTGAGGAGAAGGTTTAGATTGAGGGTAGGACGAGAGTTAGGTAGTAGTTCGGAAGATAGAATTGAAGAACCAATGGAAATAGGACAGTATAGATATGGATGGAGAGGAAGAAGGGGAGAAATACAGATGGTACAAGGAAACAGTAACGTATATAATCAAGGTAGAGAAGGACAAGTGAGAAATACTGTAAGAAACATGGTAGGTAACACAAATAACACAAATGTGGTTTGTTGGGGGTGCCACCAACGTGGACACATTTTTCGCTTCTGTGATAACAGACGTGTCCAATCGAATACACAAAATAATAGAGGTGCTCAGACTAGTACACAGAATAGAACTGTAAATAGTAGATCATCAAATGGGAATTATGGAGAGGTGCAGAGAAATTTTAGAAGGTCAGGAGATCAGGGAAATTGGCATCCCGCTTACTGAACAGGATCGGCAGTAGGGGGGAAGATAGTAAGGTCCAAAAGATGAATAAATATATTAAAAACCCAAATGATGAGTATAATAGGACATTTAGAAATAAAAAAACATAAGAAGTGGCCTCAACTTGGGGAGATAAGACAGTTGTCACTAAATATGATTGATCCTAGTTCATGTATAATAGAAAAGGGAAATATAAAATTAGAACATGGGAAGAGAAATGTGATTACTTCTTACTTTTTTCTTACTTTCTAACTTTCTTAGGTGCGCACCAAACTAATCTAAACTAAACTTTTTTTTTCTGTCTATCCTGGAATAGTGAGAATGTGAGTAAGTGAGAAAAAGATAAGGAAAATATCTTCAATTTTTGTCAATCATAATTTAGATGGACACTTTAAAAGCGGTTCGCTTATAGAGAGTTTTGTAGAGAGTTTTTGTGGAGAATTTTATAGAGAATTTTGTAGAAAGTTTTGTATTATTGACATTGTATAAAGTATGTCTCTGGTTAGCGTTTGGCTATGATGAGATAGGAGGGTGAGATTTGAATTAGGAAATATATGTGAAGGGATTGTTGGGCAGATGTGGTATAGAACAAGAAATATTTCAGTAGAGTTAAGTGTTTAAGGGTTGGGGTTGAGACTTTTTCAGAGAAAAAGTCTTCTTGAAGAAGGGGAGGTATATAACAGTAAGGGAGTTAGCTTAGTAGTAGAGAGTTAATGAATGCTGCGCATTCATTAACTAATGGGGAAATCATAGTTAGTGAACGTGTGAGCACAAATGGGTTTAAGTATCCAGGGGTTGCACACACGTCACTTGGGATTCAGCCATGAAGGGATAAACAAATATGTCTGCATGTACATCGGCAGCATGAAAATGTAATGAATGGAACCAATAAACCTGTTATACAATACAACGCGGAGTTTGTCATCTGTAGTGATGTCAACCACTAACGATCTACGGCTAGGCCATGTTCACACTGTGATACTAATCCACACGCAACATCCACTCCCAAGTAGTGGCAACTACTACAAGTAGTCGCTCGTCTGCGGACTACGCTTGGCTTCACAGCGAGAAAACGTAAAATGTACCAAACAATATGAATGAGTTGCTGTGTTTGTGTTCTGCCAACATCCGTAACTTTAGCATGATGTGTTGTTGTGTTTGTGTTCAGCCAACATCCGTAACTTTAGCATGATGTGTTGCTCTGTTTGTGTTCTGCCAACATACGTAACTTTAGCATGATGTGTTGTTGTGTTTGTGTTCTGCGAACATCCGTAACTTTAGCATGATGTGGTGCTGTGTTTTTGTTCAACCAAAATCTGTAACATTAGCATGATGTGTTGCTGTGTTTGTGTTCTGCCAACATACGTAACTTTTGCATGATGTGTTGCTGTGTTTGTGTTCTGCCAACATCCGTAACTTTAGCATGATGTGGTGCGGTGTTTTTGTTCTGCCAACATCCGTAACTTTAGCATGATGTGTTGCTGTGTTTGTGTTCAGCCAACATCCGTAACTTTAGCATGATGTGTTGCTGTGTTTGTGTTCAGCCAACATCCGTAACTTTAGCATGATGTGTTGCTGTGTTTGTGTTCAGCCAACATCCGTAACTTTAGTATGATGTGTTGCTATGTTTGTGTTCAGCCAACATCCGGTAACTTTAGCATGATCTTCAACAACTCCACAACCTGCGTGAGTGAGAGGAAGATGGTCGTGACGTCGACCACCGTTGATGTGATGTGTGACAACAAACAGGAGCTGCAGACTCTGGAGATACGCGGCGAGAAGGTCCCCCACCTCTGCTCCATCTACATTAGTGGAGGTGTGTTGTCCTCATTGTGACAGCATCTTCATTATCATCATGATCAGCATCATCATCGTACACCATCTGAGCAGTGGAGGTTGGCGTTAAGAACATCCTACTTTCATTTCTTGTCCTTGTGGATCAGGTCTGGCGATCACGAGGCACGGGTGCTCCCTGTATCCTCTTTGTTGATGAGGTTAAAGTTGCTAATGCGGCTTAGAGGATAGTGAGACGCGCAGTTTCATAATTCCCAGTCACACCGAGTCAGGGTTCTGAAATCGGCCGCGGGCTACTTGGAAGCGGGCCGCTTTGTGTTAGCATTCATCATCATGTGCCATCCCGAAAAGCGTGGGCGGTCATGTTTCGCCATCTCACGCGATCACCAGAGTCGTGGATCTGCTCTTTGTTCTTGTCTCGACCATACCACGTAGCCAAACCATTTCTCTGCTTTCCCTTTGTTCTCGTCCCCATCAGTCTTGCCAGTTGCCACTAAGTTCTCAAATATAATTCTTCTCATAACATGTCTAAAAACTGAATGTCTACGTGTTATTTCTCTTATCAGTGATATCAAACATAGGTAGTTCAGAAGGCACTGGTATGCTATTGAACACAAAATATATAATAAATCACATAGATACCATAATTGCTGGGGTTGATTGGAACTTCCTGTGAAGTACATGCAACTAACTTAACGTTGCTTATATTATTATTCATTACCCAGTGGTTTAGGGCTCAACATTCATATGTTTCTACTTTTCTCTTTCTCCCTTGTCTAGCAGTTTCTGATACGAGTTTCATTTGTCTATCCCAACGCTTCAGGTAATATCTCCCAAAGTTTCATTGGTCGGTTCTCGACGCTGTCATGAGTGACCCATTATACTACCATGGTACCTGGTTCCCGCGCGGATCTACTTCTTCTCTGTCCGGATATTCCCGATATCCTTCTCACAAGGCACATCACTGTTGCCGCCGATATCTTTACTATGTTTGTTGGTTAGTTAGTTAACTTATTAGTTAGTTGGTTGGTTGGTTGATTGGTTGTTTGGTTGGTTGTTTGGTTGGTCGCGGTTTCAACTTCACGGCAATGGGTCACCCTATATTCACTCTATTCCTGTAGTATCAGCGAAAGCCACACTCGCCGATAACTTGAGAAATGTGGAGATGCATGAATACCCATGGCAGTTAGCAATACACGTCAATTTGCATATGTATTTCAATAAGATGTCAGTGGGACTATTATATAGCTGTAGTAAAATGTTCTAATGAATTTGTTTCGTTGAAGGCCATGAATCATGAATTTGCGAGTACAAATTAGTTTGGAGGCCACAGAATTGTGGCTCGTGAGATGAATGTTGTGAACACGTGTACTTGTTTGAGCAATCAACAATGTTTGCCAGAAATAAGAAAGTGAAAAAAGGACATTATACACAAGTCCAGGAGCAAAACAGATTACCTGCTTGCGTCATATGAGGAGATGGGAAGCCATAAAATAGACCTTGGCGACTGGACACATCAATTGTAGAAGAAGCACAACGAGTCCCGGCGGAATTATTGTGGATGGAATGAAACGGTGGCATGGAGGACTATGATCAGCAGAGAAGATCCACCACACCCACAGCCGAGCTATGTGGAGAAGCCAGCACGTCTCCGTCTGCTAACAGGGCACGTGCTGCCGATGATGGTATAACTATAAACGACAGAAACACTTGTTGTAACCATTTTATATTCGATTATTTGTCATCAAAAATTGTAATGTGCGTGTTTTTGAGTAATATGCTCACTGTTGCAGGGCGCAATGTTGCAATACATCAGCACGCAAGAATATCCAGTACGTACCCGGTGGCAGCCGGTGGAGGTATTCCATCGAGAGTCATTGATGGCGATGACAGAAACACGTACAGCGCCTGCATCCGCTCCGAATTCCAGACTAGCCCCTGGTGGGAGGTCACGTACAACAGGCCCCAAGTGTTATCCAGAATAGTTATACACACTTTGAATGGTGAGTTACGGAAGAGGTTTTTCTGTATGTTATGCCACTTAGTTGGGTTGGTGTCCTGTAGGGAATGAATTATATAAACACTGTGAAGGAAGCATCGCCAGCAGAGGCCTAATCTCAACCTGTATATGTACACTGGGCTGAGTCAGCACATGGATACATTCTATGGCGGTTCTTGGAGGATGTGAAGCACCAGCTTTGCACGCCCCGCTGTTGTCTGGGCTTGGAGAAGGGAAAGTAGCTCCTGGGAAGAGATTCAATACCCTCCCCAATACAGATAGATACCGGCTCCAGAGAATAGTGACAATACCATCCTCATACAGATAAATACCGGCTCCAGAGAAGAGCCTCAATACCATCCCCATACAGATAAATACCGGCTCCAGAGAATAGTGTCAATACCATCCTCATACAGATAAATACCGGCTCCAGAGAAGAGCCTCAATACCATCCTCATACAGATAAATACCGGCTCCAGAGAAAGCCTCAATACCATCCTCATACAGATAAATACCGGCTCCAGAGAAGAGCCTGCAATTCATCCTTATACAGATAAATACCGCTCCAGAGGAAGAGCCTCAATATCCATCCTCATACAGATAAAAACCGGCTCCAGAGAAGAGCCTCAATACCATCCTCGTACAGATAAATACCGCTCCATAGAAGAGCCATAACCATCCTCGTACAGATAAATACCGCTCCAGAGAAGAGCCTCATACCATCCTCATACAGATAAATACCGGCTCCAGAGAAGAGCCTCAATACCATCCTCATGAAGATAAATACCGGCTCCAGAGAAGTGCCTCGATACCATCCTCATACAGATAAATACCGGCTCCAGAGAAGAGCCTCAATGCCATCCTCATACAGATAAATACCGGCTCCAGAGAAGAGCCTCAATACCATCATCATTCATATAAATACCGGCTCCAGTGAATAGCGTTAATACCATCCTCATACAGATAAATATCGGCTCCAGAGAAGAGCCTCTATAACAAAGCAGACACATAGAGGACCAACGAGTTCTCTGGTTAAGCATAAATGGAGTTTTATTTCACATGATGACCACTACAACAATCTTATTACAATTCCATAATATTGTGACCTCTCTCCTCCAGTCCCAGATGTTTACTGACTGCCCTAACAACAAACTACTTGCCTGTCAACACCTCATGTGTAAAGCATCATCAGATTACTTCTCCCACACCATACAAGAAACTTGCAAGTCGTGTGAGAGGAATTAAATGGTACATTTTATTGCCGTAGGCTCTTTACAAGTACGTAACAGTCGCTATCAAAACCACACACAAAGCCACAGAATTGCCTATCACTAGTTTTCTAAACTCTAATGCTATCTCTATCTATTTGGTTACACAAAACTCCTATCAATACTAAACAAGTGCTCTCTACAAAGTCAGTCCCCAGTCTGACTAGTTGGCTCGCGTGGTTACACACCACGCGGAAGGACCTTGACATGTCCTTCGGCTTTCTGCGTGCCGTGATGCTTGGCACGCTTACATTAGCTATCTCTTGGTGAGTGGCAATCGTGGCTATTATGTAGGCGTGATTCTGTCGTGACCAGAGTGCTAACTATCTGGTCAACGTCTCCGTGTCCCATGAGAGAACCAGTTAATAGTCCCCCATTCTATCACCTACCCCGCCCTGATATCGGGGCACTGTATCACCTCCGTCCTTTATGTACTAGTCTTTGACACACACCCTCCCCTCCTGTGTTGCGTCATCAACTTTGACTCATTGGTTGTGACGCAAGGGGTTTCTAAAAAATTAGTGTCTCTAATTTTTGTCAAAGACTGTAGATAATCTGGCTTTGGGTAACTGCATAGACTTCTACTGACTAATGTCACAATGTAGTATCACTTTACTTGGCTACTGGCAATCGCCACAAACTTGTCTGGTTGGCGTGAGCCCTCTTCTCAATCGCAATATTATATTAATTAGAGGTATGTCTGAACCGGACCGTTGTCTTATAAGACCTGCCCTCCCATAGTAAATTAACTTACTACCCATACAAAGTTGACTTTCTTAGGGTCAACACATGAATTGCTTCATGTCCCCCATATAATATTAAACAACCATTACCCAAGCTGTGTGCGACAGGCTTTACCTATCTCGCTTCCGCGTGTAAAGTATATCTTTCACTGTTAAGTTAGTGTTTCGTTGTCTATTATGTCCCCTGACCCGGAGTTATCTCCCTTTGATCTACAAAATATGTATGCAATTTATATGTTTGTTTTTCTGGTTGTTTGCGTGTTTGGATGTGATTAATACTATAATCTAACTTCTAACATGTGTATCTAACTATCATGTGTATGTAAGTTAGTTTTCAAGTGCCATAATTCGGTTGAATGAGGTCACAAACAAGTGTATAACACTAATTAGTGACTACATTTCCGTCTTATGAGACTTAAAATACTTTATCTAAGATCTAAACTAAACTACACACAACACATTCACCACAGCACATTTTCAACATTGAAAGCAAACATTTGACGCAGACAAAAAATAAAAAGTCGCGTTGAGCGCCAGAAAAGTCCGCTGACCGATCTCGCTCTCTCCTGTATAATTTACATTCGCTCTCACTTTCACACTTCTGTCACCCATCTTTCACTTTCACACTTCTGTCACACATCTTTCACTTTCACACTTATGTCACACATCTTTCACCCTCCCAATTATTTAAAAACCTTGGAGTGACACTGTACAAGTTCGGCTCAGTTTGAGAAAGTTGAGCTCAATGACTGTGCGTAAATAGCTGCACGAGTCATGTATATACAACATAATTACATGTAAGAGCAAAGGGTTGATGGTTTATACCCTCGGTCTTATGACTAACTATATTTTACTATAATAATACTCAAATACTGACATACTAATACTACTACTATAAATGTGTATTTCATGTGTTAACTATTTTAATCTATTTTGTCACCTTAATCCTAAGATATGCTTAAATTAATCCTAATATTTATTTAATTTAAGGGATGTAATCTAATTATTTAAAATGGCATTGATGTGAGATGAGTTATGTACCTTTCTGAAATGGGTAATGTAAAATCTAATGAATTATGTACCTTTCTAACATGGGTAATTTGAAATGCTAATAAAATTATAACTAATGTTTTTAGATGCAAAAAAAAAATATATGAATGATATTCTTATCTAAATGGTGTAAATGATGTATGTTTAAATGTCTAATATTTTTATCCTATTATGGTGTAAACTAATCATAATACTACCTGATCACGTTTGTTAAATGGAATGGTTTATTAAGATGGACGGAAATCAACTGAAACAAAGTGGAATGTAATAAACTAACTGGTACTATTCCTATCTAAACTACTATCTATTCTACTTTTAAGGTAAGTAAGTTGGTAAAGTAATGATTTATGTAAACTACTAAAAAAAATGAAAACTATATTATTTCCTAACTCTAAACATAAATTAAAGTTACCTAATCTACATATAATTTATCACACTATTAAAATATTATAATACATATCACAATAAGTATTTATATACATGTTATTCAAATACCCCAGGTTAGTTGTTGCCCAAATGTTCAGAAATTGCTTTCATTGGCATATTTTATAATTACACTTGTCCTGGGTATTTTAAATACATTACACAGTCATACTTGTGTCTTATGGGTATTGCACCTGTAGAGTTCGCTTGTGTCGTAGACCAGTATTTTTCGTGTCTGTATTTATGGACTGTTCTGACACTGTTTTTCTCTGCTTAACACAAATGATTCACCGGAAACACGTATGGAGCTTAGTAAATAACGAGCTGTTCCAGTTCACACGGTGATATATTTGTTATTCGGAGCACAGTTCTTCTTTTGATGGCTACGGACACATGGTAGATCACTGTTCTTAGTACATAGTTCAGCTGTAATATCTATGTATTAGCATAAACATTTCAAATAGAATATTCTAATGTACTACTACTCTATTACTCTACACTCTTATGTGGAATCTCGGGTATTTCTACCTCAGATGGTCGACTAAGGGTATCAGCCAGAATGTTGTCCTTACCCTTAATATGCTCTATACTAAAAGTATAGTTTTGGAGAATTAGCGACCACCTGTATATACGGTCATTCCGATGCACACCACTTTGTATGACCGTGATTGGGGAGTTATCAGTCTGGACAATGAAGTGAACACCCGCCAGAAATCGATGGAGCTTCCTCACCGCATAGATGACGCTTAGGGCTTCCAACTCTGATATGGAATATCTGGACTCAGCAGGTGTGATCTTACGGCTCACGTAGCAAATCGGGTGGAAGATGCCATCATAAAATTGGCCTAGTACTGCAGCGATGGAGATTCTGCTGGCATCTGTCCTAAGATAATAAACGAGCCTAGGATTAGGCAAGCGGAGGATTGGTACATTACTAAACAGGATTTTCAATTTTGACAATGCAGAAATTAATAATGCATCTTTGACATCCAATTTTACAGATGCTTTTAAAACATTGGAAAATACACTTGTAATTTCCGCTAAATTTGGTATGAATTTGCTATAGTAATTTACTAACCCCAAAAGGCTTCTGACCTGCTTCTTTGTGGTAGGCATGGTCAGATTCATAATTTTTGTAATAATTCTATTGTCAGTCTTAAGTTGACCTTGTGAAATGACATGACCCAAAAAGTCAATTTCTTTTAGGCCCAATTCAACTTTGCTCGGTTTGACAGTGAGACCGAAGAGTCGCAACCTATCAAAGACATGTCTTAGTTTCAGTAAGTGTGTTGTCCAGTCATCAGTATGGACACATATATCATCTATATAAGTCACTGTATTCGTCACTCCATGCAGTAGATCTCTAGTTAAGCGTACGAAAGTGGCAGGAGCATTTCGAAGTCCGAAAGGAAGAAAACGCCACTCGTAAAGTCCTAAAGGAGTTGAAAAAGCAGTAAGATGAATGGATTGAGTCTGCATAGGGACCTGCCAATATCCCTTAGTAAGATCTAATTTAGAGAAGATTTTGGAGGTGGACATGTCAAGGATAAGATCTTCGCAGGAAGGAATTGGTTCTGCGTCGATCTTAGTGACGTTGTTAAGCTTTCGATAGTCCACACACAGACGAATTGTGGAGTCTTTTTTCTTAACTAGGACGATTGGAAAGGAGTACTCAGATGTAGATTTCTGGATGATCCCACTAGCTTCTAAATTAAGAATTTCCTTATTTAGACTTTCTCTATAGCTGAGTGGGATAGAGTACGGCCTGCATTTAATAGGCTTAGAGTCCGAAAGAAGAATGGAGTGCTCGATTCTGTCCGTCCTACCTGGAATGTCAGAAAATATGTCCTTATACTCTGTCACTAATTGTACTAATTGTCGTCGTTGACTGTCTGTTAGTCCCTGTTCTATCTGTATACTATCCATTGTCGCAGTCTTGTCTACAATGGGAACAGGTAGTTCCATTCCGTCGTCGTCTACCTGATTCAGTACGGTGGTGGTGCTAAGTGCGTATTCTGTAAGCTCACTAGGTGTATGGATATCGTCGGATTTGCCAGTCTCGCTAACTAGTGTAGTTGCGTTGTGTACGTCTGTCGTCTGATCACTAGATGTGGGTGCACTGTGTTCGTCTGTCTCTACTTCTGTCTCTTGTCTTGAAAAGTAAGGTTTCAGCATGTTGACATGGAATATCTTTAAGTGTCCGTTTATTGATATTTCATAGTCAACATCTGAAATTTTACGTACCACCTTGAATGGCCCTTGCCATGAGGTCAATAATAAATTTCGTTTGTCTGGAAGTAACAAAAGTATGTCTTGATCTGGTTCAAGATCGATTGTTCTCGCACCTTTGTTTGCGTATTGGCGGTAGATTTGACCCTTCCTCTCCAAAGCTGCCTTCGCTATAATACACGATTTCATGATTTTGTCTCGTGTTTCTGTCACCATTTCGTAAGGTGTTTTTGGAGTGGGAATTTCAATGGAATTAGTTATTACCTGATGATAAATGGTTAGGGGTCCACGTGGGTTAGCCCCGTACACTAATTCAAACGGTGAGAAACCCGTGCTTGAATGGGGAATCTCCCGATAGGCGAACAGCACTGTTGGTAACAGTGTATCCCAATCAGCTGGGTTTTCTGCTGTCACTTTAGCCAGCATATGCTTAAGATCTCCGTTAATTGTTTCTACTATTCCATTGCTGGCTGGATGGTATGCTGTTGTAAAGTGTTGTTTAATCCCTAACATTTTTGTAAGGGCTTGCGTTGCAGCCGATATGAATTGAGTTCCACGATCGGATAATATGGTCCGTGGAAATCCGAATCGTGAGAACAGGTGTAGAAATACATTGGCAACGTCTTTGGAGGTGATGTATTTCAAAGCTACTGCCTCAACCCACCTTGAACATATGTCGACCATCGTTAATATGAAGCGATTTCCTTTGCTGGACACCTGATTCAGGGGTCCAACAATATCTACCGCCACACTCTCAAATGGCCTAGAAGCCAGTGTAGAAGGTTGTACTTCAGCTGTAGGATGTTTACCCTTACTTACTAATTGTTGACAGACATTACAAGAACGACAAAATAATTTTATATCATTGCAAAAACCTGGCCAATAAAAATGAGCCTGAATTCTGGCCCTGGTTTTGTCGTATGCAAGGTGACCAGCAAACGGTGACTCATGTGCAATCTTTAGCACAGTCAGGCGGTGTTGTACAGGTAACACCGTTTGCTGAATCTCATGGTTACCAGTTGTATAATATCTAGTAAGAATGCCATTATTAAGCCTAAAGAACCATGATGCATTTTTGGTCACTTTGGCTCTTTCTTTCAATAGTTTTAAATATGGAGACACACTAGGATCAGCTTTCTGCTGTTCTATGAATTTCTGTCTGTTGGTATCATCTGTGCCAGTTGGAGAAAGCAACAGTAGTCTCTTATCTTGTAGTGTGTCTTGATGTTTTACAGTGTCTGCTCTTGTTGTTGCATTAGCTGCATTTAATCTTTCCCATGCAGCTATTTCATCGCTAGTACATTGTTTCAGTTGGGGTAAGCACCCCAAAATCAAATCAGTACAAGGGTTGTCAAGTATTGCACAAGTAAAGGTACCAGAAAGGAAAGGAGTGTTAATACGGGCTTTGGCCAAAGGGTAAATTTCAATGTTACCCGAAAAGGTTCGGCATTTGACAGAGTCACCTGTATAGTCATCTGGACTCACCAGTTCCTTTCTAAGACCAATAAGGGTGCTGCCGCTGTCCAGCAAACATTGGCATGGTCTATCGTTGACCATTGCATGGTGGAACACCAAATTGCCTCTGGAGGCTAATGCTGCATTGACATTCTCAGTTGAGAATGGTACTGTATGTCCACATTCTAATTTTCCGTCTGCATGGAATTGGTGACATCGTTCACAACTGTCAAAAGTTAATATATCGTTTACACAACACACATCCTCAGATTGGTTAAGAGGTAAAGTATTTTCAATCTCACACTCAGTCTCACTACCACTATCAGAAGATGTATCAATCAAAATAGCATTGTTGGCTTTCATACGTTGGCGGCCAAGGCACTTATTTGAATAGTGGCCATAGCTGGAACAAAAGAAGCATTTGATTGCACGCCTGTATGCAGATCTTTTGTTTTGTTGCTTCTTAATAACATTTTCAAGATGCGCCGGATAATTTGGCGATTTGTCACACATAGAATAAGTGTCATGCAAAAGTTGACAGTAAATACATTTTGACACTTTCCTATCTTTCTGGTCGATTTTCTGAAAAGGTTTTCTCTTACTCTGATAATTTTTAGGTTGGTCTTTCACAAAAGAAACCACTTCAGAGTCATTTGAGGTCTTAAAAATATCTCTGTTAGAAGAAAAATATGCAGAGCCTTTCTTTTCGAACTGCTCTATGTTCTCAATGTCTGACTGCTGCAGAAATTTAGCAAAAGGAGATGGTATAGTGGATATGACTTTATCCATGGCTATTAAATTTTTAAGTCTATCAAAGTCTTTTCCTATGTTAGCTGCTTTAAGCCACCTATTTAGTACACTCTGAACATTTGAGACGTAATCAATGAAAGTCTCACTAGGTTTAGGTTTTAAATTTGAGAACTGAACCTGATACCCAGGGGCATCAAGTAAAAAGTGTTGCATTATCCTATCATGTATGTATTGATAGTTAGATCTAAGATCAGTTGGTATAGATTCTATCACTTTAAGGGGCTCACCACTCAGGTTCTTCATATAAATCATAGCCCACATTTCTATTGGAACTTGGTGATATTTAAACTGATACTCTACATTTTCTGTCCAGGCTGATATGGAATCCTCTTTACAATATGGTTTGATAATATTTTTGTATTTGTTGAACTTATTTTCTTCTTGTTGACTTTTTAGTTTAGTGGCAGAGATTTCTGCGTGTGAGTCTACATCCATACCTTTCATCTTTAACTGTGTCTCTGATTCTACCTGAATTTGTTTTTCCTTAACTCTTGCCATTTCATCTATCTCTTTTTGCTTTAGATCTAATTCCCTTTGTTTAATTTCCCTATCTTGTTCTAACTGTTTTAGCTTAATCTCCAATTCTTTTTGTTTTGTTATCTCAGCTAGTTGAGCAATCTCCTTTTGATGTTGTCTATCTCGTTCTTCCTTTTCTTTTTGCTGTTGTCTTTCTTGTGCACGTTCGTCTCTCTCAGCATCTTTTGCTTGTTTAAATTTCTTATCAGCATATTCTTCTAGCTCTTTACCTGTGTATTGCAATTGCTTACCAGCTTTTATGAAGTCCTCTAACGTTGCCATGTTGTTGGGAGGTTAGATAACTTTGACAGGTACTCGAATATGTATTCACTTATTTATCTTTGATATGTTATGTTATTTAATATCTGAGCACTGCAAATTGTACTCTTTGTTTATAATTGGAAAATTTTATCCTGAAAAAACAGAGCACAAAAATATGCTAATGCATCACAAGCTGAAAAAAAAGAGATGCACTATTAATCACATTGCATGCCAAAAATATTGAGTATACTCAACTTAATGTTCCCGAGAATCAGGGAACAACAATCCGGTAACACAGGTCACCTTGTTTGCCACTTCAGCACAGACACAAGTTTTCTAAATAGGTCACCTGTTTGGGACTTCGGCATACACACCAATCTTCTAATCCGCTGTTGTTCACCCTGGTTTACAGAGCAGCAACAATTAACAAATAGCAAACGACATGTTATTCGACAATTGCGTACACAATGACAAAGACATGCCCACGAACAAAAAAAAAGAATATAGTTTACTTAATATTAAATTGTCAATGTCCTGTCTTCGTTCTAACTTTTTATGCCTTTCGTCACTAACCTAATTTAATCTATGTAAGTGTTGTGCAGACCAAGTCTAATTTGCATGGCCAAAAAGTAGTACCATCGTGACGGTAAACACAAGAAAAAGTACGAAAAAAAAATTCAATAACTGCTTTGAAATAAATAAAAATATATTAATATTGTTTAAATAAACAAATATATTCAATTCCTAACTCAAATAAACAAATAATAGGTAATATAAAGCAACGATTCAGGCGGGCAGCAGCTTACCGAGTTGTAAACATTCAGATGCTGAATGCCAATGGCGTGGAACAACCGCTGGTCAATCGTAACACGTCAGAGGCGCAGCGCTATTTTTAGCTTCCAAAAATCGATAATGTTGCTGGCTGTGTATCGCTCCGCCAAGAATCATTTTTGATAGTTATTCATAAATAAATAAATAATTACATGAATAAATAACAGAAAATAATAATATCAATACTTACAACTTTGAAGAACACATGATTTAAGTATATAATATTTTACTAAGCACAAATAAACATTATTTCGTCACGATAGGTACAGTTTCGTTAGCAAGTTGTCCTAGTTCTGCACACGTCAACCGTCACTGACACAAATTACATTCACTACTTCACTATTTGTAAACTTACTCTAGAGCCGTGGATGAGTGTATTAGCTTGGCACTTTCGTCCAAGCCACACTTCTGACACCACATTAATCTTTGCCTGTCAACAACTCATGTGTAAGGCATCATCAGATTACTTCTCCCACACCATACAAGAAACTTGCAAGTCGTGTGAGAGGAATTAAATGGTACATTTTATTGCCGTAGGCTCTTTACAAGTACGTAACAGTCGCTATCAAAACCACACACAAAGCCACAGAATTGCCTATCACTAGTTTTCTAAACTCTAATGCTATCTCTATCTATTTGGTTACACAAAACTCCTATCAATACTAAACAAGTGCTCTCTACAAAGTCAGTCCCCAGTCTGACTAGTTGGCTCGCGTGGTTACACACCACGCGGAAGGACCTTGACATGTCCTTCGGCTTTCTGCGTGCCGTGATGCTTGGCACGCTTACATTAGCTATCTCTTGGTGAGTGGCAATCGTGGCTATTATGTAGGCGTGATTCTGTCGTGACCAGAGTGCTAACTATCTGGTCAACGTCTCCGTGTCCCATGAGAGAACCAGTTAATAGTCCCCCATTCTATCACCTACCCCGCCCTGATATCGGGGCACTGTATCACCTCCGTCCTTTATGTACTAGTATTTGACAGTCACGACTTGAGCATCTTTCTTCCCATTCCATCCTGATGCTCAAGCGTGCTGTAGCCTTGCCCACCTAACTTATCCATTCTGCTACACCTTCCTATGTTTCAGAAAGACTTTTTCCCTTAAAAAGTCTTTATTCCTAATCCCTCTATTCTATTCCCTCTCTTTCCTTACCTCCCACAACTCCTCTAATCTTCCCCAAACCAACTTTTTTTTAAGTAAGACAATCTATCCGTAACTCTTTCCCCTGCCATATAGTAAACCACTATACATTTCTTGTTAGTTCTTGGCTCTTCAAAGTTCTCTTACAAAATATATATATCATAAGAACAGCTCGTATAAATCGTTATCGTACACTTGACATGAAATTCCTCACTTTCACAACACAGGATAGACACACACACAAAAACAATGTAGTTAGAAAAAAGTAAAGAAGGGGTGTGCACCCAGTGAAAAGCATAAAGGAATGAATAGTCAACACAATCACATTTACCTCTCTTGCCAACAAAAAAATTTTGGTAAAAAGTTTTTTAAAATACATCTTATGAAATACATCTTTGTTCCCTATAAATCAAGTTGATATAAGTTTTCTCAACATTTATATATTCAACATTTATATTGCCATCCACAATCTTGTCTATATTTCCGTTATCTCATCTTTGACCACGAGCCAATGTTCATATTCCATGAACATTTTTTTATTTAATTAACGCTGATTTTTCACAGCTCCTATATCTTGCCCCTCACATCCCATGATCTGCTTCCTTGTCCTATAATATATCCCAACTTATATGCTGCTATTCACAGTCTCCCCCCCCCCCCCTCTCTTTTCTTCTTTTTTTTTTCATATACCCAACCTTATATCTTCCCATAATGCTGACTTTAGTGCAGCTCCTATTTTACTTTCTAATACTTCATATCCATAAGAACCTCTTCATGCCGATTACCACAGCAACTTAATATTCACAAAGAGAATGTGTCTCTCTATTAGCCCTCAGTAGTTTTTATTAACTCTTTTCTGAACGAAGGGTCTTAAATAAAGCCCCATGTATTTTCTTTATTCTAGCCAACATTATACTTATTTGAACTTAATTAAATTTGTAACATATTTACTAACAAGGTAACCTAACACACAAAACAACTTATTTAAATTATGAGTGAAGCGAAATAAAATCAAAACAGGACATCATACCCCCCAAATAGTTTTTTATACATATTTATGTTTCCCCTCATATTAACTAAAGATGTCAACCCATTCAAAGAAAAACACATTTTAAAACAATTTAACATGCATACTAAGAAAAAAAATACTCTACCTAACACTACTGGTCTCTTTTACGGACCAATAGTTTGTACGCAAAAGTCTAAGAACACAATAATCCTATTCTAAAATCAAATAATAACAATCATTTTACAGGACCAAATCAAGCCAAAAAAACATATTATATATGAGGCATTAAAATCTCAAATTCAATAAAAATAACTGTCTTCTCGCTAAAGAGAAGGTTTTCAAAAAAAATATAATTCACTTATAATTAACTACGTAAAGTGACCCAGCAACATTGGCTTCCTATACGAACCAATGTAACACATATCTATTCACACAAGTCATTCCATTATTTTTTCTTATAACCGAGAAACTAAAACAACTCACTGCCAAGTATATATATCTGTTACCTACAGACCAATTCCTAACTGTTCTCTCAATAAAAGTCATAAACCAACAATGACCGTACTATCTACCAATAGAACTTGTGGTTCGGCACACCAATTGTTTCTCCTTCATCTATAGCAACTTCTTAATCATTACCATTAACCACGGTATTTCTAGCACCAATAAAAACTTGTCTATTTACTATAGAGTACATCTACCTGCTGTACCATTGACTAACTTATCTATCTAAGAAAAACTCAAGAAATCGATCAGCAATTCCATCACAGAGAGAGAAAAATATATGCCTCACTCACATCTATATTAGTTATCCTAATGCCTAACTACTCCTCAAGACCATTTATGAAAAGTATCAATAGAAGCCTTTTCCCTTTCCACCGTCTCATATACTTCATCAAGTATCTCTTTCCTTTTTAAATCATGAAATTTATATCTTGCTATCTGCAGTATTTTCTATCCATTTACTTCCTACGTTTCCAATTCTTCAATAACTCCAAGTTTCTTTGAATAAGTGCTATCTCCACATCAATATCTTCTTCTTCGTATAACTTATTAGTTTCTTCCATACTACTATTTGATTCTGACTTTTCATCCATTTCCTCTTCTTCATCTGTATGTCTCTCGCTAGCAGCCGCTAATTTCTTCCGTTCAATATCCCATCTAATTTGTCTATCATTCTTTCTTAAGGACCTTTCTAGTAGAGGCATATCTTCACCGCTTGTTGAATAATCTCTAATTCTTCTCTGTCTTTTTACTTCTCTTTCTCTTTGTTTATCCATTCTTCTTTTCGTTGCTTGTCTAGTATTCTTAAATGGAGCACCTATTTCCTCTTCCATAGATTCTATGCTATCATAATGACCCTCATTCACATTTTCTTCTTCTATCGTTTTTGGTATTGTCTGTTCTTGAGTATCATCGCAAACTGGAGTTGTTATTAACTGATTTTGTGCTGGATCTTTTCTAAAACCTGGGGTTATTGTAGCTCCTCTGACGACCTGTTCATCTAAGTATCCGGTGTCTGAATAATAATTATTATTATAATTATTATTTCCCTTCTCATCCTCATCTCTTCTTAAGTGTTCCACGTGTGCCCTTGCCACATGTCCCGTGATCTGGTTCTTGATACTATACGATACATTTTCCTAGCTTTTCCAAAACGTAATAACCTGGGACCCAACGAGCATCAAACTTAGAGTTCCTTCTATGCTTCTTGTAATAAACTCTATCACCCACTTTAAACTCCTGTAATTTTGTATTCACGTTTTTGTACTTTTTCTGTCTTTCTCTAGCTTTAATTATATTATTCTTTAATCTTACGTGTGCTTTATGCATTTCCTGTATGATGGTCTCTTGAAAGTCTTCCCCCATATATTTCCGTGTTGGTTTTAAACAGATTATCTATAGGTAGTATTGGTTCTCTCCCGTGTATTAAATAGAATGGTGAAAACCCCGTGCTCTCATTTTGATTTGTGCGTATAGCACTAAGCGCGGGTCCTAGGAACAGATCCCAATCTTTTTCATGTTCAACAACGATCTTTGCTATAATATCGTATAATGTCCTATGTTGTCGTTCGTTCTTAGCATTTGAAGAAGGTCTATAGTATGAGGTCTTTATATGTTTTATATTCAAATCTTTTAATAACTTTTCGAATTTCTTATTCACAAATTCTTTACCATTATCCGTGAGTACAATCTGTGGGCAACTAAATCTTGGTACGAATTCCTGTAAAAAAAATATTAATGACAGTATCTGCGCTCTTATCTAGGATTGCATAAACTTCCGGCCAAAGACTGTAGACGTCTACTATATGAATTAAATACACGTTCCCTGACAATGTTCTAGGGTGAGGACCAGATATATCTAAACTAATTTTTTGCATTGGAAACTGAGGAATATCTGTATCTTGTAAGGGACACTTAATTGTTTTCATATTCCTTAATCTGCATCTTTCACACGTATCTACATATTTACAAGCAGATTTAAATAAGTTCGGCCAATAATATTTACTCGTAAGTGCTTTCACTAATTTATCGCGACCGAGATGACCATTCTCATCATGATATGCCTTTAAAACTTCATTTTCCAAATGTTTTGGAATATATTTCCTTAGTTGTTCGTTCCTTTCACTCATATAATATAACTGTTCATCCTCTTGCAAAACTAAATAATTCTTCTTATATTTATTCTCCTCCGTTTCTTTTAACTTCTGTTTTATTTGTAAGACTTTTGGATCTAATTCTTGTTCTTCTTTCATATTAATTGTGCTAAATGTGGGTCTTCTGCTCTAGGTTCAGACTCTTGATCCGATGGTAAACTCTCAAACTCTTCCCTATTTATTATGGCAGAATCTAATATATTTACTTGCCAGTTTCGGTCGTCTATCTCTGGTTCACCTTCATCTTCTGTGTCTCCTGATGACTGTGGATACGGGATCCTAGACAATAAATCAGCACATGTGTTAATCCTACCTGGTATGTATTCAATTTTTGTTTTGTATCCCTGTAGATTCAATGCCCACGTCTGTATTTTCCTGTTCTGCACTGGAACTTCTAACAGAGATTTTAAAGGCATGTGGTCAGTTCTAATAACAAAATTTGCGTTATGTAGATAGTAGTTAAGTTTCTGTAGAGCATAATGAATAGCATAAGCCTCCTTCTCGATAGTCGACCATTTTCGCTGCGACCTGCTAAGTTTATGAGACAAGAAATAAATTGGCTTTCATTTTTAACTCCTGGTATTCCAGATTCTTTTCCTTCATATGGTTGAACCAAACACGCTCCTATAGCATTATCTGAAGCATCTGTATATAGTATTAACTGTTTATTCAAATCTGGATGCGTCAATAGTGGTACCACTGTTAAGCTGTTTTTTAAAAACTCGCACGCTTTTTGACACTCATCATCCCACTTAAATCTAGCGTATTTGCCCGTTAAGTTAGTAATAGGTTCTGCTATTTTTGAAAACCCTGGGATAAAGCGCCTATAATACCCACAGGTTCCAATAAACGCACGCACTTATTTTACGTTAGTTGGAGGAGGTAACTCTTTAATAACCTTTATCTTGTCTTGGTCTGGTTTAATTCCGTCTCTATTAATAATATACCCCAAATATTTTGTTTCTGTTTTTAAAAACTCGCATTTACTAAGCTTCAATTTTAACATCATGTATTCTTAATCTGTCGAATACTAATCTTACATGTTTAAGTGATCATCTATATCCCCTGCTGTATATATTAGAATGTCGTCTATGTATGCCAATGCAACTTTTGCATACCCTCTAATACCTCATTTATTAAACAGCATGTAGTGAGATGGAGGCCGTTCGAAACCCCGAATGGCATTCGTAAGAATTCGTAAGAAACCCATATGAGTACAGAAAGCACTTTTCTTTTGAGCATTTTCCGACATCGGGATACACCAGAATCCTGATCTTGCATCTAGTGTCGTGAAAAATGTAGAGCCATTAAGCAACCCCAAAATATTATCAATCACCGGCAATGGGTACGCTAAATTCTTAGTGATTTTGTTCAACGCCCGATAGTCACAGCAGAATCGATGTGAACCATCAGGTTTGGTCACGATGACGATCGGAGATGACCATTCTGACTTCGATCTTGTTATTATTCCTGCTTTCAACATATCTTCTATTGCCTTTTCAACAATTTCTCTATTTCTTAAGGGAGTTCTATACGGTTTTAAACTAATTGGTGGATGATCTCCCGTATCTATTTCCATTGTAACTGTTTTTGTCCTTCCCAATTCTAAATCATTAATTGCAAATACATCCTGATTTTCTTTATAAGTTGTTCTAATACTTTCTTATTTTCTGGTGGAGCTTTTAACTGTGCCAACAATTCTTGTTCCCTTGTCATTTTGTCTAATAAATGTATTTGGGCTATATTTCTTCTGAATGGATGGATCAATTCATCCTTTTGCACGTTCCCTTTTCTTCCGCGTCTGCGTCTGTTATTAAATTTTCACTAGGAGTTTCTGAATAGTTTCTTCCCGGCATTTTTACTCTATCTGTTACTAATATGTCACTAATGTTATGTTCTAGTTTGGCTATTACACATCCTCTGTATAGTCTAATTTCTCTACCTGTGTTGTTAATAATCATTACTGGAAAGGTTAAGTGTTTATCTAATGATATTATTCCATCCGGGACTTCTAGACCAGGCTCATCAATTACTTCCTTTTGCAATTCAGTGATTCTAACTGTGTGTCCTACCACATAATATGGGTTTCTCTTTACCTTTGCTTGTATCAAATTAACAGACTGTGGTTTTAACGTCGTAGACATTTTAACTCTAACTAGTGCTGATATATGCATGTCTTCTTCCATATCTACATATACGGTCCTTGAATTTTAATTTGTGTAAATCAAAGAAAAGTCTTACTCCGTTTTTTATTAAAAAATCTCTTCCTATAAGCATGTTTCTATTTAAATCTTTCACTACATGAAAAAGATGTCTTACGTTGATCCCTCCTAATTTAAAATTGATCATTGTTTGTCCAATTACTTGTAAATTCTGTCCTGTAACAGAGTGAAGATTATTACGACTCCTAAATATTCTACATTTTCTCATTATTTTATATAAAAAACTTTCTTTAATTACACTAACCTGAGCTCCTGAATCAATTAATGTACGAACTCTATATTTTCCTATTTCTATTATACATGAGCTAGGATCTGTTTTATTTTCTGTAAACTGTTTGACTTCATCTAGTTGAAAGTATTCTCTACTCGTCTTATTATACCTATTATTAACATATTCTTTAAATCTTGGGACCTTGTTATTTTCCCTCCTACTACAGGTCCTATTTAATAGGTAGGGCGCCGGTTTTCCTGCGTTCTTGTACCTGTAAAATTTATGTGTCTATCTTCAACATTCCTATTCAACCTGCTATTGTCATTTCTACTTTGTGTATTCGACTGGACACGCCTGTTACCACAGAAGCGAAAACACGTGTCCGCGTTGACCACAAAACCAACAGACTATATTTGTGTTATTTGTGTTACCTACTGTCTCATCTTGTAGGATACCCTCATTTGTCTTCTTTCATTATAAGCATTTCTATTACTACCTTGTAGCGTCTGTATACCTCCTCTCCTATTCCATCCGAACCTTGTTTGTCCTATCTCCATAGGCTCCTCAATCCTGTCTTCTCGACTAGTTCCTATTTCTCGTCCTGTTCTCAATCTAAATCTACGTCTCAAATTTTCTTCTTGTACCGCAATATCTACAGCTTGTGATAACCTCGTCGGGGTTTTCTCTCATCAGCTTAAATTTCAGTCCATCGGATTTTATGCCATCTACAAAAATCCCGACTAACATCCTCTCCACCTCTTCTCCTCGTACATTCTGTCCTAAGAATGCTTCTTCAGCTAGGTTAATCAACCTATCGCTGAACAATTGTACCGTCTCTCCAGCGTTTTTGTTTAGACTGTCTTAACACCGAAAACGCATGTTGTGGGTCCGTTATTTCCGCGTACTTATGGGCCAGGTCGTCTTTGAACTGCTCCCATGTCTCATCTACTCTAGCCTCTAATTTTCTTCTGATATGATGTGAAACCGGTTCTGTTGCTGCTTGATAAGCAAGTTTCATTTTCTCTTCATCTGATGCTGACACCAAATATGCATATTTCTCTATGGAAGTTACCCACTTCTTAAAATCTCTTGCCTGTCCACTAAACTTAACACTTTCAGTTGTCATTCCTTGTTGTTTCACGACTGTGTTAAGCCTATCTATCACTGTTCCTACCCCCGTCAAAACTTGTGCCAATGAATCTTGTTCTGTCATGCTGAAATATTTCGGTGTACACTAATAAAATCAAACTCACATTTGTAAGCAGCTAATTTAAAGACATGATCGTATTTACTTTACACAATAAGAATTGTTCAACCAGTCAATGGTACTTAAAATAATAATTAAGGTCTTCTAATTACCATATCTCTGCTCCCGATCCAAGAAAGGCGGATTCCTCTATGTTCGCTGTCAGGTAGAACTCAAACGCTAGGAGTCTGTGTTAATCGAAATGCTCCTCCAACCGATCACGCACTTCAGGGAGTTAGGGAGTTTCTTCTTCCAACGTCTCAGTTCCTTCAGCCCTGGTTGAGCCCCTACCAGCCTTGAACCTTCTCTTCACCCGATAACAGGGCACATCAAAGCGACGTCTTGAAAACTGTAGCTCACTAAAGCGATAATTTGGGTCCCCTCTTCAGTAGGTCGGCAGCCCAGTCTGCCCCTCCCACTTCCGAGAGTTCCCTAACGATATCGCCTCTGTTGATGAGCTTCTCATTACTGCTTGTCTTTCAAATGAGCGATTGACTTGTTTCCTCAGACTCTCAAGGTCACGATTCAACGGCTTTCAGTTCGCTCCAGGCAATCTTGGATGCGAAGTAGATACTGCTCTCTCAATACAACGTCTCTACTTGATTATATTTTGCCTTGAAGTTTCTTTTTCCTGAGCCTCTTATTTCGAAGGATCCAAAAAAATGTGCTGGTTTTTCCTATTCTTTTGCTCAGCAAGATGATAAACATTGCACCGCAACCCGCCCTGGCAAGCCGGTTTTCATATCTCCGCTGATAACGACTGCCTGTACAGCGAGGATTCTTGATAAGAGGTCCGTACAGCGA
Source organism: Cepaea nemoralis (assembly GCA_014155875.1). Classification (NCBI taxonomy): domain Eukaryota; kingdom Metazoa; phylum Mollusca; class Gastropoda; order Stylommatophora; family Helicidae; genus Cepaea; species Cepaea nemoralis. Next base: position 16,325 of record JACEFZ010016873.1, on the reverse strand, counting down.
AGATTCTTGATAAGAATACTTACAGACAACCACCCCTAGCCGGGTTTTTGGCTGCTGTAACTCTCACAGACGACATAGCGGCCATTTTTCAAACTCGTTTGAACGTTCAATATAAGTGTAGAACCGTGCCGTAACCCTGTCTCTGGGCAATTGATGCGAGCAGAACAAAGATCTTCACAATTTTGGAGTTACTTCGATGTTTTACATGGACAGCGTTTTGAGATTCTGCGACAATCCAGGTTCCGATCCTGAGTCGTGGGCACCATTTAGTTCTCTATAACAAAGCAGACACATAGAGGACCAACGAGTTCTCTGGTTAAGTATAAATGGAGTTTTATTTCACATTGATGACCACTACAACAATCTTATTACAATTTCATAATATTGGTGACCTCTCTCCTCCAGTCCCAGATGTTTACTGACTGCCCTAACAACAAACTACGTCACGACATGAGCATTTTTCTTCCCATTCCATCCTGATACTGTAGCTTTGCCCACCTAACTTATCCATTCTGCTACACCTCAATACCATCCTCGTACAGATAAATACCGGCTCCAGAGAAGAGCCTCAATACCACCCTCATACAGATAAATACTGGCTCCAGAGAAGAGCCTCAATATCATCATCATGAAGATAAATACCGGCTCCAGAGAAGAGCCTCAATACCATCATCATGAAGATAAATACCGGCTCCAGAGAAGAGCCTCAATACCATCATCATGAAGATAAATACCGGCTCCAGAGAAGAGCCTCAATACCATCATTATGAAGATAAATACCGGCTCCAGAGAAGAGCCTCAATACCATCATCATGAAGATAAATACCGGCTCCAGAGAAGAGCCTCAATACCATCATTATGAAGATAAATACCGGCTCCAGAGAAGAGCCTCAATACCATCATCATGAAGATAAATACCGGCTCCAGAGAAGAGCCTCAATACCATCCTCATACAGATAAATACCGGCTCCAGAGAAGAGCCTCAAAACCATCATCATGAAGATAAATACCGGCTTCAGAGAAGAGCCTCAAAACCATCATCATGAAGATAAATACCGGCTCCAGAGAAGAGCCTCAATACCATCCTCATACAGATAAATACCGGCTCTAGAGAAGAGCCTCAATACCATCCTCATACAGATGAATACCGGCTCCAGAGAAGAGCCTCAATACCATCCTCATGAAGATAAATACCGGCTCCAGAGAAGAGCCTCAAAACCATCATCATGAAGATAAATACCGGCTCCAGAGAAGAGCCTCAATGCCATCCTCATACAGATAAATGCCGGCTCCAGAGAAGAGCCTCAATACCATCCTCGTACAGATAAATACCGGCTCCAGAGAAGAGCCTCAATACCACCTTCATACAGATAAATACCGGCTCCAGAGAAGAGCCTCAATACCATCATCATGAAGATAAATACCGGCTCCAGAGAAGAGACTCAATACCATCCTCATACAGACAAATACTGGCTCCAGAGAAGAGCCTCAATACCATCCTCATACAGATAAATACCGGCTCCAGAGAAGAGCCTCAATACCATCCTCATACAGATAAATACCGGCTCCAGAGAAGAGCCTCAATACCATCCTCATGAAGATAAATACCGGCTCCAGAGAAGAGCCTCAATACCATCATCATGAAGATAAATACCGGCTCCAGAGAAGAGCCTCAATACCATCATCATGAAGATAAATACCGGCTCCAGTGAATAGCGTTAATACCATCCTCATACAGATAAATATCGGCTCCAGAGAAGAGCCTCAATATCATCCTCGTAAAGATAAATACCGGCTCCAGAGAAGAGCCTCAATACCATCCTCGTACAGATAAATACCGGCTCCAGAGAAGAGCCTCAATACCATCCTCATACAGATAAATACCGGCTCCAGAGAAGAGCCTCAATACCATCATTATGAAGATAAATACCGGCTCCAGAGAAGAGCCTCAATACCATCAGCATGAAGATAAATACCGGCTCCAGAGAAGAGCCTCAATACCATCCTCATACAGATAAATATCGGCTCCAGAGAAGAGCCTCAATATCATCCTCATACAGATAAATATCGGCTCCAGAGAAGAGCCTCAATATCATCCTCGTAAAGATAAATACCGGCTCCAGAGAAGAGCCTCAATACCATCCTCGTACAGATAAATACCGGCTCCAGAGAAGAGCCTCAATACCATCCTCATACAGATAAATACCGGCTCCAGAGAAGAGCCTCAATACCATCCTCATACAGATATATACCGGCTCCAGTGAAGAGCTTTAATACCATCCTCATACAGATAAATACCGGCTCCAGAGAAGACCTCAATACCATCATCATGAAGATAATACCGGCTCCAGTGAAGAGCGTTAATACCATCCTCTACAGATAATACCGGCTCCAGGAGAAGAGCCTCAATACCATCATCATGAAGATAAATACCGGCTCCAGTGAATAGCGTTAATACCATCCTCATACAGATAAATATCGGCTCCAGAGAAGAGCCTCAATACCATCCTCATACAGATAAATACCGGCTCCAGTGAAGAGCTTTAATACCATCCTCATACAGATAAATACCGGCTCCAGAGAAGAGCCTCAATACCATCATCATGAAGATAAATACCGGCTCCAGTGAAGAGCTTTAATACCATCCTCTTACAGATAAATACCGGCTCCAGAGAAGAGCCTCAATACCATCATCATGAAGATAAATACCGGCTCCAGAGAAGAGCTTCAATACCATCCTTATACAGATAAATACCGGCTCCAGAGAAGAGCCTCAATACCATCATCATGAAGATAAATACCGGCTCCAGTGAAAAGCCTCAATACCATCCTCATACAGATAAATACCGGCTCCAGAGACGAGCCTCAATACCATCCTCATGAAGATAAATACCGGCTCCAGAGAAGAGACTCAATACCATCCTCATACAGACAAATACTGGCTCCAGAGAAGAGCTTCAATACCAACATCATACAGATACATACCTGCTCTTTGAATGTTCGAACCACATGAGTGCCAGTAAATAGGATGTAAAAGTTCCTACTCAGACTTCCTATGGATTCAATTGCCCACTAACCATTGATCCAACCAACTAACACATAGACCAATATGTATGATCTACTTCGTCTATAACATTTCCCCATCTGTGGTTAGTTCACAAAGATTACCTTTGTAGTCAAGGTTTTCAACTGACACCTATCTTCAGAAATGAATGTAAATGTGTCAGTCTAATAGGCAATATTTTCTTTAACAATAGTATAACATAATTACTAGTGTTTGCCAGTTCGTCGCTTTCCTGAATTTGTGCCACGGTGGATTGCTGTCGTCTAGGAATGATGCCAGTTGTACAAACATATTGTTCCAATGGCTGTCGTCGTTGTCTAAGAATAGCTTCATACGTGATTTATGAATGAAATAATGTATGAGAGCAGAGGGATAGGAAAGGCAGAATGTCAAACGGGTCTGCTTGCCTATTTCTCAGTCCTGTGAAAATGAACTTCGCTGGCTCGTTCGTGTCATTACTGATAAGGGTATTTTAGTTTTAGTTTAGTTTTAGTTTTTGTCGACGGATCAACATCACGACACACGGGTGCAACCCATAAGTGCTCCGTTCTTCTCCTAACTGAAACCTGAGTCTGGAGAAACTCAGCTCAGTGCACGAACTCCGTAGCACCGGCGAGAATCCTGAAATATTTCACTGATAATGGTATGAGTGCCGTTCGTTTAGAAAGCAAACTACTGAATGTAAGCTTGCCCAAAAATTATACACAGTTAAACAATTCTATGGTTTATCGCGACGTCTTATTTAGGATAGGCAACTAACTTTTAATTATGTGATTGAGCTGTAGCATATCGTCCTTACAGACGTACATTTTTCAGTTCTACACGCTAGGAAAAGTTACAGTAGACTGCAATCTGTAGATCAGAGATGTGTGGGTGTGGGGTAACAATTTCAGAATTAAATATGACTATACAACCACAACTGCTGCTTGTATACACATTGAAATGTACAGGTGGATTTGCTGACCTCTGCGGTTGTCCGGGGTTATGATACATGGCTTATAGGTCCATGTACTCAGCCGGAGAGCCACTCTAACAGTATACCAAACAGATACAATGTTCACCTACCAAGGACAAGCTCTCATCTCGTTGAGAGCTTTCATCAATATATCATATCAGACTCTGTTGTACAAATCTTTGAGATCGAGTGCAGCCACCGCCGTCCCCCGTCTGTTTCGGAACCTTTCGTAAACATTACAGGCAAAAGTTGTTGCATTTGCCCAAGTATTTTTACTTGGCCGGCTGGTACATTTCCAAACCTGTATATAGTCAAACCGTAGAGAAACCCAGTCTATAATTAAGCGGTAGAGAAATCATGTATGTAGAGAAGCCATTTCGATAGTCAAATCGTACAAAAACCATGGCTGTAGAGAAGCCCTGTCTATAGTAAAAACGTAAAGAAGCCCTGTCAATAGTCAAACCCTAAAGAAACCATGTCTATAGAGAACGAACGAACGAACGGACGAACGAACTTTATTTTCAAAGGGTAACAAATTGGGCACGCAGGCCCGTCTTACATTCAGCCCTTCCAATCACTGATATTTCGTTCAACAGTGCATAGTGCATTCACATAGGAAAAAAACATTGTCAAATGAATGTTGCAAACATAAACAATGCATGTTACCATGTTATGAGACAAATCACCACCCACCCATCTCCTATCCATCCGCGTGACCCCCACACACACATCCACCACCCAACCACCCAACCACAGGCACATACATGCCCCTATCCATCCACCCATCCCCCAACCCACACATCCCCCCCCCCCCCACAACATTACCATCTCCCCACCCACACACACACACATCTCCCACCCACAACACATCCCTCCACACACATCCCCCACCCGCCCACACACAAACCGAGGCACACATGCATGCATCCACCCATCAATCACCCACCCACACATAACCCCTACCGCCACATATCTCCCCACCCACACAGACACATCCTCCACCCATCCCATAACCTACCAACACTCACCCACCCGCATATCCTCCACTACCCACCCACACATCCCAACCACTCAGCCAAACACGCATCCCCCAACCACATATCCAACACCCACACACACACATATTCCCGCCAACTCACACAACCCGCACCTACCTACACACAAAACCCGCAACATCCCCCAATTACACACATCCCCCTCCCACACATCCTCCACCCACTCACTCGCCAAGCACCCCGTCCCTCGATCTCCAATCCACAATCACACATCCCTTAACTACACATCTCACCACCCATACACTCACACACATACACATCCCAACACCTATACACACATCCCCACCCACCAACACATTCCTCATCCAAAAACACACACCTCCCACCCACATATACACCACCACCCACATATACCCCACCCACACACATCCGCCGCTCACACACATCTTCTCACTCACACACACACACATCCCCCTCCAATACACTCATCTCACACACACATCCACCCACTCACGTACTCATCCATCAACCACTCACATCCACACATCACCCACCCACTCTATCAACATATGCATCTCTCATCTACTCTCCCACCCACACACACCCAAACCACCCAGCCAAACACAATCCCCCATCCTCACATACATCCTTCATCTACCCGCATATCCCACATCTCCCCCACCCCTCACACATCTCCCCTCCCACACAACATCCCCACCCATAAACTACATCCCCCACACACATATCCCCCACATGCATTCCCTATACACATCCCCGCCCACACATCTCTCACCCACACACACATCTCCCCACCCACCCACACATCCCGCAGCCTACAAACATCCTCACCACCCACACATACATCCTCCATCCACTCACATTTATCCCATCCAAACTCACACACTCCCACCCACACAGACATATCGCATTCACAGACACACCCCCACACCCAACCCCCACACCCATCCCCCACACCCATCACACACCCAGCCCCCAAACCACACACATCTCCAACACACCCATTCACCCACCCCAATACACATTCCCTACCCACACCCCCAACCCACCAACACCCACATACTTCCAACCATCCTCCCAAATATTCCCACACACACACATACACACACACACACACACACACAAACACACACACACACACACACACACACACACACACACACATATTGAGAAGCCATTTCTGTAGACAAGGGGTATGGAAATCATGTAAAGCTCTGTCTATAGCCAAACTGTAGAGGAATCATGAGAAGCCCAAGAGAAACCTTCACTTTACCCAAATTAAATACACAAGTT